>JAWWEU010000001.1:36029479-36079383 GCA_035583155.1 Acropternis orthonyx | reverse complement strand
ACTGTAATTCTGACTTGTAATCTGTTTGTGAGTTAGACTCATTCCTCCTGCTGGTTTACCTTTAAACCAGCACAATTAGTTCTAAAGACTTCTTTTCTGTGTGCCATTTCTCTGAAGAGGATTTACAGAACATAGAGGTTACATGTGCTGGCAAAAGTTGTAGCATGGATTTGAGATGAGGAGGAACACTACCCTATAGTGTGTTTCTATCCTGTTTTGAACTGGAATAGAATCAGTTTTCTTACTAGTAGCTGGTACAGTGCTGTGGCTTGGGTGTAGAATGAGAATAATGTTGATAAAATGCTGATGATTTTAGTTGTTGTCAAGTAGTCTTTACACTAAGACAAGGACTTTTCAGCTTTACATGCCCTGTCAGCAAGAAGGCTGGGGAGGCCCAAGGCTTTGGGAGGGGACACAGCCAGGACAGCTGACCCCAACTGGCCATAGGGATATTCTATACCATATGGCATTGTGTTCAGTATATAAAATGTGGGGAAAGCTGGCCAGGGGCTTCTGCTTAGGAATGGGCTGGGCATCAGTTGGCAAGTGTGAGCAATTGTATTGTGCATCACTTGTTTTGTATATTCTAATTATTATTATTATTACCACCATGATTATTATTTCTCTATTTGTCTGTCCCAATAAACTGTGTTTATCTTGACCCACGAGTTTTCTCACTTTTACTCTTCTGATTCTCTGCCTTATCCCACTGTGAGGGGCGTGAACGAGCAGCTGTGTGGGGCTTAGTTGCTGGCTGAGGTTAAGCCACACCACATGATAAAATGAGTAAAGTCATAGGGTGAAAAGAAAGTACATCTGCCTGGGAAATTTGCCATAGCATGGGTAAAAAAATAAAAGTTGACTTTAACTAAAGCAAGATCCAGTAGGAAAACTGTGTAGGCCAATTTTAGATGCCATAACTTGGCTACTTTTGCTCCAATACTGACCGGTCCTCTCACATTACTATTCAAAATATTTTCAAGATTGCAGCTTGTTGAATTGAGTCCTGGAGGGCAGCCAGGTGGCCTTGATCAACAGGAAAGGGCAGCAGCACGAGAACAAGTCAGAGTAGAGGATAGAGATGGAATGTGACTCTCCGCCTGGGCAAAATCCATCTCAGACAGAACAATGGAGCAGGACATATCTGCATGCCCATGGAGATATTTTGTCTCTCCCAGAGTCACGGACCCTTTGCAAGGTCTGACAAACCAGCTTCACTCACCTACCTGCAATGTGGTGTTGTGCAGCATTGAACTGAGTAAGAGCAATTTTTGTTTTGGTTGCTGTCACACCTGGTTACAGGCCCTCAAAAATAAATCAGACATGCCACACAAAGACAGATCCTTAATGGTGGTGTCTCACACTGTGTTCTGGAGGTCAAAATTTTCAAGTTATGGAAAGAAATGCTGTCATACGGTGTTTGCCATTGTAAACTTCTTCTCATTCCTCCACCAGGCATGCACAAAGGCTGGTTTTCCTACGAAGGCTTTTATAAAGGATTCCTGGAAATGCTCCAGTAGCTTCAGTTGCATTGGGAGATTCCTGAGGTAGAGGTGGAAGTTATTGTGCTAGCTCTGGAATATATACAGTGGGATATTTTGCATCAGTGAAAGCTTTCTGAAGCGTTTTAAGTTCTTGTCCAGTGACTTTTAAGGTCATAATGTATCATCTTTAGGGAGGTAGCTTTAATGGCAAGCTTTTTGTCAAGACAGTGAGCAGACTGTTCCTGAAAGGTACTCAATGGATTTCACTTCCATTTTCACAACATCACATTTTTTTTGTTGGCCATGTCGAGTCTCAGTTAGATAAAGGAAAGCTAAGTTACATTTTGAAGATGCAGTAAGAATTTTGGAGGTAGGAGCGCTTATTTCCTTCGTAATTGAATCTGAAGAGGTTTAGAAATAAAGGAGCAAAGATAAGCCCTTGTTTCTTCACTGGCAGATCCTGGTATCTTGTCCAAGATGTTTGCAATATGTCTTAGCCAGCTGATGAAAGACTAGAGATGTGAGGCAATTGACCTTTAAAACTGAGCTCTTAACAAGAGTGTTTTCCTTCTGAATTTACTGTGCTTTCTTCAAGGTGTTATAACTTTATGAGGTATGGATTTGGGTGGGTTTTTTCCATTTTAGAGGCTACATTAGCAGAATTATATCCAAATTCATGGAGTTTAGTTATGATGATATAACATTATATTAAATGAAATGGTTTTCTGTTCCTTGATTTCCTTATCCATAAACTCAATGTTAGAGGATAATTTGAGATACATAGAGATCTAAGAGGAGGATGACTACACTTACCCTCAGGGTCAGTTCCCAGGATGAAAAACTGCTGTGAAAGAGAGTTATTTTAGAGAAATCTGTGGTACAGCTGCTACACACCACACAGGTTGCAAACTGTGGTTTAGCAAATGAAAGGTAACACCTTTTGCTGAACACTTTAAGTCACAGTTATAAGGTATTGCAGAAGGAGTAGGAGGTGGGAAGTGTCTTAGGTTCTGTGCCACTGTAGGACTGATTAGAAGTTGAAGGTGATGGGAGGGGAAGAAGGAAACAGAGCATGCCCCTTGCTATGGAGAGCTACAGGGTTTGCTAAAGGGATTTGATCTGGGTGGGAAGTACCCTGAATCTGGGTATCAAATGAATTTTGAGGAGGTTTCCATCTTCCAGGAACTGAGAAATTGGTACTGATAGAAGCTCCTACAGATCCCACTTGACATATTGTGTCTACCCACCTCAAGAGCAAGAAAGACAGCTATGCAAACCACAGCCACCCCTTCACTTGGTGCTCAGTGAAGCTAAGTTACAAAAGCTTTACTTCCTGCAGATGATCCCATCATGCAGTTTTTAAAATATATAATAGTGATGAAAAAAGCAATCCAGTCTTTCAACCATCTTTGAAAATGCTGATGAATCAGTTACTGAAGGATTTGTACTGCAGCTTAATTTGGATGAATTAATTAATCTTTGTTTAGACTACTGTGCTCCTTCAGTGGCTGGTGAATTCTTAGTGGCTCCTCCTTTCTGTTTAGACTAAGTTCTTCAAGGCCAGGATTGCTTATGGCTGTGTATGATACCCAGAAGATCTCTGTGCACACCTCAGAAACTTATAAACACTACTAGAATTCAATATTGAATGGGAAAAAAAAAAGCATTTTGAAATGCTACAACGTTTTACTGGAAATAGTGATTTTTAGTCCCTGTAGACTTATTCTTGTCCTCTGCTAAATATTGCTGGAGAACAGAATTCACTGATATTGCTGCTTGCTTACTTGTGGCCTGAACTTACAGTGCAGAGTCACAGTCTGGGTTTGTGTTTTTTTCTTCTTTTTTTTTTTCTTCTTTGTCCTGACAGAAAGATTTCGGGATTTACTGCTTCTACATTCAAATCAAGATACAGAGATTCTGCCCATCTTTCAGCAGAGACGCTATCCCAAGTAAGTAAGATTGTCTTCTTGGGAGAAGTAAAGTCTTTATCTCGTTGCAGCGAGGGAGAGCATTGGACACGCTTTTGGTGTTAAGTCCTTAGACAGAGTTGTCATGCAGCCACACTTGCACTATCTTTGCAGTCCTTGGAGTGGTGTCAGGGAAGAAGCAGACATGCTTTGTAAGCACACCCAGCTGTCAGTGAGGAGGTGGTGGTAGCGGAGCGCAGATGTTAAGTTGCCTGGATCAGTGTCTTATGGAGCTTTGTTTCACTGTTGACATAGACAGATGTTTTGTCAGGCTAATCCCCACTCTTGTCTTGTGGGATTCCATCATTTATGGTGGCAGATTCCCATGTATTTTAACAGGCTTTCCTCTGAAAGACTGCAAACACTACAACACATTTTTTTTTCTGCCTTTTTAGGCATATGTGTTTGCCTATATTCCTTGAGGCATATAGGTGAATCAAAAGAGTAGTATCGTGTGTTTAGGAGGTCTTGAATGTATTGAGTATCCTGTAAAATACCTCTTCTTTTTCCAAGTGACATACCTGAATGAAACAATAATAGATCCTTGTTATTATATTGATTAGAAGAAACAGTTACTTTCAGCTAAGTCTTGAAAAGAGACAGTGAAGGGGAAAGAAGAAGAAATAGTCCTCACATTAACCATGACTAGAGTGAGCAATGGAAGAAGGCTAATGCAGGATGGACAGAGGGAAGAGAAGGAAGAAGAAATGTATGGTGTGAGTTCCTTGATGATGATGGAAACAAACAGAGTTATTTATTTTAGTTATTATTGTTCGGAGGTTCATGAAATAGATAAGAAGCCAGTGGAGCTAAATGTTAAATACACCTCTTAAAATCTGATAGTACCATTTTTTTAAGAGCAGGGAACAATTAGAGGGGCTGAGTACTGAAAGCCAGGCACCTCCTCACTGTGAATACTTAAAAATAGAAACGTTCAAGGATGAAATCCTGATTCTGAAAATGATGAAGTTTTGATTTGACTTCAAGGGAGGCAGGATTTTATACCCTTAAATTTATTGCTAGTGTTATCCATTGTCACTATTTTACTGGAATACTGTGGAGGCACAATATATAAAACAGTGGGAGGCACCTTATGAGGATGGACTGGTCTACTTGTTTCAGTAGGACTTCCATGAATTATTACTTTTCTCCTCATCCTTTGGAATACTGGCAGTAGAATACTTTGTTTGGCTTAGTTGATTTCATTTTTTATATGGACACTGTCAGACTGGTCTGAGAAACCAGTTCATTGTCCTTCCTCAAAGAGCAGACTTATTTCTATATAAATCATTTCTAAGCTGTCTGACTTTCCATTTCTTTACATTCAATTTATTGCTAGCATTCTTGGCAAGTACAGTCTACTAACAATATTACACATTGTCAGATTCATGTGTGAATGAGTACCTGTTGTCTTCTGCTTAATAGATGCTTCAGATCTTTGAAGACCATATAGCAAATAGTTTGTATGGAGCTCGATAGCTGTTTGAAGTTATAGCGGCTTTGCATCACAAAAGGGTATATGTTTTCATCCACATTACTTGGCAAGATTGACTGATTCTTCTAATATACAAAGTTGGCCAAATTTTGGCACGTAACTGAAAGAGAGGTTTATGTATGTTCTTAAAAGCAATAGATTTTCATTTATAATATCATTAATCAGTGCATATTTGCTTGCTTGTTACAAAAAATTATCATATAGTTCATTTAGGAACTGGTTGAAAACTATTGACATGTCCAATTTCCCCAGGGATTGTCTTTCAAGCAAAGTACTTGTTTTCAGTAAGGTAGAAAACCTGTTCATCTTCAAATATATTTTGTCTTATTCCCATGTCAGTTTTGTGCTCATTTTCAATGAAGTGTCAGTGAACAGAAATGAAGGTAAGGAAGAGACAGATCTCATAAATCTGTGTGCCTTCACTGACTTTAGCTGAGCAGTGGCTGGTTGTACTACATAAGGATCTGAGCAGTAAGGTCGTTTTCATTAGATGTTGTCATGGGGCACAGGCTGGAGCTTGTAAGGATTAAGGAAATCCTAAGAATGCAGAAGGTTAAGAATAGAAGAGAATTTCTAGTATTGACTTGGCTGAGTAGCTTGACTAGGCAGAGCTTAGTAGGTAGAAAGGAGAAAAGTTTTCACATGTTTAAGACGTGTGCCCAAAAGGAGATTGGATAGGGGGAAGTTCAGCACCACTCAGGATATTCAGTACCATCACAATAAATACTGAAGGCTAAATGAGCAAATTATAATTTGTCAACTTTTGAAAGAAATAGAAACCTTGATGTTCTTGCCTGAATTATGTTCTTGTACATATATTATATTTAAACCTGAACTCTTTCCCATAGAACAGCAGGATAATTTTGGGTGCATGTTTTTTCTCAGTGAAGATGTCTGTGCATTGGAATTTCTGGAAGCAATTTTCTAGAATATGCATGGGCATTTTTATGGATTTTCTGGGGTAAATACGTCAAAGAAACATGCTTTGCACTCCTGGATGATGGAGAAATGCAGGATCCTTTTGTGGTCCTTGTGTTTGCCTGAGTTTATTCTGCTGGTTTTGGCTTAGCCAAGGAGCAAGTCAAGTGGAGGAGACTGTAGAGAGGCCTGAGCTTACAAAGGTTAGGGCTTGTAAGGCCTAATGGCACATCACCTTGAATTCTTGACTTACTACTGTGTGTCTCCAAGCAACTTGGCATCATGAGCACCAGTTCTCCTTGTGGCCTGTGGGCTGAGGCACAGTTCCATGCCAGGATGTGAGTACAGCTCCATCCAATCAGCCCAACCTGAAGTTTGAATCCTCTCACTTTTCTTCACAAGTTTGCAGAGCAGATGGAGCTTGGCTGTATCTTGTGCTTCAGTCACAGTAGGGTGTGGAACGCACTGTGCTGCCTGTAGGTCCAGGTTACAGAACTAGCAAGACCAGTCTAATCCAGGCAAGTCTTTCGGATACCTCGACTGACTGGTGTGGTTCGGAAATCAGATGTCACTAAACCCGCCTCATCCATGTCATCAGTAAACTGACGCATCCCCAGAGAGAAATATTTTGAGGATAAAACCTGTCTCCTAGCTGACATGAAACCATTAATTATGGTGCCTGTGAGGATCCACATTCCTGAAACTAAGAATAAACCTGCAGCTGTGGGCAACCAAATGGGTTGGGGTGCATAGCTGCTTCTAAGCCAACTGCGTGGGAAGACCCTTTGCACGCAAATCAAATTACAGACATACTTGCAGTTTGTTCCTTCTCTCCCTCACTCCACAAATGTGCTGAAGTCACTGAGGTGAGTTATGCCAACACATTCAGCTCTGTCAGCAAACTAAACTTTTCGGAATAAATCTTATCCTGACTCCTTACTTTAACAATGAGGATTAGGGCTTCTGTATCTCATAAAAAATTTTACAAAATTTCGCATTTAGCACATTTCTGCAGGAGCTTTTATCATGTTGGTATCAAGCTCATGCTTTTCTTGATTGCCCACTTTGCTGATGACATTCCTTCATTTTTTTTTCCATGCAATTTCACTCATAAAATGCAAGAACTGCAGAGATGCAGCAAAAGCTACACAGGATTCTTCCTCCAGAAGACACTATGCTCATTAATTTGGCTGTGGGGTCCAGCATGTGACAGGGTGGTTGGTGCTGGTAGCAGTGGCTTAAGTTGTTCCATCCCATCAACATCTCTAGACTTTTCCTGCTGACTCCACTCTGCTCCTGACTGCCTGTGCTGTGTGTGCAGGGAAAGGATGCACAATTGCCTTGAAGCACCACGGAGACATTTCTCTTGTAGCTGGGCCTGATAATGTCAAAAGGCAAAGAACAAACCCAAGAGAACAGAATGATAAGGGAAGTGATAAAAGAAGCACAAGAGTGAGAAATTAGGTTGGTGGTTGGAAAAAGCAGGAGAGAGGCTTACACTGCACAGAACAGCACTTGAGAGGAATATGCCAGAAATGCTACCGGCATTACAGGTTTTTAGCAATTTTCCCTGTCTGCAGGTGACTTGACAGTTCAGCAGTGCTTTATATTTTCAAGTTATTGCTGAAGTCCTCACATACATATGTGGGATTTTTAGAGGGATTATTTGCTTCTCCTCCCCCACCCCTGCAGAAATATTTCCAGTCTTCATTCTTCTGTGAGTTTGGTAGAAAAGTTTTTGGGTGATTCACAAATTTTAAATTTTAAGAACAGAAGGAGCTGTTATGTTCTAGTGAATTTGAGTACCTTCTTAACATAGGCCATAGAGCATTGCCCAATAATCCCTGCACCAAGTTTCTCATTCAACCTCAGCTCAGTTTTCAAGGAATTTAGAAAGACATCCAGTCTCTGAATTGAGATGTTAGAAAATGGAAAATTTGCAAGCCTTTAGATCAGCTTGTTTCAGTTCTCAATTATTTCACCTATGTATAACATTAATTTCTTTAACTTCAATTTCCAGTCTCTGCTAACTCACTGTACCGTTTTCTGCTGAACAAGAAAGTCCTGTACCATCTGAAATGATGCCTCCATAAAAGAGGTTGGATGTCACTTCAAAACTTGCCCTTCTCTTGAGCAAAATAAATAAACAAACAAACAAACAAATAAATAAATGCAGAGTAAGGCCTACTTAAAGGGTCTCTCTCTAAAAATTTTAAAACCTTTCTGGAGTTTTCCCTTAGTTTAAAAAAAAAAAAATCAAACAAAAACCAACAAAACCCCACAACTCCTTCTAAACAAACAAAGAAACAACTGAGCAGGAATTAAGAAAAAAGAAGGAAGTCATTTCATAACTTTGTCCATAATGTGCATATAGAGAAATAATGGCACTTTTTTGTACCCAATAGGGAGACAATATAAATTATTAAATTTAACTTTATAAAAAAAAATATTATTATTTAAATGGAATGACAAATTCTTGAAAAAATGAACTAGAACCAGCAAGTATAATGAAAGGGTATTCTAAATATATTTAATTTCCATCAGTCATAAAGTTACAAACCATTCTTTGGCATACATTCATCGTAAATTAAAGTAGTCTCCTTTTTGTGTATGCACAAACATGTCACAAAAAGTCCCTAAAAACACAGGATCTTGATTTTTATAGAGATATATGTCTATTCAAATACGTATTTTTGAAGGTCATCTTTGAAAAGCTGCTGAAAAGTTTCAGCTCAAACAAAGCCAAATGGTGTTATTCAGTTCTCATCATGGAGTAGTCTAGACAAATAGGCGGCAGAAAGTTAGTGCCCTAAACCATTGTGCCTTCTGGTTCCCCACTGTTAGTCATTTCAATGATAATGGATCTGTAATGGGTCTGTGCCAATTTCCTACAGCTTGAAACTTGAGCCAAGAAATTGATACTATTTCATAAATAGTACCCTAGGAATGAAACTTTTATCTTACTTGTAACTGTCTTGAGAACATTTTTCTTTTTAGAGGAAATTAATTTGTGTTTAACTAAAGAAAGTAGTGAGTTGTGGCTTCTGGAAGTGATGATGCTCAGTCAGTGCATCCATTGAGATTGTCTCGAATCACAGACTGAAGCATGCACAAAAGTAGCTGGTGGGATCATGGCCTAGAAACCCAGTTGAGTTTGTATTAGAAACAAAGGCAACATCTTCCTTGGTGTTCAACAAGGGGAAAAATCATGACCTGTGTGTTCAGCGCTCAGTCTTTTTGTAAAGGCAAAGAGATTTTTAATTTCAAAAAAAGGTGGAGAACTTTCACAGAGTGATTTTGTATAAAACGCTCTCTGTGAAGTGCCTTACAAAAGATGTGCTCTTGTTACAGAGGAGAAACTGAGGTATGGCAGGCACTCTGATGTGAGCAGCATTACCCAGGAACAATTCTCCTCAAGATGAGACCAGAAATAGAAATCAGGCCTTCTGCAGTCCTTTCAGTTGTGTGCAGTTGACTCTCTTATCTAAAATAACATTTATCATGTTTTCACTGCAAAAACACGTGGCCTGACTGTATTGCTGAAATCAGACAGGAAAGTTCCAAGTGGAGGAGCTTTTCAGAAATGCCCACACAAGCACTTTAAATGCTTCGTGTAGCATTGTGTGTTAAGCATGAAAATTACTGGTTTTGAAATGCCCCAAGATTTATTCCAAAATGCAGGCTAGAAGCAAACTAAAAACCTGAGTCTCAGAGAATTTGGATGACTTGATTAAAAAAGACATACCTGCTTAAGGAGTCTGTAATGACCTTTAAAAGAAACTCAGGCTGTTTACAGAGAAGAATACTTATGAGAGTTTTTAGTGGTTTAGGAATTTGTCCCTTATTCTTAGTTATTTTTTTATTTTTTTTATTTTCAAATGTGATGTGCAGTGTTATCAGGTTATCCCATAGAGTTTGCAGACCACTGCAAGGTTGAGTTCCGTGACAGTGAAACACTCAATCTAAGTAAGTCATTTTCCTGTCCCTTGGGATTTTTACCAAATGGGAAGAACAACAGTAGGAATGAGGTAAAGACTGATAAGCTGTTCATTAAAAAAAACAATCATGTTATATGAGTAAAAATGCAAGTATTGGATCTGGATTTTGTTGAAATTGTAATGAAAATGGGAAGAAGTAGGACAGTAATTCATACTGCGCATTACATCTTTGAGCTCAGATCCTACAAAGATTCATGTGGACACATTCAGATAATATCAAATAGGACCAAGTCAGCATCTTGAAATATTTAGGACTACATGTTAAACTAAAATGTGGGTCATAAATTCCTCGAGACAGAGGCTGTATTTGTTTAGAGTATCAGTACAATGCTCCCGTAACATGTAAAATAAAGACACTTCTGTTCTGTTTTTCAAAAGCCTCAAGTTCACATAACAACAGCACAGAGTCAACAAATCCCCTTAAAGTCAAGGGGAATTTTGCTGCTACCTTCAACAGGGCTCAGACCTGAAATCTAAGGCACAAGCGCAAATCTTTCTAGGTAGAAAGATGTGGAAAAGAAACTCTGTAAGAGATTTGTGCAGCAACATACATGCAAAATTGAAGCTCCATGTGCATAGGTGCTGTCTTTTAAGTACCAAGCAATTAAGAATGCTACTTTAGCTTATCTGTTTAACACAATGTAGTTGTGGCTCATTAGCAGTCATGAGTTGTTTTATGAAAACCATTGCAATAATCCCAATTGAGAAGGGAAAGGGCTGAATGAGAATAAAAGATCCCTAAATTTTTCAAAATATTTGGGAGATGAAATCATTTCTTTGTTCAGAGTGAATGGGATAAGACAAAAACATTGGCTCTGTTTTTCATTTGGCTATTTGGGAGTATATGCATGGTTCTTGATAAAGCCTGCTGATTTAATTGATACATACCTGCCTACTACTTAGCAGCAGTGTGAGACTGTGGGGAATTATCTGCCATCAGATATCTTGGGGCATAGTTTTTTTAAACATCTCAGTCAGAAGTTATAATAGTTTGATGCAGAAGTTCTTTGATTCATTATGCAAGAGAGAGTTACAATGATCCCTTCTGTCCTTACATCCAGTTTCATCTTGTTTTTAAAAATAATGGCTTGTATTAGTTTTAAAAAAAGTAGCTTCATAATTACCATATTACAGCAATCCAAGCACCAGGCCCTGGAAAAAAAGAAAAAAAAGTGCTAGGTTTGGTTGTTGACAGTAGTGGTTTCCTCCTGGACACAGTCTTCTGCAACTTACCCTAGGTGAACCTGCTTGAGCAAGGGGCATTGGACTGGATGACCTCCAGAGGTTCCTTCTAACTCCAGTCATTCTGTGATTCTGTGGTTCCATATGACTCTATGGATAAAAAGGAGCAGCATCATTCATTTAGTCCCGTGTGCCTACCTGCACATTAGCATTTTTGGCCCCATGCTTTCAGGGAGGGACCCTAGAGGCTGTTTCCTTTCATAAAATCTTTTAAAGGAGCCAGCATCTTTGATTGGTGCTTTGTTAGTAAGTCTTGGTGAAAAAGGGAGAAAAGAAAGATTGCAGCTATAATAAAGGACAAAATGAACAATATGATATCCCTAAACTTGTGAAAGAAACTGGGAGGGAAAAAAGCTACCTGCCATGTCATCCTTTATGTTTCTTATAAGACATAAATGTATTTCCTGATCTTTAATAATGGTAGAAATTTATCAACACTCATTGCTGTTCTGGCCCTTCCCCAAACAAGGTTTGAAGAGGCAGGTAAACTGTTAGATAAGCATCTCATCTGTACCACAAGTCTCTCTTCATGCTGTTTAATACCCCAGAGAAAAGGTGATCACAAACCTTCAAGCCAGAGGACACTGTTAGGATGTTCTAGTTTTACATAAAATGGGCAAAGATTGTTTGTTCTCTTTGGAGCATGAGCCTAGATTTCAGTTTTAGCAACCTTTTGGTGTGTGGCACTGGTGGAGTGGTTCAATTCTGAGTTCTAGTCTGTTTACTGTTAATGTAAGGGGGACACTTCACATTTCTTTTTCATGCAACATGTTGGCCTTTAATCTTTTGGTGATAATCAGGGACAGCAGCAGACCTATGTTGATCTAACAGTGTTCCCTGTCTCTTCAGGGAAATGGATAGGAGATCTGAGCTGCGGGATGCCAACTGGACCACTCTGATTTGAGCATCTCAAACACGTCAACCCCCTTTCACAGAGGAAGTTGTCTCAGCATCTGAGCTAGAGCTTAGCTCAGAACTATCAAGTCTTAAAAATTGACAGTGGTAGAAAAGTCATCTTATTCTATAGCATGTTACTGTAGATGTTAATTATCCTCAATCCAAAGCATGGGAGTTGGCTGCTGTGAGATAGTGCCCAGAGGGCCAAGTCTAGCCACAAGGAAGCTTCTTCTATGACCTTGTCAAGTGGTTTGCAAGAGTCAGAAGTGCTTTTGAATGGACAGACAACTAGCAGCTGGAAAACATTGTTAGCAGCTGCAGAGCTGCAACAGCTCATGATATTGGCTGCCAAATCCTTTCTGAGTGTCACCTAACCAGCTGGCTGAGGCTGTTCATGAGCGGAATTGGAGAGTATAGTAGACAAGTCCAGACACAAAAGCTGTTTGAATAGAAGGTATGTACTGGTTTTCTGGATGGTGCAGATAAATTGGATGATAATCAGTTCCTGGTTGTTTTTTTTTAAGGGAAGAATTTTGTGAGTTTGTCAGAGAATTCCCAGTCTAAACATCTGCACCTAAAGTGAGGAATCACATGTGTTGAGTAAGCTGATTAGGGTTGAGTTTCTTTGGTATCATCAGTGTAGTGACATTTTTCTTCCTTTGAAGCAATGAGAGAAGGTACCATCCAGAAAGAAAAGATATGAATATCATTTGCTTTAAAGCCTAATAACTTTCATGTAACACTTTGCTTTCTGACTTAATTATCCATTGCTGTCAAAGTATCTTTATAATGCAAGATTTAAATTAAATTTGTGTCTGGTCGAAAGTCATTTAGAATCAAACTCTCATTTAAAACCAAACACTTAAAGCTTCCTCGTTCCTCTGGGAGGTTGAATAAGGCAAAATTGCTGCATACTCCAAAAACTCACGTGGGAGCAGGATCAGTCCTCCTGCCCCAAATCCACTTGACCAGTATGGAAGTTATAACCTATACCACAACCTGTACAGCTTGGAAGGGAATGGTGATGCTGAATATTATGTGGTCTGAATGGGGGAAGGAAGGAAGAAAAGGCAGATGTAACTTTCTGTTTTGTGCACTGCCCACACAATACATGGAGAAAGATCCCTAAATGCAAAAGAACAGGTTTACTTTATGGGATCAGCAGAGCGAAATCTAATGAGCTTGTTCAGTGACACAGGGAAAGGGTCTCTGGCTGTAATGACAGCCTCACTGCTCTCCTGTGATAGGCAAGTGATGTTGGTGTTGGTGGACAACATGAGCTCCTTCTGTCTTATGTTGGGGAGGAGGGTTTAAGGAATGTCTTGTGAATTTATTTGTGAATTGCTGTGTCCTCAGGAGAAAATAGGCTGAGTTCTCCAGGTCTTCTTTCGTCCATGGGTCCATTAGCACTTGAACATCTAATTCCAAGGTCTAAGTGGAGCAGAAAGGCTGTCCCCTGGAGCTCAGCCCCTGCTTCCCTCTTTTGAGAGTCAGCACAAGCTGGGGAACTTCTCTAGCCTGCACTGCTCCTTCTGTAGCAGTGCTTTGCTCTCTGAAAGCATTTTTGGATGTGTATCACATTGTATACATGTATATGTAGTGACATGTCTACATGTGTGTCACATTTGTATACACATTTTGTCTTCATGTTGTTAGATGACAGTAACTGTGTATTGACTGGTGGTTACCTTGTCTTTTACTTGGTGCATATTTGCACTGCAATTAAGAAATCAAATCTAAAGAGTCAGTGCAGTGTTTAACAAAATTTTGTCTGTCTCTCTCAAGTCATTTGATAACAAATTAGAGCAGGTTGGCTGCAACAGCTCTAAAAAACACTCCTGGAGCTTAAGAAATCCATTTATCTCTGCATTGGCTACACCAGCTGTTTGGAGTCAGATGCACCCCCCTCACTGAATTAACCTTTGTGTTAGTTAGTTGGCCCTGCACTCTTATTCTGGCACCAGTGAGTAGCATCTGCACCATGTAGAAATGTTTTGGCCATTATGAGCCAAGTAAATTTGGCTCATTCCCTTGTTCTGTCCTCCTTGTGATGTCCAAGGAGAAGACTCATGGCTGAAGTATTTAGCATCTTTTAAAAAAACCAAAAAAAATGTCTTGATTCTGTTGAGCCTGGGGTCTGTTTATCTCTGTACTGAAGGTCCCTTGGAGGATGAAAGTTCAAGCGACATTGCACCATTAAAACTTCTTCTCAGAAAAAGATATATCAAAAGTACTTCTAAGTCATGGATGGTTTTATTATCATTGGGTCACTGGTGTTAAAAAAAACCCTGTGCACTCAAGTATTTGAGCACTGTCCTCTAAGGTTAACCACGGTGATGAAATAGATTTAATAAGAAAATAACAAGGATGGTGGTGTTATCCACAGTCATCTTTACCCTTTCTTGAATTTGTTTGTCTTGGCAAGCCTTCTTCAATGAGATATGAAGCTGTTGCTTACCCTTTCTTAAACTCTCAGGTCAGGTTTGAGCTGGACAGATGAAAACCGTTAACAACAAATCCCTAGGAACGCTCTTTTGTGTAATGTTGTACTCCTTTCATTTTACTTGCTTGTTAAGGATTGTGGTCCATGTATTGATGGGATTTATGACCATCATTATAGGGGTATTTGTGGGTCTCAGAAGCTTTTAATGGAGTCATTGTTGCAATGCTCCTCTCTATTTGAGAAATACAACCATTTCTGTCTAACAGGTAGGTAGTGTCACACAATATCAAAATGACTGGCCTAGGTTTTCCTAAGAAAGGTATGGGAGAGAGAAGGTTGGATACCAGCACAGCACCCAAGCTGCTGCATTCCTCCTTTCCGTTTGTGCTCTTGGTAAAGTTCCTACTCAAAGGGAAAAAGTACCTTTTGATTAGAGGTCATTGGACACTTTCACAATAGATGTAGCAGTAACAATGTTAGAAATGTTTGGTGGTGGTTTAGCAAATGGTTGATGAATGCAACCATTAGGAAATACATTAATGCAGTTTTCAGAATCTCAGAAAGGAACAACCAGAAAGTATTCACTTGTATGTCCAATTTTAACTTTACAATTATTTTAAATTACAACTGTTATGGGAACCCTTAAACAGAAGGAAGGTAAGTGGTATGTGGAACACCTAAATCACTGATCACAGCTGATGGATAAAGAGTGAGGTCTTCAAAAAATGAAGTTTAGTAGATGCATAGAACCTAGGGCACTGGGATTTCATTCACCATCTACTGCCCATTTTCTGGCGTATTTATTTGCAAATATAGGTACCTCAGCAGGATAAATAGTAAAAAGTAGTCTCAGTATATATATGCACTTGTATAGTGGATATCTGTTTGATAATGCACCTTTTAGTCCTGCAGAACTTAATCCTGATATCGTGTAATTCAATGACATTTTTGACATTTGTTCTGGAATGAGATTTTTTTTTTCTGTAGAGACTTCAGCAAAGTATTGTTTAAATAAAAACACAGCACAGTGTATTAAAACTAAAAAACAAAGAAAAGGTCCGTGCTGACAAGTGGCAAGCACCAAATAGTTCTTATGCAGAGAGTTTTAAAAGGAGTGAGATATCAAATAGGCAGCAGTTCATCTTGGAATGTGTTCTTTCAATATATCAAAGAATGAATGATAAGGAGAGAGATGTAAACACCAAATTAATTAAATCCTTGGATGATATTGTACCAGGGAGGATAAATATTTCTCAGCAGATGGAATGAAATTTCTGAATTATCTGGCAAATTTTAGGAGGCAGATGGAAGAAAAGGAAGATGAGGTGGAATGCACAGAAATATCAGACTGTCCACCAAAGAGAAATTATGACCGTTGAAGAAGAAACAGTGACATGGAGTAGGGAAATTGTTGGGGTCATAATTTACAACAGCCTTTTGTCTGTGTGTATCATACTATGAAACCTATTAAATCACAGAATCGTTAGTGTTGGAAAAGACCTCAAAGATCATTGAGTCCAACCTTTGACTGAACATCACTATGTAAACTGACCATAGTACTAAGTGCCACATGCCATCATTTTTTGAGCACTTCTAGGGATGGTGACTCCACCACCTCCCTGGGTAGTCTATTCCAATGCTTAACCACTCTTTCAGTTTAAAAATTCGTCCTAAAGTCCCACCTGAACCTCCTCTGGCACAGCTTGAAACCATGTTCTCCCATCCTATTGCTAGTTGCCTCTGAGAAGAGGCTGACTCCCACCTCGCTACAACCTCCTTTCAGGTAGTTATAGAGAGCAGTAAAATCCCCCTTGCACCTCCTTTTCTCCAGGCTAAACACCCCCAGCTCCCTTAGCTGCTCCTCATAGGACTTACTCTCCAGACCCTTCCCCAGCTCCACTGCCTTTCTCTGGACATGCTTCAGCACTTCAGTCTTCTTGAAGTGAGGGGCCCAGAACTGAACACAGGACTTGAGGTGCAGCCTTGAGGATACTTAAGCATTAAGCTAATTAAACTTAAACTAAGCATCCCTTATCTTGTGGAGGGGGGTTCTGAGAATGTGTTGCTACCTGGTTTCACCAAAACGAAGAGCATAGCTGAGGATGTAAATGACATTCTGGAAATGACAGTAGACAGCATGAGGGAGATAGGATTGAAGGTCTGGACTTCTCCTCCTCTGACTGATCAAAACTGGCATTTTAGGTTAGACCTGAGGCACAGTCCTGTGATCTGCATTTCACAATGATTGCGAACATGATGGGCATCAACTTTACTGGTGTGGAGCTGCAGAACACTGATGTTGTGCAAGAAATCCTTCTGTGTCATGATTTTTTGTGTCTTTATAGAATGGCAAGACCAGTCACACTCACTGGGGTTTCTCTGTATAGATGCACAGCATCTTCAGGGGTCCTGGTCAATAGGAACTGGTATTGAACCTACAGGAAAAGCTCCCTTGGCTTGGACCCTGACTCTGTGCTAGATGTAGTCTGCTGTGATGCCCAGCCTCTGTTCTCCTCAGTGTCTTACAGTCACCGTGCCCTGCAGCAGTGTTTCACACCCAGTGGATTGTAGCCCTGAGGATATTCATGAAAAGTGGGAGAAGGGTTAGGAGAATTGTGTATTTAAAGTACTTAAACACTAGTCCCCTCTCTTTGTCTCTCACCAAGTCACTCATCTGTTTTGTTTGAGGTCACCTGTCCTCTGTAAGCTTCTTATATATAACTCCGAGAAATGATCAAAATCTTTTATTATGAGTATTCTTGCAGCATATACAATGCTAAGAGCTTGAAGGAATTTAAAAATTCAAGAGATAAAAATGTCTTTATTTTGAATAACCCAAGAGGGCTGTACAGAGGCGTCTTTGTATGACTAGAAAGGTAGTAACAATGACACTACCACCTATGAATAATAATGTCATTATACAGAGCCTTGGCAGGACTGAAACTGGAACACTGCAGACAATAATGGGCCATTCACTCTGAAAAGAAGAACTTGAAATAAGAAGTTGGAGCATGTTCAGAGAAAAACAAAGAAGAGGTCAAGATAGTCAGGGCTGCATTGAGCTCATCTGGGATGTAATGCAGTACATTCTCTGGTAGCTTGATAAGCTTCTGCAAGAGAATCGATATGCAGACTCATCTCTAGGCTTCTGTTGACTTCAGAAATTCCTTCTCCAAGTTGGGTGATCTCATCCTTAATCTGCCATTTCACTGTAACTGTGTGTGGTTTACTCTATTGTTCGGCAGGTGTTCTTTCTTTTCCATTTTGGCCTTGCCAGTTTTCTTTATCCCTTTCCAGATAAGAGACTGCCTAAGGAAATGAGCTTGTCTGACCATCACTGAACATCTGGTAGCCATCTGAAGTTGCATTATCACTGTCTTGCAGACCTGTCTCTTGAACTGTCAGAGGAATATTTCTTTTCTATGCTTTCTGGCAGCTAAAGTCAAGCAAAGATACTCCACAGGGCCCCAAACCAGTAATTAGTTGCTTCATGAAACTGCCCCAAAGAAAACATACTCCTTTACTGGCCTGTACAGGATGTGAGGCGCATGGAGAACATCTTTCCTTCAAGCAAGGGTAGCTATTAGAGACATTTTCTTAAAAAGAGAGTTTTCCCGATAAAACATGGGCTTGGGACTGGGCAAAGTCAGTTTGCTTACCCATTGTAAGACTTAAGTCAGCAGTGAGACATGGCAGATTTTTCTTGAGGGTTTGTTACATTTTGGGTAACATATTTGTGCTTAGGTTTGCTATATTGACAATCTCATTTTATTGAAGGATTAAGTGCTTCATTCCAACTGCAAAATTTTTTGTGAGTTTGTCCTTTGTTTTTTCTTCGTATTCTCCTCATTTTGAATTTTTCATCTCTACTTAATCTACCCCAAAGAGCCTGAGTGGGCTGACTTTGGAAGAAACCATATTATGCCTGGCCTTGTCTTCAGATTGACCTGCTGCCAGCTCTATCTTCCAGCACTCCAGTCAGCTGCTTCTCTCCTCACTTTTTATTTTTCTGCAGATACCTAGCTAGGATTTCAAATCCTGCACTTGTCATCCTTGGGATTTGTCAGCAGAAGCCAACTTTTCTTTTCCCAGCCCTAAGGTGCATTGGAGCTTGATTGTGTTACGCTTTTCTCCACAAGCCAGAACAAGGACGTTTGTCCCAGAAAAGTGCTACCCTACCTCTGTTTGGTCTCTTCTCCAGTCACATCCTGTTCTTTCTCACAGTGTGTTATTATAACAATACCTGGCTGTCCTTGTTTGTCTCCACAGCTATCCATCCAGCTAGTGGTGTTTGAAACATACACATTAGCCCCCTTGTCTTCTAGGCATCTACAGCTACTGATGCTCCATGTATTTTCACTTATGTGGAGACATGGGATATCCTATCTTATAATTTACCAAGTGAGGAAGAGGGCTAATATTGGCACTACTTCCATGCCATCTGTTAGGCCAAGTTGCAGTAGGTGGTGCAGTCCCTACAAATACTCTTCTTTTTATTTTTGCTTGTTACGTGAGGCAAAGTTGGTAGGAAACAAGTTGACAGAGAGGCAAGTCACTTCACAAAATAAAAACTGTAATTGGTAAGAAAAAAAGTCTAAAATTGGATTTTTTTTCCTAATAAAATGGAATGATGTGATCTTTAATCAAATGAATACATTTTTGAAACATTTTATAAAAAATGGCTGTAAAAAGGCTGCCATGGAGAAGAATTAATACAACATTAATTAAGAATATTGACCCCAGAATTTGGTACAGAAAGTACTTTCAGAGAACAAACTTGTCTCAATACATAATTATACTTGATAGTAGTTCTCACAGTGGTTTTGTAGACCTTTGTAGACCTTTTTAATGGAGTAAGTGAAGCTGTTTCTTCTGTCCTGTGATAGTCAGCAATGAACAATCAGAAATATTGGTTCTCCATAAATATTCTAGGCAATATTTAGATAATTTTATTCAATTCTGAGGAAAATTAACTCGGTCTGAGAGGTTGCCTTCAGATTTCTCTAGGAGTCATGAACAAGAAAAAGGCAGGTTTGCAAGGGTGTCTGTCATCTGTGCGAGTCTGTTTTCTCTTGTCATCAGTGGTAGTTCCATCTCCATGCTTTTTTTGAACCTCTCATTCATAGTTAGGAGGTTCTTTTGTCGTTCTCAACCATCACTCCTCTGTTAAAAGTGCAGCTCCCAATAAGTAGTTGCACAACTTTTGCTGCTGAAGTCTTCCAGCCTACTGTTGTGCAATCTTCTTGAACCTATACTGTGCCTCACAGAAAACCATGTATCTCACTTAGGGATTTACAGGAGGAGCCTTGTCTATGAAAATACAGGTGCCTGCTCAGCTCTTCAACTTTCTTGCCTTTTTCATCATGCCTTCAACAATATTTCCTCTTGATAAGGATGTCATAGAACTGGAAATTCTTATTCAGTCATCTCTGGGCCCTAGCAAGTATAATAAGCTAAAGATTTTGTTTTGTTTTGCTCAGTCGGAGAGAAATAAATGAAACTGAGAGGTCTTACACGATTTTAAAAATAATAATTTGGCATGTTTCTGTGAGAAGAAAATCTGATACTAATTGATTCTGTAGGGTTTTGAGCCATCTATGTTGTTATGATTGGATATTTCATTAACTGATCAAGGAATCCTCTTCCATAGAAGAGGGAAGGAAACTTTACAAGCTCTAGTACATATTGTAAGAATATGTTTGAATTTGAGAGGAAAGAATGTGAATAATCAATAAAAAATTAAACTCAAGCAGCTAAAAATAATCAGGAGAAGCTTCCTAGTGAAACCTGAATTAAAATCACAACCCTGTGCAAAATAGTATATAAAGTTAATTGGACCCACTGGGTTTTGCAGGCTTACTTGTCTAAAGGGCTGCTGATTTCTTTAATGGGAACATCATCCTTCACAATGTCAGCAGAACACATGGGAATCTCTGATCTCACATGCCAGATGTCACAATTTTGTGACACTTTTAAATCTTGAACCCCATTGTATTTTTGGAAATCCATATGAAGCCAGGGTGGTGTGCTTTGTTCAGTGGTGGTTCTTCTTCTGTAAAAGGCTGTTGATATTGAAATGCTGTCAATAATCACAATCTCTCTGAAAAATTATTGTCAGAGTGTACACCTATAAATTGAGGCTTAAATAATGACATGAAATATTATATGTTGACCTTAAAAAATGAAGTGGCTGACTTGATTTTTACTGCAGAAAATATTTGAAAATCTTTAATAGTAGTTAGTGCAGCTTCTTGGAAAGTAAAATCCTGTATTTTTTTTTGTAGCTAGGTTGTTACTGAAAACTGTGATTTTAGCCTTAGACTCAAATATTCTAGGACACTGCAGTAGTCAGTTTTGCTTTCTGCAGGCCTACCATGTGAAAGATTGTCTCTGATGCAGGTTTCAGATTCAGATGGTTTCCAGTAATTCTTTGCTGATACCTGTTATCTTAGTGCCCTGCAGAACCAGTCATGCATCAGGAAGCAGTCCTGATAGACACAGTCACACAGCAGAGGGACAAGCCAACTTGACCTGGAGAAACAGGAAACAACAGATGGATACAGTCAGACAGTGAAATTCAGGGAAACAGTGAGACAGAATGTCACTGAGCTACAGCAAGCACATCAGTAGCTTGTTTTTTTAGGTATCAGAGGAAAGAGGAGTCTTAAGAAGGAATTTGAAGGGAGATAATGAAATAGTCATGCTGATGTTTACAGAGAGTCCCTCCCAGGCATGAAGGAAGATGTGGGAGGAACTTGTTTGACTATTTGTCATGTGGGGGTATGGGCTGGTCCTGTGGGTTACCAGAGAGAGGAAGTTGCATCTCTTTGGTGCATCAGAGTTACAGCAGCAGAAGAACATATGGAAACTGCTTCAGCCATCAGTTGCTGCCTGTAGCAGCAGTTCTCAGGCTGTATCCATCAGTACTGCTTTTGGCAGGACAAGTAAAAGAGAAGAATAAGCATGGGAGGAGGGTTGTTTACGTATTGAAGTCAATGATGTAAGAGTTTTATAAGAAATCAGGGGAGGGATTCAGCTCCATTAGCTGTATTGACTGTCTCATGTGACTGTATCCAGAAGTTAGTATGCTCACACAAAGATACCTACGTGTGCGTCTTAGTAAGAACTGAATACCAAGGATATAAAGGAAATCTAATGCTGCTGGGTGAAATCCTTCTCTCTTGACAATGGTAAGAGCTTTGCCACAAGCTTCCATCCAACTAAGACTTCACTTTTTGTGCTCTCTGCAGTACTTTGTATCCAAGCATTTTGTTCAGGTTGCAAATGATGATACTTCTTAAATTAAAATTTCCTACAAGTTCTTGAATTATCTCCCTTATCCATCTGTTATTCCACTGATATACCAGATAATATCTTACAGTAACTCTGAGAGAGTCTGGAAAAAAAAAAAAGGTGTTATCATAATTTATTGTTGGGTGGTGATGTACAGCGTAAGCATTAAACTTTTCTGAGGGTTCCTATGCCCTGAAGTAAAGCATGGCACTGAGATCCAAGTCCAAGATTTGTGAGCAAGAATCTCCACACATCGCTATGCAGTTCTTTATGGAGAGCATAGCGTGGTAGTGTTATATATCTGTGGCACAACTCAAAAAACAAAAAGTCATCTTACCCCCCTTGGCTTGGCTTGTCTTTTTATTGAGTGCTGGGAGATTTCATTTGCAATAATGAACTGCTTTTATGCAAAACTTCTCAGTCCTACCAAATGAAAGGAGGAACATGTTGACAGGAAACAAAAACTGCATAATCTCTGCAGAAGTCTATGAGTTGCTGCTCTGTTCAACCCTATGCCTTTTGATACTGCATCAGAAGGTTTCTTCCTTTCATTGACTTCAATAACAAAAGGATCAATTCCTAACTGACCACTGCCATTAAGGCATCAGAGCCAAATTTATCTTAGTTATAAATTAACCCCATATCAAAATGGGATTAAATAGTGTGTGTGTATGGCATCCAACAAAATCTTTCAGGGAGATCATACTATCCTTGGAATCAATCTTTTCAGGCAGTCTTGTGGAGTGGGTTAATGCAGTAGCAATATTTCTTCACATTTTTCCCCATTTCTCTTTCTCACACTTGGAAGCAGTGACTTCTGGCTGTTCTGTGCTGGACCACAGACAGACAAAGCAGGAGGTTCTTGGCTTCTCTGACTGCATTTGCTATCCAAGCAATTGCTCCTCACTCCCTCAGAGGAAGGCACAGTGGACAAATAGAAATATTTTGCAGGCCAGATGGGGCTAATGGACCACAAACTGGAGCAATCTGACCAAAATACATATTTAATTGCAGGTTATTTCTTGAATTTCTGGCATGAACTGTGCTTGACTGGTTTCTGGTGACCAGATCTAGTTTCAGCATGTTTCAGCTCCTGATCATGTCAGTGGTATTCAGTGGCACTCAGACTTCCCAGGAATTGCTTAATCCCTTCTGAGATCAGACATACATACTTAGGCAGTCCTAAAGTAGTGCAGTTATGCTCAGTGGCACCTATACACTATACTACTATTGTCACATCCTCTGTGGTCGTTTCTGGAAAAATGTTTTGCTAGTTTGTGTTTGTTTTGTTTGTGTTTTTCACTCAAAATGTTGGCTTTAAGTTTGTGCATGCAAAGGAAAGTTAGTGCTTCTTGTACAAACTGCAAGGAATTTCCCTCAGGCCTGTGCTTTTGCCCTTCATACCTTTAGGAGCAGTTCTCTGTATTTCACCAGCCAGGGAGGGTCTGCTTAGGGTAACATGCATAAGAGGTATGCCAGGAATTACACGGGACCCCAGTTGCTGGTCTTTGTTATCCAGTTGTGGGGTTTTTTTTTTACTGTTAGACATGCTCTGATATCCCAAGATTAGTCTCTGTTATGTGTACATCTGAGACCTGGAACATTTGTGAATGTTTTTCAGAATGTCCTGTGGACCAGACTTACTTCAGTGTAATGACCTGCTTCTCAGCATTCCCTCTGTTGCTTATTTAAATAATAGATGTTCCTTTAGCTCCTCAGTCAAATGACAGTGCAACATTTAGATCTCTTAAAGCAGCTGCTGCTGCACTCTGCACCAGCAGTGGTATAATTTCATTAGTGGAAAATAAACCCTTGTTAAGCAAATGTGGTATAAAGTGTTATGTAACAGGAAACATTTAGTGAGCAGATACTTAAAGTTCTGTTTATATTGTATACACATGGCCAATTAAGTTTTTCTTGGCCCCGTTGCACAAAAGAATTTTTCTGTCCTAAGTAAAGACTGGATTTGTTTTTCTAATATTTCTGTTGTGCTGGAACTAACATACCTGACATTGAAAAGCTTTGAGATTCTCCAAGAGGTTTGTGGTTTTCTGTAGAGACTTCAGAATATAAAGACAAATAAGAATAAGTGTATTTAGGTTGCAGAGTGCTTAGTTATAAAATTTGGTTACTTAAAAACATTTACTGCCAGCATTTCCAATGCCTTCTGATGATGTCTGTGGCTGGGCCAGCATCTTCTCCCTTTCTCTTCAGGAAGGACACCAAGAAAGGAGTTTTATTATAAGCCAGGGCATAGTTAGGGATTTCCCTCCAGGTCCATCAGAAGGTAGGTACTTGTCTGTGTTCAGTTAAGACACTGTAGAAGCAGGAGCCTAACATATGAGGCATCAAGATGTCAGTTACAGCAGAGGTCTGGAAAAAATTTCCTAAAAAGGACCATATTGGTCAAAGACACCCAGACAAGATATTGTCTTGACTAGTAAGATGATGCCAACGATCAGACCACAAAACTAAAAGAAATGAGATCAGACTGAGAAATTAAATTATGACTATAATCCATCCCTCAAAAGGAAATAATCAGATGAAAGTAGGAAGAGTTTGTCTGGGAAAAGAGAAGTCTCCTCTGCCTGTAATTCTCTGGCTGATGTTATAAAGAAGAAGCTTATTCCCTTTCAGTATGAAGAGTATGCACATTTTCCTAAGTAATCTTTGAAAACAAGTGAACAAAATGGTTATAATAATGAGAGGCATGAGTCAAAGGGGAGCAGCTTGGCAATTTTTCTCCCTCTTCAGAAAACCTGTATAAGATGAACCTTCCAGGCATGCTTAGCCAAATTCTTTTCAATGCTGCTATGACCCACCAAGCTGTTTCTAGTGCAACACTTTCTTTGCCATCATGTCAGACACAAAGGGCAGACATAATTTAGTCATCTCCACTTGTCTAATGATGGAATATGCCAAGAGGTTTTACATAACAGTTTTTCATACCACCTGGACGTTTATTTCTGTCCACATAAAGCTTTCCAGAAAAAAGATTTTCACATTTTGCATCTCAGGACTAATAAAAAAATTATTTGTAAGGTTTTAATCCCTGCTCACTCTTTTCTCTCTGTGCTTTTTGCTCTTTATGCAGACTGTATGTGGATGGACCTTTTGGAAGTCCCTTTGAGGAAACCCTGAACTACGAGGTCAGTCTTTGCGTGGCTGGAGGTATTGGAGTTACACCATTTGCATCAGTACTCAACACACTGCTGTAAGTGAGCTTAAGCCTTTTAAAGCCATTTCCTCCCAATTTACAGTAGTAGTGCGTGTCAGGAAAACTTTGGAAGCCTTAAAAACTTCCACTGGCATCAGCAACTGATTCCTTGGAGAGAAGTAGAGGACCGGGATGTACCTGAAGGGCATAAATCATCTCATACTGTCTGTGTAACCCAAAGAGTTGTGGCAGAGTCTTGCCAGTAATGCACCTGAACTGGGACAGTGACTAGCCTTTGGATCCTTCCACCAGCCTGGCCTGTGATTTAACAGTCACAGTCCTTCAAGGTAGACTTGTTCTCTAGTCCCAGTTTAGATAAGGCTGTGGACTGTAATAGGGAGTTTTTGAGAGTCAGGCAGTTGTGACATTCTTTCTGCTGAAAATGCAGGCCCAGCTCTTCTGGTTTGACTTTTGTGAATATGTAAGTTAAACTTTCTCTGAGGTGCTGAGAGGCTAACTGGCTTTGGGAGAGTTTTACAATGTACAACTAAAGCATTTGTTCCAAGATGCATATGCCAATGGTCAGCTCTAAATCCAAAGTGAAGCTGAAGTAAGTTTAGATGCTGTGCACATTCTTACAGCCTTAATCTGAGCTCGACTCGACAGTGCTGAGTGCTACTGAAAGTTATTAGCCTCACCTGTGTCATAGTGCTGCAGCTGTCAAAGGCCATCTTAGTCTCCCTCATTTTCTTTTCTTGAGAGTGTAGGGATCACCCTCTCAAAAACAGGGTACGTTTTTCCAAAAGCCTGGCACTCAGGTGGATAAAATGACTGTTTTTGTTGTGATGGATTATCCTTGACAGTGTTCACCAAAATGTCGCAGGTCACAATGATGGACCAGCAGCAGGTAATGAGGTGTTTGCCTCTACCAGTTATCAGAGGATGTAGGAACTTGCGCGGACATTGCCAGAAAATTGTAACATCCAAAGGATTTCACAATGTGCACTTTTTTGCATTCAAAGAGCCAATTGCACAACTTGCCTTTGTAGCCACTCTTCCACCTGTGCAACGTACAATATACAGGGGAATCATTCTGGGAAAAAGTAACAGTCTTAGTCTGCTTCCCTCCTCAGTATTTAAACATAAACAAGGCACTGGTTTAGTGGATGATCTGCCTGTGTCTTTTCCCTGGCTTGGAAGCAGAAATTGACAGGTATGAACATGCAAACTGCCATAGGATGCCAGCGCTGCAGAACACAGAGGCCAGTCCTGTTGTGTCAAGGAGATGCAGGTCTGGGGAAGATCAGGAGTGTGTTGATGTAGTCTTTTTCTTCCTGCTCCATTGTGTTCCTGTTGTATGTACATAATTTGATTCCTACTCCTGGCCTTCCCTCCACTTAGCTGTTGAACCCTGTGCCCTAATTTTAAGAAAATACAATGTACTTGAAGGAAAGCTGGTGGCTTTCATGCAGAAGAGTCTGTAAGTAATGGCTGTTACTATGGGAAGAAGTAACACAGAAACATGCAAGAAGTATTATATACATGTGGATTTGGTTGTAATGGGGGGTTGCACCTTTATTGCATCATATATCCTGCTGGAGGCAGACCCAGGCATATGTGTCTGAGGTGCTATTTTAAATCTATGCTTGACTTGTTTCCTGAAGCCTTGCAGTCTGACCTTTTTGTGTAGCTGCAATGTTTCCTCACCGTGAGCAGTGTTTTGTTACTGAACTGTGGCATTTCAATACAAAATGCCTTGCATTTTTTCTCTTCTTTTGTCTGTTTTTTATGGTAAAAGGCACTTATTTTCCTTGCTACTGCTTATAGTTCTATTGTCACATCTGACCAGATTGTGATCTTTCCTAAGGGCTTATCTTAGTCTAGGCAGTCAGAAGGAGACGAAGGAAATCTTGTTTGGCGGGCCAACAGTTTATAAATAAAAAAGTTGAAATCAGGATTTGAAAGACACTGTACTCCCCAGTCTTAAAGCATTTATTTTTTTTTACTCTCTGTGGGGAGTTTATACAAATGGTGAGTTCTCCCCCTCTCCATGCTGCTGAGATGCTGCTGATGTCTCCATCCTTGTTCCTCAGGGCAGGGAGTGGTATAGAGAGGCAAGGCAGTGGTTGGAACCATCACTTATGTAGATCTATTAACACTATACCCTTCTAACTATGCCTATTCCACCTGTAGAGTTCAGAATAATGCACAGAGGGTATGGTGAGGTGTATCACGAAACTTTTATGACTGGGCTTGGCTGCTAGGACTGGCATTTGAAGGAACAGGCTATGGCCTTCTCTATCTGAAAATTATTTTAGAGGAAAAGGAAGAAACAGTCTATGCCCGGACCATTTCAGTGATTAGAACAACAGAAAACAGGGTTGGCCAACTAAGAAAACACTTCCTGAATATTTGTGTTTTATTTGAACTCATTAATCATCAGGACATTTTTCATTTCCATTTTATTTCCCAGTTCTTTCAAATCCTTCCTTTGTGCTTATTGGTGTTTTAATTGAATTAGAAATCTGACATAAGAATACTGTTTTTGTAAATGCAATACTAGAATCTGCCCATGGCTGCACTTTACCCACCAGCATTTTCTAAGGTCTGTAATATATCACACAGTTCCCTTACACAATGGAGCCCTGATTTGATTTGGTCTATGTGATTTTGCTACTATTATTAATTATAATCAACCAGAGCCTTTCACATATAAAGACAGAATTAAGTCCTGGCATTATTTCATTTGTCAATACTTTCCACTTGTGGGTTGCTTAATAAACTTAATAAAGAATTGACATAATACACTTGAACTTAGAATGTCTCCTTTTCCTTGAAATAAAACTTTGATAATGATGCATGAATCTATATTTGCTACCCAAATAATCTGTATTGCTGACAACTACTTAGTGTGGAAACAGTATCTATGATGGCTGTTAGCTTTGTGCTAGAGATTTAATATTCACAGGATCATCCATAGACTGCGTTGGTCAATCAGTGTCTGATGTATCAAAGCTTGAAGAGCAACTTAGCAGTTAGCTTCTAATGGAAATTCATGTTTCCATTAATGAATATAAAGCATCTTAATTAATGTTTCTTTTTAAATTATAATTTTTAATTACCCACACATTTTCTTTTCAAGTGATGGCTGGAAATGCTATAAGCTCAGAAGACTCTACTTCATTTGGGTGTGCAGGGATATTGAGTCTTTCCGCTGGTTTGCAGATCTGCTCTGTATGTTGCATAACAAGGTAATGGGTGTTGTTTGGAGGGATACTGACAGCTTAAATGTAAGGTCTGTCCACACAACACAACTGGCACGCTGTAAAGAATGGCAGCCTTGCTCAAAACAAGTGAGCTCCAGCAGTAGTTCTGCTTGGGCTGCCTGACCCAGGCTCCATTTATTCTTGGAGTTGAGCAAAACAGTTGTAGTATCTTTCACCAATATTTCATTGCACAGTGCTGAACTTCTCTCTGTACAGACTACTTTATGAGATGGAAGAAGCACATGCAGGTTGGGAAGTCTGAGTGGCCTTTAGCCACTTGACTAGGAGGCAGATTGAGAAGGAAGGGGTGGAATTGAAAGGAATTCCAATTCCAGGTGGATTTTAAGAGCTTCCTAAAATAATATTTTGTGCACAGTGCAAAATTCACAAAGGAGTGCTGTGCAAGCATAGCTTCTCCATTAAAAAGCTTACTTCACTGATGCTAAAACCCATGTCTCTCAGCACAGCAGGCACAAGTGATTTCACACTTAGATTAAGAGAAAGAATACTATTTCACTAGCTGTTTTTATCATCCTTCCAGCTTTGGCAGGAGAATCGGCCAGACTATATAAATATCCAGCTGTACCTCAGTCAAACAGATGGAATACAGGTATGTGGCCAAATGTTGTTTGTAAACTGAAATAGACCTTGGAGTAATAGGAAATACAAACTTCCAGTCAAAGGCAGAAGGGGATTACTGTAGATGGTAACAACAGGAGATGAGGCCATAAACTCAGGCCGACTGATTCATTACCAGAGAAGGAGAGCCAGTCCATCCCTACAGCATTAAGAGAATCTAGTTTGGTACCCTTAACTTGATTAGGTGTGGGCAAAAATCCATATCTTCCTTTTTGAGGAAAGAAGTCCTGCCAGGCCATGGACCAGACAGTTGGCCTTGTTTGATGGGAAATCTGCTTTGTTTCTGGGCTAAGAATCAAACCAGAATAATTCTAGGACCTTTCAAGCTCAAATCTTCTTTTCCAATATGTATTTTGAGAGAAATTAGCTATTTTAAAAAGCACTTTTTTAAATTTTGTTTTATTTTTTGGCCTCGGTTATTAAACAGAAGGTAGAAGTTTCTTGACTTATGATCCTGGAAATTATACTGAACTGTCAATTGTCATGTATTACCAACCCAAGGTTGGGATAATTCCCCGACTCTTGGCATCTCCTGTAACTTTTTACGCTTGCAATGTTCATTTTACATTATTTAGCACATAAGCCTAGGTACAAGTCTTTACCCTGCTGTATCAGGAAGCTTTCCATTGACTGCAGGAGGCCCAGAACCAGGCCTAACAATTGCTTTAAAACATGAAATGCAATAAGAAACCATGCCCAAAGGATTTTGATCTGCCGGGTATCTGGTGGAGATAGCGTAACATTGACAGCTCTGGTAGGAACACTATCCAGTAGTCTAAATGATGTGATAGCTACAGTAGTTATGACTCTGACAAATGTAATGTCTGGACAACATATGTCGATTGAAATGGGGTGCTTGAAAATACCTAATTGATGAGCCTGGTATGTAATTTTTAGATTAAAATTAAAACCAGAAGCAGGACTGCAATGCAGTGAAACAGCAAAATTGAAATAATAGTCAATTCAAAGCAAGTTTTCTAATATTCTGGATCAAACAGCTGCTGAATTTAAGTCAGCTTTTGGTTAAAGTCACCTTTTTTTTGTGGCTGTTGAACAAAACTGGCATGAACCATAATGCTGCTCATAATTTCTCAAGGGGGAATTAAACTCAGCTCTGCATTGCCATACAGCTGAAGTGTTCCCTGCTGTTAGTTCAGAGTGCTGACTGCTACCAAAATTAGAGCAGTTTCACTTGATGCTCCCTTTGCACAGAAGCGCTGTGTCTGTGTGGTAAGGGGGAGCCAAGCCCACCCTGCAGCAAATGGCTCTTGTCTCTATAAAAGCCCAACAGAGGATGAGTTGGCCAAGACTGTTTGCATTCATATGAGCAATATTTCAGGTTGTTCAGCAGAGGAGGGGGTGTGGGAGCCTAGATGAGATATAACTTCTCTCTGCCTTTCTGTGGCATTAGGACAGCAGAGCAAGGAAGGGTCATGCCTAGCAATGGGAGGGCATTCCACCTTATCAAAATGCTGGTGAGTTAGCATTACTGGAATAGATTGGGTTCCATCTGGGGAGCAGTTTTAGCTGCTTTCTGCTCTTACAGCAGTTCAAAACAGCTGGCAAGCTACTCTCAGGGAGATAAGTAAGATTTCCCTTGTTACTTTTTCAGACCTAATCATCCTAATAGTTACTTGTACAAAGTTAAAAAAGACTTCAGACAAATACAATTTTTGCATCAGCAGTTTTTTATAACTTAGCATAAAAAGCCAGTGAGGGAATGAGTAATAGGAGCATGGTTATTGTTTTATGGCTTAAATAAATTGGTTTAAAAGTAATGTGGAAATTAATGAGCAGCTGCACGAGGAACAATGTATAATGAGCACCAAGGAGAGCCATTGGAAAGGTACTGAGCAGAGGTATCGGAGCATAAAACAGCTGCAGTTTTAATCACAACTATTTGTTACTTGCCCTCAGGTTTTCCACCTCAGCAATATGGCAAGTCAGCCAGTGTCAGAAATGGGAGCCCTGGGTGATAGGAGGCAATTTGCAAATCATGCAGAATGGAATTTTTTGTTTCTTGCAGAAAATAATTGGTGAAAAATATCAGGCTTTAAACTCCAGGCTTTTGATTGGACGACCCCAGTGGAAACTCCTGTTTGGTGACATAGCAAAGTGTAACAGGCGGTAAGTACGCCACAGTTTGATGGCTCTGTCTAGTTGTGTTTGTATGAAAATATTTCTGTGTTTTAGCATAGAATGTCATGTTGAAATTCACTAATACTTTGCTGTGAGGGGTAGCATGTAGGAATTGAAACTGTTGGGTTTTTTTACATGCAGAACGGTTCAGCTTTTCACACAGCTAAGATGTTCAGGGGGCCAGAAAACAAGAAAATCCGGATATTATTGTCCATAGCAATGTCTTGCTTTCAAGGTATGCTGGTTTTATAAAGCTGCATTTTTTTAAGTTGTTGACTTCTCCTATCATTTTCGTGATTTATAGTGCTAGTTTACAAACAAAATTCACAAGGAAGAACTTGAGTGACCTGTATTGTTTTTATTCAGAGGATATATTGTCTGGAGATTTCTGGCAGTTTTTTATTCTTTGTTAAGACCTGGCAATGCCTTTTTACTGTGCTAGGAAAACATATTATGGTCTGAAATAAGACAGTTGTGAACCAGAGAGGACATGCAATTAGACAATGAAATGTCTTTGTCTAGATCCGGCTTTGTTGGTTGAGGAATTTACCCACCACTGATAGTTTTCTGCCTCAAAAGTTGATCTGGTAGAAGGGATTGTGTGAATCTTCCATAATCCACTTTTGGCAAAGTCAGTTGCATGAGAGCAAAACACCCTCAGTAGCTGTTGATAGTAATCTGGGTGCATCAGGTTGAGAAGTGAGCTCATGTTCACCTTCAAAACTTTCCCTCAAGAACTTTTTGTCCTCTCTTGCACTTGCAAAGTGAAATCTGCCCATGGCTTATTGACTCTTCTGTTCTGAGGGCCAGATATGACTGGGGACACTGAGCCCTGATTCTTGACAAATACTGAGTGCCAAACATTGCATGTTGGCAGTGTGAGCTGCTGACAATCCTTTTCTTGAATTCAGGTTATAGAGGATGTTGTGGACAGGGTTCCTTGCCAAGACCCCCCAAAGGCTGCTACAGAGGGACATCCCTAGTAGAATTCTCACACTTGAAGAGAAAGGTTTTAGAGTAAAGAAACATGGGAAAGAAAGGAAAATGGAGATGTCATGGAAGCAAGTTGACTCTCTGGGCTCAGAGTCCTCTGCATAGAAGACTGTTGATCTTTTATGCTCCATTATAATGTCTTTTTTTTTTTAGTTTAACTGTGTGAGTGCAATTTTAAAAGATGAAAATGGTGAGGTTTCTGCCACTTCCTTGTAAGGCTGTAAGTGCACATAATATAGATGAAACTGTTAGTAGTAGTCATACTTGCTTTTTCTTTTTTGCTTTCCATTGCATTACTCCTAATTAGATTTCAAGTACCATTTCCTCTGCATTTTCACATCAGGTCTTTAAATTGTGCCACCATTTTCAAGCAAGGTGTCTTTTAATAACTAAATAATGTACTGACTTATTTGATTACCTGCAACTTGCTAAGAGGTACTCTTTGTCACCCTTTGTCACCCCTTTAGCAGGGTTTATACAGGTTTGTGTCTGTAGATATAGTTCCATATAACATGATGCACAGTAATGAAACCTGTAACAACCTCAGCTGTCCCACAGAAATTTACCTGTTGTAGGTAATTCTTCTCCATATTTCCTTGGGAGATGGGAATTTCAGTTTTTCTCTATAGTCCAATTTCCAGATCTGCCACTAGCTTTGTTTCGGTTCTTATTTCTCTGTAACTTTCCACCTAAGTTTCCCTGCTTCAATACAGAGACCAAAAAAACTCAAAACAAAGCAAAACAGGTCAATCAAGTTGTTTCCAACATCTGGTGCCAGTGTTCAGGCTTTCACGTTTGTAATCATCCCCTTGGGCTTGTTTATGGGCAGACAAGATATTTTCCAGTTTTTATCTTGTGATTTTAGGAAAAGCTGCATATAAATAAACAGGCAGCTGGCAAAGCTCTCACAGTGTAGCTGTGATTACTGTGTGCTTTGAGAGTTGTTGCTGTTGTTGCTGTTTGGGTCCCAAATAAGCAAAGTGCATTTGTCAGTGTCTGAGCTTTGCCAGACCTTCAGAGCATGACATGGGACAACCCCAGCACCAGGTTCCTGATCCTTTTTTCTGGAAAAGAGGAACAGACGCATGCCATCTACTGTTAGTATTTCATAGGACACCTGCAGTCCCAGCAATGTGCATTGGGATTGTTTATATAATAAATTACTGGTCCTTCTTTTTCCTGCTTTTTTGAGGGGAGTGGAGCAGCAACCTGGTTCCTGTTCAGTTGTGTCCTGGATGAAAAGCTTACACTGTGCTCAGTTTTGCTTAGGTCAAATGGGCATGTCCTCCAGGTGAAGACTGACCTAGAAAAAGACATGAAGGGAGAGAAAGGCATGGAGCACCATGATACATTTCTCATGTGCTGTAAAGGAGACACCTGTCTCTAGAAATGAATGTGGGGTTTAAACCAGAAACTTTTCAAGTCCTACTGTGTCTTCTCGATGTAACAGTATTTCACCTCTCCCTAACATCCTGCTGTTCATAAAATGGATATAAGAATACATGCTGACCTACTCATCCCATAGGAACACTGAGGAGTTACTTGCTTAGTGCTCTGAATGAGTAAAATCCTATACTGATATTTATAATTATTGCAAAGAATGATCTATAACATAGTTTCCTTGATTGCAAACATGTTAATGGTATTTATAAAGATTTTCAGATTTTAGGCAAATCATTTAACCTTTCTGTGGTTCAGATTACTAGCCAGAAGGTCTGTGTACCTTGGAAGGATGTTGCTGGGATGGGAATATATTAGCAGTATGTGCTGCTTAGGCATGTCTTTACTTTGGTGGCTATTTATATGTAATAAAAGGGAGAGGGGCAGCTGAACTCTTTGGGGTTTTCAGTTGGTTGTACTAATTAATGAAAAAAAAAGCAAACGAAACAACATTAATTCTCTCAATTAAATACACAGTAGAAGACAGATCCTTGCTGGCAGCTCATGAATCCTTTTTCTCCAGTGTGCACAGATTAGAGGGAGTTCAGAGTCTGCAAGTGCTGAGAAATCTTATATGAGAGCAATGAGCAATAGTGCTCTCATTATTGCTGAAAATCCAGCCACCAGCAGAACACCCCTTGCCATTAAAATGAGTACTACTAGGACAGGAAAGCTTAATAGATATACATAAGGGTGAGAAAAGCATGGGTTATGAATATTTGCCATGGATTGATATGAGAGATGATGTAACTGAAGGCAATTAAAGTCAGCATTGCTAGGTGTCCACACAAGGACATCACTGCACTGACCTGTGTAAGTTATGTTATTGTTGGAGTCCTCAGCTGTACCGTGCCAGTGTTGCAGTGCTCTGGTACAGCGTGTACTGCTATGCTGTTTGAGCAGCTGCCTAACATCTGCCATGTCTACTTGACAGTATGCACCATCGATTTCTTCTTGTATGTGTTAGTTCCCTTCTCTCACCAAACACATACTTTACAGGGAGCTTTAAACTGTGTTTGATTATCCTACGTGTGCTAAAATATTTTACATTAAATAGTTAGTGTATAAAATACAGAAACAGTCCTGGGAGCAGGGTCCAGAACTTAAGTCTCCAGTCTCTTGGTGAGTGCTGTAGGTCACAATAATTAGAACCATGTTCTCTCGCATGCTTTTTCTTCATCCCACTAAATCTTTGAGATCATTTTCTGTAGCTGCACAATTTCAGCAGGAAGAGGATGATTATTTTTTTCCATGATGTAGAAGAGGCAACACTGAATTGTCTTTCCCTGCTCCTTCCTTTCCCTTCTCATCTTTCAAAAAAAGGGGGATGATTAGTATTATGAATGGCTCAGTCCTTTTGTGGTTGATGTGTCCTGTTCTGATGCTGGCTACAGTTCTGAGCCCTCAGATGTCGTATGACTGTGAGTCTGAATTACAGCCCATCTTTAAGGTGACCAGAATGCAGAAAGCTGTTGTCAGTGTAGTGAGGTGGAAAAGTCAGGTTAACTAATGAACCCAGTCTGAGAGCTACGGGTGAAGAACAAGGATCATACTCTGTGCTTGACTTTTTGTAAGATTTCCCAATATAGATGTTGAAGGAAAAACTGTGTGCTAATGTGAAAGTAAAGCAGCAAAATTATTCTGCTGCTGCCAGAAATAGTCAGGGGTCAGTAGTGCTCTGTTTTCATTAGTGTAACAAATTACTAGATCTCCTGCTGGTGTAAATCATGAGTTACACCAATGACATCATAACAGTGAGACACATTTTTAACAAAAAGGTGTTTGGTTAATCATGAAAACAAAAATAGAGTGGAAAACAGTAGTTTTTCATCACTTGGTATCTTGAGACTAAAATGAGGCACTTCCTCCTAAGAGTTGTCCTAGTCATGTAAGTAATGGAGTTTGTTGTGGGAATACTTGGGAGAGATAGAGTGGCTTCAGTAATACTAACTGCATAATCCAGTGAGCTGTTCTCACCTTGAAATTTATATGTAGTTGACTTATGTATGACTGAGACCAGAATTCAATTCTGTCTACCATTAGATGTTACTGTTTATTCACAATGTCATAACTTTTTTTTTTTTTTTTTTTTTTTTAAACAGGAAGACCATTGGAGTTTTTTGTTGTGGACCAAACAAAATCTCTAAGATACTTCATAAACTGAGCAACAGCAGCAACTCTTATGGGACAAGGTTTGAGTACAATAAGGAATCCTTCAGCTGAAAGTCTGTTGGACTAGCAAGACTCTCTAGAAGATGAAAGTGCAATTTTTTGTTTGTACAACTTAGAAGTTCATCTGTGGTTTAAACAGAGAGAAATGTACCAAAGCATAGTACAGATGTTTTTATTTATGATTATTTAAGACTGACGGATGCAGCAGTATGCCAGCAAATAATCAGTGCTTATACTCAAATGCGCTCACACAGTATTTGTGGCAGGAGTGATCTTTGGAGTTGTTTCTGTTAATTAAAAAGTACAAAAGCTGGGGAGAGACACAGTTGCTTTGAAAGCTGGTGGAAGAAGAATCTGTGGAACACTTAAACTTCTTCCACTTCAGTCCTCTGAAGCTGGATCAGTAAACCAAACCACACATTAATCCAAATGACAAAACACCGTGTATTACAAAGACTTTTGCTTTTGTTGGTATAAAAATCTCATGGCTTTGGAGTGAAAACACTCCATATTAAAGATTTTATTATACATTGCAGAACTGGGATTCTATATTTAAAATATAGAGTGTTACTGTCAGTAGTCTACTTCTGTAATGAAGTTAACTAAGGAAAATGAGCACAACCGTGTAGCACCAGTGGGCAGCTTCTGCCATGATGTCAGCCACAGCCTTTGGCAAGTAAGCAGCTGTACATGGAGAACTCTCTATCTTGCATCAATTCAGCATTCAGTGAGTTTGCAAAGTAAGTATGATTTATGCAACCAGAAAGATGGACCAAGAAAAGTGATGAACACAAGCAGACAGGATCTGAAGTTTTATTATCCCGCACACTCAGTGTGGAAGTTGCACTCCTTCTGCACTCACATGCCCTGAATGTCAAAAACTCTAAGCATCTGGATGCTCTTGCTGATTATTTTGCAATATAGTGGGTTGAAATCCAGTTTTAGAGGTCCCAGTATGTTTGGTTGACTGTGATCTATTGAGTACCTTCCCTGGCGCCACCCTTGTTTACCCTGATGTCACTAAAAGGAGGAGACCAGATCTACAGCAGAGTATGAAGCCTTCAGCACTGTGGCTCCTTGAATGATGTGTGCAGATAGAAGCCTTTCAGTGTGCTCCAGAGGGGAACATCCAAATTTAAGCTCACATTCCCTTCTCCTCCCCACATCTGTTTTCTGCTCATGATTGCCATGGAAGGGATAAAGTTTGGAACAGGCACTTTATGGCTTTTTGTTTCTGTGGAGCACCCTTTTTTTCCTCCATCCAATAGCCAATCCAACTTTCTCTGTTTCTTCTTTTCTTCCTTTTCCTTACTTTGCTGAGAAGAGTGCATTTAATCAGAAGTCAGACACTTAGCTGGCATAAATAGGTACCACTCTAGTGCCTCTTAATAGAGCAGCATCCCTAACATGCTGAAAACCTTCCCCTTAATCTCCAGTAGAAGCTTGCGAGTGGTACCATGTAGTGTTTGCAGCGTACACAGGTGGAGGATGGCTCAAGAACTTTTGTGCCTCTGGTGCACCTGTATTTAGCACTGCATTTGACTTCTTTTACATCTTTCCAATGAAGACCTTTTTTATTTTGGAGGAAAAGACACGAAATTTCCACTCACAACACAAACTCTGTTCAGGAGTTTGCAAGTATCAGTGTCAGTGCTCAGAGGGAAGCATTTTTCTGGTAGGTGGTGTATAGGCATGTTGTATGTGTAAATAGTGAGAATGAGTTTGATCTTTGCCTTGGCAGATTCTGCTCAGGAGTTGCACTCAGCATCAGTGTGGAGGTACATCAGTGAAGCCACACTGGAATGTGTTCCTCAATGTCTGGACTTGTAGCTGAAGTTTTTGCCCAATTTGAAATTCAGGGAGGAAGGAAAAACCAGAGATGGATGAATTCCTCCTGACAATAATTCTCAAAGTAGCCCAGATGAGAGGAACCAAAATAGAAATGCAGTGTGAGATAGGAGTGTGCATTACAGCTACTGATTTTAATTTTTTTCTTTTTGAGGCTGGAAGGACCATTATTTTCCTATTGGATCTCATTCATCCATCACTGTAAAACTGGAGGTATGCAGCAAAGGATTAGATTCTTTTTAATCAGTAAGATCTATTTCAAATATTGCCTGCATAGATTTTGTAATAAACATAGCACTGATGGCAAAATGCATTGATATTGGATATTGCTGGTCTCACGTGCTTTTCTTGTTTTCTGGCATTTAGCTTAAAATATGATTGAAATCATGCCTGCATCTATTAACCACAACCAGTGATCTTTTCCTCTTGCTTCAGGATCTAGTATCTCATGCTTTTTAAATATAATTTAGAGTCATCTAATCACAGTGTTGTTTGTGGTTTCACATCTCATCTCTGATAGATATCGGTTCCATTACCATATAATGAGCAGCTAGTTTTGCAGTTATGGGCAGTTAAATGCCTCCCTACTGTCTGATCCCGTCAGATCTCGGATGCTCAGCAGGGTCAGCCACGGTTAGTACCGGGTGCTGTAGACAGTCCCGAGGATTTCACTGTCACTGTCCAAGGTTGCTCGGCCGTGGCAAATGGACCTTAGGACTTAAACGGTGGGGTCAGTTCTGCACATGCTGTGCCTCACCTAAAAAATCCACTGTGCAGGCTGGAAGGGCACACCCACATGGGGAGAGCCCTTCCCAAGATCTTCATTCACGAAGTCTGGCCGTACAAGTACAAGTTTTGCAGTTAGCTCTGTGCTAAAGCAGATTATATTTTCTGCCTCAGCTTCTATATAGGTAACACTTTAAAATAGTAATACTAGTACTGTGCTCTTGTTCTGCATTGTAACAGCAGTTGATGTCACAGCAAGATCTAAGCAGATCCAGGCTCTTCCCTTTCTGTCTTTGTGCTGTATCAGCCTCAGCTGACCCACTTGTAAAACAAGCTCTGGGCTGTCTGCCTTTCTGAAGTGTTGTGAGGCTTAATTAATGTTTTGGGATCACTTCGGTGCACAAGCAGTGAAAAGATCTGTCTAATTGCTATGCAAATGTACTTGTGTTTTATTTTGGGTAAATCTTTCTATTGGTGATGTGAGTAATCACTAGACCAGATGAGGGTGAGTTTGGGGAAAGTCTAAAAGCCTCAGATGCTTTTTCCTTTTCCTTGAGCTATTCCTCTGCTAAAGGGGCAAAAGGTTTCAGGGTTGATAGTGACTGGGACTTGGCTTCAGGAGTGGCAGGTATTGTGCTAAACACAGTCTTTCACAGGCTGTGTTGTCATTGCTGTTTCTGAGTGTGTCTTCATCTTGCAAAACAAAGTCAAGGCCTCTTTCAAACTCTGCCGCTTTTTTATCTGTAAGCCAAGTGCACATGAAAATATAACTTGGTGCCAGACAAGTAAGTGAAGGCTGACAGCACTTAATTCCACATATACAGATGAACTGGATTTACATAATTGAGCATCTCTTTGCACTTTAAACTATGAGTCCTGTGAGTACCTCCAAAGTGTCCTGCTGGCAGGGGAAGGATCCAGCCATGTATTCTGCTTCTCTCTCAGTCTGTCACAAAACTGCAGACCCATCAGTGTTTACTCAGCAGGATCTTTGTGTTTTACATCAAAAATGTTTCAGGACTGTGTTTTAGAGCAGGAATGTTTCCATGCCGTGATGGAAACCAAGCCCTTTCCCTGCAGTGGGAATCCACCCCTTGTCGAGCAGTGTGGGACTCAGGGCTTTACACAGCTAAGGGATTGCTCAGATTTACCCAAGACATCCTATTCCCATAGCACTGAGATTACTTGTGTGAATAAATGTCCAGTGCCAGAACAAAGGAGTGCAGAGGCAAGTCCTGATGTTGTGTGGAAAGGTCTGATGAAGAGTGACCTTCACCTCTGAAGTCTGCAGGACACCCTCTCCCTCCACAATGATTATTCCAGCCCTGTGTTTGAAGCATCATTTCCCTATTTCAGTATGTGGTACCACTACTAGCTAGTGAGTCCTTCCTGGGTCTTTTAGCTGCTCTTGTAGAAGACAGGACTTAAAGCAGTATGAGAGATAACAACAAACAACCTTGAACTGGGCTGAGAGAGGACATCACTGCACACCACAGACACTTAGGTCATGACTTTAGTGCATAGAGTAGAAAGTTTAAGACAAATCCATTTTTCTGCAAGATGCTGATTGTTTTGTCACAACAGATTAGAGAACAGTTGCTTTAAAGGGAAAATAGATAAACCCTCTCTCTGAAGATTCCTGCCCACACAAGCCTGATGTGAAGATGTGTATGAAAGCAGTGCAGACATTCATTACAAGGGTATGTAATGATAGAACAAGTGGTAATGGCTTTAAAAGTGAAAGAGGGCAGATTTAGATTTGATATTAGGAAGGAATTCTCTACGGTGAGGATGGTGAGGAACTGGCACAGGTTGCCCAGAGAAGTTCCTGCCCCATCCCTAGAAGTGTTCAAGGCCAGGCTGGATGGGGCTTTGAGCAGCCTGAAAGGGTCTGAAAGGTATCCCTTCCCATGGTAGGCGGGTTGGAACTGGATAATCTTGCAGGTTCTTTCTAACCCAAACCACTCTGTGATTCTGTGATTTCAGTTTACGCTTCATCCCAATCATGAGCTTACTTGCTCAGCTCTGAATCCCCATTGTTTTCTTTGGCTGCAGATCTTCACCCATCTTGTTAGCAGATGTGTCTTGCAGGTAAGAGAACTACTACATATATTTGCATCCATGTACAGTCTGACCTCAGCATGGAGCAACCTGTGAGCACTCTTTACAGCCAGTGCCAGTGCAGAAGCCGTCTATTTGCTGCTAATCCTTCTAGCACATAGGTGAGAAAGAGATTTGGAGTTGGCTGAGAAGGGACAGATAATATGAGTAGCAAACCAATCACATTGAGAATAGTAATTCAACTGTAACAGCCCAACAGAGCAGAGAAGTAATGGTTTGGTAAGACTTGTAGAATAGCAGCCTAAGAGAAAAACCTCTACTCAAAACTAACACACCAGGTTGTAGTTTCAAACTGCAAGAAAAGACTTAGGGAAAGCAGGCAGGTGGCTAACTAGTCTATAGCAGTTCAAGGCCCATAAGTCAAGGAAGAGACATAGTTATTAAAATGCAATGTTTACTTTTTGAAAAAAATAGAAGGGCTTCTAAGGAGATTAATTTTTGTTTCAGCCTGGCAATCATTTCATAAACTTGCCAGTGTGATATAACACAAACTGGATCTGTTCTTCTCTGGATTATGCATCTGATTTGTCTTCAGATTTTCCATCCCTCACAATTTAAACTGGGTTTTATTGTTTTAGCAAAGAGGCTTTAAAAACAAGGTGCAATAGAAATGCTGCTGGTGCCTGTGCTGAACTGAGATTTTCTGCTATGAATGTGCATTTTTCAGGGATATATATAATCTAGTTAATGACTCAACTGTGAACGGAGATTTGGGATTTGCATCGTCTCTGCTGCTGCTGTATTTCATTAAGGCCACTACAGTGATGCGCTGGTGAAATGCATGGAGCTGAAATGAGACTCTTCATTCCCATAGAGAGTCTGATATTTTAGTGCCTGTACTAAATCCTAGAGACTCTGGAATTTCCTTTGTAGGTACAGTAGATTAATTGGAGAGCATCTTTTACTGTTAAATCCTGAGTCCTCTGTCAGACTGACAGGTAGAACAATGCTCTTACACAAAGGTTTTGAGCAACAAATGCTTCTCCTTAAAGAGCTGGATGAGTATTTGTGAAAATTTAGCATCCTGCTAGTTATATCACCCATGTTGTAAGAAGGATGGGGTCCGATTTGGTACCAAGGAACGCTGTGCACTTCCTCTGATGTTACGAATATCTCCAAACTTGCAGTGGATCCTCAAGGTTTGCCATGCATTAACTCTTATATTCTCTAGGAGGATCCTATTTGTAAGAGGAAAGTGCTGCATCTGTACTGAGGGTAGTGGATCTGTGCCGTTGTTACATGGCCACAGAGAGAAAGCTGGAAAAAGGCACTCATCCTAATTGTAGATTGCTTCTTACCACAGCCCTTAGATGAGAGGGAATCCTGGTCCTGAAGCTGCTGTCAACTGAGAAGTAAACCAAAGAGGGCAGGAGAGGATGATAAGTGCCAACAACGAACAGGGTTAAATATTTCTAACCTGGGAGCCAAGGGGAAGGAGGAGACATTCTTCTTGGATTCTCAATTTTAGAGAATTTTAGAAATTAAAAGCAAATCTCATATTCTAGATGTGGATACAGAGTCTCCCTCAGCATTGAGAGCTAATATATGCAAAGATGTTGCATTTCCATGCACAACTCTGTGCTAAAGCCTCAAAGAAAACCAGTATATTTTAGCAAACAACTTGGAAATAAGCAATTTGTTTGAAATCAACCCTTTAGCCTTTCAAGTTAACCTATTTTAAAAAGAAATCTACTTCTGTTCTGCAGCTTTGGGGTTGGGAATAGCTTTACATATTAACTTCTTTTCACCAAAATACTGGAGTGTAGAGTTCTCTGTGTCAGCTGTAAGTAGCTTTGACAGTTCAATAAATAAATGTTGTATTTGTTGCTGTTGACCTTAGGAAAGGACAGCCTTGAGGATGAGAAGGAGTGTTACATAAATGTGTAGTGTACATAGCAACGCTGAGCAGGGAGACGCTGCTGCATCACTTTTGGTGCACCAGTCGCACATTAAAATTCTGTCATTGCAAGGTCACGTTGCTCATCTCATACTCTGCAACCCTGAGGAAGAAATTTGGATGAGAGGTGGGGGAGGAAAAGCCATAATATCCCCCTTGTGCTGTAACCAAGAATATATTCATCGACAGCAGGGCATATATTTTGGTTTCTTTTTCAGGGATTCTCTTCTGGTGCTGTGTCATGGTGTTTGCATGTTAGAAGTGTAACACAGGGTTGTTTTTGAATTGAATAAATAACGCCTCTGAGCTTTTTCTTCTCCCTTTAATAGTCCGAGAGAAGTGCTAAATCCAAGAGTGTCCAGAGTGGACTGTGTCCCAATTGCACTCGGTGCAGCCTGGTTAGGAATGCTGCACAGAACCTCTGCAAGCTGCTCGGAAGAGGTGAGGTTTAAGGCAAAAAGGTAAACAACAGTTTTCAGGAGAACACAGCAGTGATACATGAGCTACAGTCAGAAGCAGGCCCTGTCACCACATTGTCTGTCACAGCTCTGAACAGTGCTGAGTCAGAGCCAGGCTTGGGCATGGCATCAGGGAAAGTCAGGGGCTCTTGGATTGAGTCTGCAGTGTGGGACAAAAGGCAGTTTAAACACAGGTGGGTGAGCCTCCTGTGTGCACTTTCCTGCTTGGAGCTCAGAGCTGTCATGCCTGAGGCTGAATTGTGGAGAAAATGAGCTGGTCTGACCTGTGAGTACAGTCACAATTGTATGGTTAGCTGAGGGTATGAGCACACCCTCTGTATTTCTCCAGCTTTGTGGAATCATGTTGTCCAGGGACAGGGATCAGGGTGTGTTATTGTACCTCATCAGGTGTTAGATGCTTGAAAGCATGTGCTGTCTAGAACAGATGAGAATGGTGAATGCCAGCTTCCACGAACAACTGAATATACCCTGCCCATGTTTGCACTAGTGTTCATGAGAAATGAATGGCAAAACCTCTGGAGGAAGACACAAGTTCTGTGGTTTTGTTTTATCATGTCAGAACTACATAATCAACTGTTAGGCATAATTAACTGTTAAAAATACTTCCTATGACTAAGATTCGCCTATGACTTTATTCTTTTTGACTGCTTGAGCTCTAGTAACTATTTGATATGCACTTTTTGACAAAAACATTATGTCCCAAAGCTTAAAAATGTGGATGAGATGCAACTTGGCAAGGGATCTCCACCTCATAGTGAAGTATCTGTTGGAGCTGGATGCATCTTGACCTACTCAATCTCCATGGAAAATTAGAGAGAGCTGCGCTTTTAGATCCATCTCCTCCTCTCTGCATATAACCTCAGTGTTCACCTAGAGATGTGCTCTAACCTTTGAATCACTGGATATATCATCATCCAAGCGTCACATAGTCCTCCTCTTGTGCTCTTCCTCCCTCCATAGCATGTATTTGCACATAGCACATATTAACTCAGGAAAAATGCTACTTTGGGAATTGCAGAGGTCCTCAGGTTTAATCAAAGTACACCAGCCTTGAATGCTCCTAGTGTAGAAGTATTCAAAAATGCAATCCTCAGTCCAATAGGGTTCTTGTATTCACTTTGATTAGCTTTAGGAAAGTGCTGGGTGCAGCAACCCCATGCTGGAGATGTGTAATTTCAGAACAAGAGGAAAGACATTGCTATAAGGGCAGCTATGTAGAAAATGGGGAAAACTCATAACAGCAAAGATGTTTTCATCTTCTGAATGAGAATCAGGGATTTGGTTTGGTGAAAGTCAGATCATTTGTGCCTACCACTGAAATTAAGTCATATTTCTGCTTTCACATGTAGGCATTTCAGGACAGTGGGCAGTGATAGAAAGGCTTTCTTTTTCCAGTTGCATTTGATATTTCCATGCAGTCCCTAGTTTATCAACTGCATATAAATTCCTCCTTTCACTGATTAAATATTTCCTCGCCTGGTTTCTTTGCTTCAGGGAGCTTGAGAGCTCATTGTTTATAAAGGGAAAGAAGTATTGTGCTGTTAAGCAGACAACTCCGAACACTTATGTTCAGTTCTGCATCTTTGAGAAGGAGGCACCGGTAGTGCTGCAAATGCAGAAAGGCAGAGCTTTCACTGAGATTCAGATGTGACCAAGACCTTCTTCCATGATTCATATTTGAATCATACTTGAATAAGCTCAGATGAAACTCTGAGTTTATTAATCAGCTTTTTCTGAAACAGGTAGCCTTAGCCCATGTGTGCCAGCTTGCAAAACCCTTAATCCCGCTGAGTTTTTCTATCCCTGTGTTCCTTCTGATCATTTGCAAGAGCAAATTTAATGAAGAACAATTTGGTAAGAAATAGTTCTCTTGGTCTGTGATAACTGATGAGAAAAGTTATAATTATGACATCTTCCCTCAAACAGATGTCCAAAAAAAGTATTTTGACTGGCCTAGCTATATTAGTTCCGTAATGTGTATAAGGGTGTGTTTTGTTTTGGGGTTTTTTTTTTCATGTTCTGTGATTTTACATTGTTTATGTAAATGTAATTTCATTTCAGAACCAAACCAACCAAAAAAAAAAAAAAAACCCACACATCTTTTTTGCTTAGGAAGTGTTAGCATGTCCAAAACATGTCTGTTTTAAAAGAATTCTTCCAAGATGCTTAGAAGAGGAGTGGAAACCAGCTGGAAAAAAACTATTTTCTAACAGCAAAGCATTCTTTGAGTTTGTTTCTTCTTTTTCCTTTCCAACCTTCATTAGTGAAAAAGTGCAGTTCAAGCTAAACAATAGTACCACACTCTGAGCTTCAGCAATTCAATATCTTCCTTTTGAAGCAAGGATCGTGTCTACACTGTCATCTGAACGTTCAAGGCAATGTCTGTGGCAGGTCTAGACTTGGGTTGCTGTCAGAAAGAAGAGAGGATCCATTTTTCTCTCACTTTGTATAGTTATTTGGCACTCCAAAGCCATGTGAGAGTTTGATGTGGTAAATGGCCGAGAACTGGCTCCACTGGTACAAGCGAAAGACCTTAGCCTGTTTTCCTGCTAGTCAAAGTAATCAAAATCCAGTCTCAGGAAGGAAGTTATGGACCACAAATGAAATTCTTGCCATACCTGAAATTTGAAAAAAAGCAATAAACTTAGGTCATATTTCCAATTTTTTTTTATCTTTGGTTTGGTTTTTGTTTTTTTTTTTTTTTTTTTTTTTTTTTTTTTTTTTTTAAGAAATGAGCCTTGGAAATAGTTATTTCCAGTTAGCATATCTAGTGGGATAGAAAAAAAATGCATGTCCTGGCTTTTCTGTAGCTGCAGGTCTTGACTTTTTCACTTCTGGTCACATTCTTCCCTCACTCTTCTCTGTCCCAAAAGAAAGAGAGCAGAATTTTTTTTCTGAATTTCCAACTCTGTAATTGTATATTTTTTCCACTAGAGCTGAAATAAAAATAATTTATTAAAAAGGAAGGTGGCATTTACTTTTTATATCTCTGTACAGTGTGCAAGATAACCATTTTGGAAAGTAATAGCATAAATGTCCACAATTTTGAGTACTCAGTGTTCTTTTCAGAGATGCCTGTTTATATTAATGTAATTTCAATCTGTTCTTATGTTTTTATAGATCAGGATGTGGTACAATTCTTTGAAGAGAAATGTCTGCTTAGTTTCCAAGTGGAACAGAGAGCAAAATTTGGTGCTGAACTTTCATTTTTAATTTTTTACCCCAGGCTTGACTTTAAGAAAAAGAATAATACTTAGTGGGTTGGTGTCTATAACAAGTCTTGTCATATGAAACAGCCCATTTTGTACCCTCAGCTTGCTGCCCCTCAACACAACAGAGAAACTGTGTTTCACTGCCTGAAAGGACTTAAAATAGGTCACTGTTGTACCTGCATGCCTTCTAAACCTCCAAAGAGCAAGCAATAAGCTTTTTGACTCTGTTCATTCCAATAAAATGAAGAAAAGATTTTACCAAGTATTTGTGTAATAAGACAGAGCTAGAAAACTGATTATTAAAAAAGTTTTGAGTTTTCATTTTTGTGTTTTCCTGAGTTTTCCCTCTCCTTCTCATGAGTCGTGCAGAACTCTTTTTTCCCACAATGTCCTTTTCTTAATTCTGCAGTGTTATGAGGGTAGGTGCAATCCATTGGGTAAAAAAGGACTCAGACAGGAAAAACCTCTGAGCTTTATTCCATGTTCTTAGAGAGTTTCCCTACAAACTAGTCACTCTGCTTAGGATTTTTGGAGTAATATGAACAATTCAAGTTAATTGAGGTTTTTATACCTGAATACATTAAGTTTCTTTCTAAATTCCCATCATCTTTTTGCCTACTTCTAAAATGGGGACAATCACACCTGAAAAGAGTTTTATCAGTTTGGCTGGCAAATAGTCCATCATTTCAAGTTTATTTAGTTAAAATGCAAAATCCTGGTTGCAGTGTGGAAAGGCTGCTCATTCCCAAAATAATCAACTGAATTAGTGATTTTATCTTAATGGCAATCCTGAAATTAAAGTATTTGGCTGCTGATTTCTGTTGCTGTTCAGATGTGATTTTTACATTCTGTTATATTAGCAGAACATTTTAATGTGATTTTATGTCTCTTGTTGTATTTGACAAAGCACCATGCATTTATACATCATGTAATTATGGCACTGTACTCTCAAGTTATTTACTTTACAGGAAACTTTGTGACTTTGGAATAAACAACCATTCCAAGACTGAGCAAAACATGGTTGAGTTGCTGTTTATGACCTGGTTTTAATTAATGACATACTGCTTTAATTGTGAAAGCATTGTGTGTGTGCATATGTGAGTATGTATTACTGCTGGTAGGGGAGGCTGGGATTTCACTCCTTAAAACAGCATCTCTCATACTCTTTGTGGTGCCCTAAACTAACTGAAACATCCACCCAGCTTTGGTAGATGTGCTGCTGGAGATCCAGGATCCGCTGGCATGACAGCAGGAAGTTGGGTAGGATACCCAAAGTACCAAAACTGTGCTATGTTTACCCTTGTTTAGCCACTCAGAGTCATGAACAGAGCTCAGAACATTGGGCACATGTTTACTCCATGTATATCTGTGACTATGAGACCATCTCAGATGCAGAATATATTATCTCATTGTCATCATCACATCCCTGGAATTTAGAAGAACATCAGTCCTCTGCACTCTGAGTGTCTTTGCTGAGAGCACAGTGGAAGGAGAAAGCAGCACATGCCTGACCCTAACCCATCAAAATCAGTCATAAGCAAAGTTCCTTCCCATACCAAAAGTGTGTAAAAATCCTTCCCACCCATGATGAACCTGACACTTGAATGCCTGAGAGTGAAATGTGAGTTGGGCATTTGCTTTAGTCAGCTTGGCCTGATGAAGTATTTCACAGTGTCCTCAGACTGTACTGCATTTGATAGAGCTTAATGAAGAGCTGGTATTTTGTTATGATCTTCAAGACATGGCTGATTCTACATCAAATCTGCAGCAACGGGTTTAAAACTCATAATCAGCTTTGCAGTAATGGGGTTAGGGATCTATCTGATGCACCAGAGACTAAAGCGCCCACTTTCTTCTAGATGTTGAATGTTCTGATGGCTGTCCACCTAATCATTTCTGCGTTTGACAGAGTTTTGGGTTTTTATAGGAAAACTACATGTGAAGCATGGATTAATACAAGTGTGAAGGCTTCTATGAGATTTTACAGAATTGTTGTCAAAAGTTCTGGGAAATTTAGTTTTGATAAGTAAGGCTACAAAATTAAACTGCATCTACTGGGCTCAGGGTTGTATTTTTTGCTTTCTCATTCCAGAGCGGTGTTGATATAATGATGGCAAAAGATGTCATTCCTCCAGAATGAGGAGTTTTACCTGCAGCAAGATAAAAAAAATCCAAACCCCCGTACATTCCTTCTCATTTATGTTTAATTGCTAGGTTAAAAACTCATAGAGAAAGCTAACATCTCCACTACAGAGAAGTTCTTGATCTGTGTAACTGCACAAGGTGTTTATTTATACTTAATGCAGGGTCAGTGGCAGGCTGGGCAGAGTTATCAGAGGAAAGTTATATCTTCAAAAATTATGATGGAGTTTTTCATTAAGAGGAATATCCTTTCCCACTCACCTTCCCCTGGCCAAGTAATGAGGTTTGGCAAAATGGGTTTTGGCTCTTGAGCTTTGATTTTCTGTCTGATATTTGGAGAGTTTTTATGGGAAGCAATATGTATTTCACAAATGCATTTGAGCAAGATTAGGGAAGGGGAAACACAAAAAATTGGGGGGGATTTTTTTTTTTACAAAACCTGGCTGAAAATTCTGAAGCAAATAAGAAACATTCTTTAGAGTGGGCAGCAAACAAAAGTATTGCAGTTTTCCTAACAGAAGAGAAAAACCCTCCTTCCCACTTCAGCACTATATGGACATCACTTATCATGATATATTCTTGGTAACAAGCTGAGCAGAAGGATGGGCAGTGGTAGGCAAAGGCTGCTCATGCTAATGCATGAGCTTTTCCAGAGAGAAAACGAGCAGCTGTGGGCTGAGCAGCAGCTGTCTGCCTGACCCAGGCACCAACCTTGCATGAATTTCATTATTTAACAAACCAAATCTCCTAAAGTAAATGAATGCCTTTCTCACATAATCAGTGGGGAGATGTGAAAAACTTTGAAGACCTCCAGGGAGATCTGATTCACCTGACTTGGATTTTTGCATTTCAGCATACAAAAGTATTTCAAAAGCTCCTTTTTCCCTGCAATGGTATTACAACATGTTATGGACCGTAAATGCGGGCACTGTTTGTACATGACCTGGCCTGTCCCAGAATATCTCAGCTGAAGAACCATTTGAAAAAACAGTTACAAAATCAGGACCATCTGAGGAACACACACAGGTGTTTCCTTGTTCCTGATCCTGAATACTGCGGTAAAAAGGATAGGTACCACACTGCTGGTCCCACCAGCCTCCTGAAAGTTGAGGAGCAGCTGTCCAATGCAGACAGAGCCTTGTTCCCTGCAGGCAACTGGATGCTTAGCCTTAAACATGCCCTAAAGTGCATTACGGGCATGTGGATGTTACAGGAGGGCTGAAGAGTGGCACACTGGAATAATTTGTAATCAAAGCAACTTGGATTCTTTCTCCTGAAAACCCATCATCATATTTGTAAGCAAAATTACTTAATCTGCATTTCTCATCCATTTCCCTTTTCCAGCTCCTCCAAAATTTAATACTTATGAATTTAATGGCTCCATGATTTATTATTTCTCTTTCTGGTTTCTTGTTTAGCATATGCATAAGCATTAGACTGAGCTTAATAACAGTGCATTTTCTAATCTGAAATTGTGCACTGTAGACTGATGACTGATGGTCTGAATAACCAGTAACTTGTCCTGTCTTCATCCCCAAAACCGTTCTTCTGGTTTTCATGAAAATTAATTTTGTTAGGTCAAAGTTTCTTATCTCTCTACAGATTAATTTTCCAAACAAGCCTTCCTGTAACTTTTTACAGTAGTATGTCTTCTTGTAGGAGAATGTCACCTTAATTAGGATGACTGCAGAGATTTCCCAATCTGTCATCTGTGTCCAGACTGCTAAACACAATTTCTAAAGTGACAGTCTCCCTGCAGACATCCCTGCTTGGTGCTGTAGAGAGCCATAGCTCCTAGGATGAGACAAAAGCCTATCATTTTTAAGACTTGGTGCCTAGACTTTCGGATTTAAGCATGCTGGTGTTATGGGTTTAAAATCTTGGAATTTTTCTTTCATCTACCAACCCTGCACCTCAGAGGAATCACCTTCTGTCT
>JAWWEU010000001.1:36013602-36024702 GCA_035583155.1 Acropternis orthonyx | reverse complement strand
TGAGTTAGATTCATTCCTCCTGCTGGTTTACCTTTAAACCAGCACATTGACCCATGAACTTTTCATTGTATTTTCTCTCCCCTGCCCCACTGAAGAGGGAGCTTTGATGAGCACCTGCTGTGCAGCCAGGGTCAACACACCATACCCTTTTTTTTAATGTATGGGTTGCCACATGGAGTATATACGTACTGAGCACCAAAAGTCAGCCATAACATGAGAAATCGTTGAGTCAAATCGAACAGATGTAGGTATGGTGAGGCTAGGTTTCACCTCCTAAAAATCTTCCAGCTCCCCAGAAAAATGCAAGATAGTAGAGAAGACAGTGACTAACTGAAGAATTTAAGCAAGTGAGAAGTGGTTTCTGAGATACCTCTTTGTTCTGCTGATGTCATTCAATCAAGGGCAAACACGACACAGGAGCTGGAGGGAAAACACTTCTGTGCTAGAAGAAAAATATATCTGTGGGACATTTACTCTGCTCCATGTCACCGTAGGTTTTTCTCACTGAACTAATGGGCTCTTTCTTCTCTTACATTCAAACAGAGTGAATGTAGCACAGATTGTGCAGTCAGGCACCTCTCATTAGATTCATGGGCCAAATACATGGGTTGGGCTGTGGGATTGGAGCCTACAGTTGTGAAAGAACAAATAAAAGAGAATTATCCATTAAAGCCACCGACACAAAAGCCAGTCTGGTTTCATAGGAGCATTATTTAATCAAGCATAGGAAATACATGCTGTTCTTCAGGTAGCATGGTAGCTTATGTTGGATCTGGGAGATTTTTGTAGGAGTGGATCTGATAAGGCACTACAACACTGGAGGTTACAAGGGGTTTGAGGAGGAAGGCTGCCCATCCTGCTTATCCAGCACACCTCAACAAGGTATTTGTAAACATCAGTCAAACACTCCATGGTTGATTAGGACCTTAGTAACATGAATGAGTTACTGGAGGCCTCTAGAAATTGGACTGATATGTTATATTGTTGTAATCTTCACTTTCTATGAGCAAGGGTTGTATCTCTGAAGAAGTTCCTCCTTTTTTCTTTCGGCAAGCCTTAATGAGCCCTGTAAGCACAGCAGTAATGATGCCTCCAACCACAGCTGCTCCAACCAACCAACCCCAGATCTGACGGGCTTGCTGAAGGTAGGGTGTCAAAAAGTCTTGGAAAGACTGAAGGGCTAGAAAAAAAAAACAAACAGAAAAAGAAACATTCTTTTACACTATGCAATGTACTGTCACTTTATGGAAGTTGAATAATAGGTAATACTGGAAGGTTGAGTATAAAGAGACAACAGTGGTAGAAATTGTCCGAGGGTCACAAACTGTTTTAAGCAAATCTCATCAGCCCTTATAGTCTGTTTCTCAATCTTCATAATAAAGGCAGGAACAGAGTTCACTGTCACCAGTGCTCCTTATGGTTTTCTCAAACCTTAAGACACAAGTTTGATACCATGTGGCCAAAAGTCCTGTTAGTTCATCATCCTGTTCGCAACAGTAACAGAAGCAGAACCCTAGGGAGAATTTAAGAAAAGGTCAAGCCTATTACTATCCTTTCACAAAATACTTACCCAGCCTCTAACAATTTGCAGTTCAGGGATTTCGGGAACCACGTGGTGTCATTGTATGTGTCACTCTGAAGGATTATTTTTTCCCCTTCCATCATCTTTTAAAGCTGTTCTTCGAACTTTTATGTCAACTTTTTGCAACAAGATCTCTGCCTTAACTACATGTTGAGTGGGGAAAAAAGGCTTCCTTTAACTAATTCTGAACCTTGCCCATTTCATTTGGTAGTTCTTGTGTGAGGAGAGAGAGTAGACAATCATTCTATGGTCACTCTCTGCATGAGAAATCCTCTTTCTTTGGTGAATCTGGAGCAGCTTCTCAGTTAATCAGCTGCCTTCTTGTTTTGTGGTGTGAATGTGGCCATGTCTCTTTCTTGCTATGGCTTAATGAGTCATGAAACCCCTTCCATACAGGGCTTTCCCTTCACAATAGAGGTTGGAAAGAAACCTGTTCAAAACACACTCAACAACCTGGCTTGAATTTGGAAAATGGGAATACTTGTCTCCTTGGGTCAAGATGGATTTTGAATCCACATCTCCCAATTACTAGCTCTAATGACTTGTATTAGCTGTAATTACTAGCTAGTCAGGGAATTAAAAAGAGCACCTCTATGGTCAGCTTCTCTGGGAATAGCCCCTATGGTAGTTTATTTTGGAATGCTCATCATGCATCTGCACTGATTTAGAAGTACTTAACCATATTTAGTATGGTATACCCCCCAAAGGCTGTAAATATCGTCCTGTCATCTTGCATTTTCACTGGTCCCCAAAAAAGCAATCCCATATATCCTCTTTGATCATGGTACTTCCAAGCATGTGCTTATATGCACTGTGCTCTGAAAACATGCTGCCCCCTGACTCCAGTGCCTGGAGAAGGGATGTAGCCAGGAAGCTGCCTGATTTGGAGCAGCCATTACTATTTTCTGTTAATATTCCAAGTGGGTAGGGATAAGACTGAAGGAAGAAGTCCCAGAATTCAGGACACTGGGACATTTAGTTAAAGGAGTAAGTGTGCAGGTAGTAGTCTCTTCAGTTCCTCCAGTACTGAGGGAAAATACTGAGAGGAATAGGAAAATTCAACAGATTAATACATGACCAAGAGTCTGGTACTATGGGTGGAATTTGGGGATTTTTTACCACAGGGTGGCTTGCATGGCACCAGGTCTGCTCATGTCAGATGGCGTATACCTGAATTAGTGGGGGAAAGTAACTATGACCCAGGAATTAGCAGGACTGATCAAGAAGTCTTTAAACTAGGTTCAAAGGCAGAGAAGGATAAGACCAGGCTCACTAGAGATGAGCCTAATGGCAACATGCCTGTGATAGGGACAAAATCACTAGCCCAGCTGAAGTGCATTTATACCAACACACACAGCATGGGCAGCAAGCAGAGGGAACTGGAAACCATTGTTCAGGAGGAACATTATGATGTAATTGCTATCATGGAGATGTGGTGGGATGACTCTCATGACTGAAGTGCTGCAATGGATGGCTACAAACTCTTTAGAAGAGAGAGGTGAAACAGGAGAGCTGGCAAGGTAGCCTGTATGTTAAGGGAGTGCTTTGCTTGTATTGAAATAGACAGTGATGAAGATGACAAGGCTGAGTGACTCTGGGTGAAGATCAAGGGGATGGTCAACAGAGTGAACATCATGGCAGGAGTCTGTTACAGACACCAACCAGGATGAACAGTCTGATGAGGCATTCTACAAGTGGCTGGCTGAAGTCCAGAACTTTCTTCTGGAAATACAACATAGCAGAGAGGAAGCAGTCTAGGAGGTTCCTGGAGCATATGAAGGACAGCTTTCTAACACAACTGATAAATGAGCCTCCTAGAGACTGTGCCCTGCTAGTCATGTTGTTTGTGAACAAAGAAGAACTAGTGGGTGATATGATGGTCAGTGACCGTCTTGGGCATAATGACCATGAAATGTGTTTAGTCTTAGGAAAAGGAGGCTCAGGGGGGGACCTCATTACTCTCTACAACTACTGAAAGGATGATGTAGTGAGGTGGGGTCCAGTCTCTTCTACTGTGTCTGCAGTGACTGGAGGAAATGGCCTTAAGCTGAGATGGGAGATTCAGGTTAGATAATATAAAAAATTTTTTCACAGTTTCAGTGGTGAGGCATTGGAATAGGTTGGCCAGGGAGGTGATGGAGTTGCCATCCCTGGAGGTGTTTAAGAGGTGTCTGACTCTGGGGCTGGGTGATGTAGTTTAGTGGTTTAGGGGTAACAGTGAGAGTGCTGGGTTGATGGTTGGACTTGATGATCTTAAAAGTTTCTTCTAACCCTGATGATTCTATGATTTTGGTTTGCAGCACCTTTAAGGTTAAGCTATCCTTAGGCTTGAAGTCTGAATAATTTCTGAGATGTCATACCAATTTAGGCTGAGTTCAGGCTGAATATTGTTTGTCCCTACAACTTGGTTTCACTTTGGTGAATGTTTGGTGGCTGTTTCTCTGTTCCTTGCTTACCAGTTAGTTCAATTTTGTGTTCTGAGATTGTATTTGGAAGGGTCTGCATGTTCAGCCTTCTAGTCTCATTAGACATTTAAATGCTATGCAACACTAAGAATTACACAAAAATTAGATTCTTGTTGTTTCAGAGTGAACCCCACAAACCTCTGGGTATGAGGGACCTTATCTCTTTAATCCTTCATTTTTCATCTGTCAAACAAGGACAGTACCATTACTGGAATCCTTTTTATTGTGAACATACATAAATTAATATTTCTGCAGGACTCAGCTGCTGTAGTGATGATCATTGAAGAAAAGTGTTAGAGGAAATATCTTCAGGACAGAATTTTAGAAGTGTGCAATAAATCATACATTAGGTTACACACTACTCAACTGAGAAAAGAAAAATCAAAAGTGAAAAGGATTGTATGTCTGTTTCTTAATGAATGCTGTCTATGCTGTGTAGAGAATGAGCTGAGGGTCTGGGGAAAAAACACTGTGCAATTAAAGATAGTGCACACCTGGAGAAGTGGAGGGTGGATTGTGCTTCCATCGACTTTAATGCTGATATATCTTAACTTGTTGTGCTTGAGTTTGTAACTCCAAGTTTTTATTTTATTTTTTTTAACTCCAGTCTTCTGTGTTTATATTGCAAACATGTCTAAATTAGAAACAAACCAGCTATTTAAAATGAAGCATGGTTACGATAAAAGGAAATTGATACATAACAGGAACTTGACACTGTTTTAATGTTATGGAAAAAGAGATTTATCTCTTCCTTACAAAATATGTCTGGGATATGAGGGCTTTCTAAGTGGTATCTTAAATTCCGACTTTGTCCTTGAAACATCTTTCTCCTCCATCAACATTAGTTAGAAGCCTGACCTATCTTCATCCCAAAAGAACATAATGTCGCATTTCATGGCAATCCCTTTCCAAAGGAATTAATCTATTTTGTTATATCCTTATAATCAGTCATACATGTCCTTCTCTTACTCTCAGCCTCAGTCTATACGTTTTTTGTCATAAGCTCAAAGCCAAAAACCACCTTCTGCCTGTTTCTTTCTTCCTTCACCAGAAGGTTTAACATCACTACATAAAGTTGACATGGCAATTCTTGGATGTCAAGGGATAATATCCCTATGATCTGTTAATCTGTGACTCTATCACAACAGTAAACCTTTGACTGAACTTGCTCAACCACAGTCTTGCAAACTGGGTTTTCAAGTATTCCATTACCATGATTCTTATCTCTAACTGTGCAAGGCCCAAGAACACAACAGCTGTGTTTACTGATGACTACCTAGAGAAAAGTCTCAAGGGAGTTGGGAGAGGGGGGTCAACAAGTAGATATTTTTGGGGGGACATTGGCTGATGCCAATCCCGTTCCTTTTATAGCAGTGTTTAGGATATCCTCTCTGGAAGCGACCATGAACATCATGTCAATATGTTCATGACAAAGCAAGAGGAAGCCAGGCCAAGCAGCTTCTTGATAGCTACCCTCCCATTAGTGATGGAAACCAACATCTCATCTTTTTGCTCTTTTTGATGGGAAAATAGTGTTGACTAACTAGCTATGGTTTTAGCTTTCAACTCTTGACCTGTTCTTGCTTCTCAAAGAGACTGTTAGCTCTATGTAACAGACACAAGTAATTTCTTAGTCTTAATAAATCAGATTGTTCTTTTTTAATGTAATTTAAAAATGCCAGGCAGTCTATTTTGTGTGGGTTGCTGAATGTCATTGAGAAGGTAGGAAACCACAACAGTGTAATTTTAAGGTGAAGCAGTGTGTGTCTCCTATGTTTAGGGTAATAATGTGGATTTTCTATGATGAGTGAGGAAACATACTATGAAAAATCTATTATGGAACATCCTGAGATATTCCTTTTATGGTAACATCAAAGCACATTATTGATACAATAGATCCCAAGGATTAAAGATATCCCCTAATATTTAAACTATTTAAATATATTATTTATATTTTTTAGATATTCCTTCTATGTAAACTGCAGGATGGCAAAGTCTTTCTATGGTTAATTCCACAAACTGGAAATAAAAACTCTGGCCAACCAAAAAATAAAAATAAAAAATTATAATAGTAATAAAACAAATCTATAATTTATCTATTGCCCCACATCTGACACTCTTTTCTACTTCTAGCCTGGGTAGTTAATGGGTATTAGGTTTTAAGCAAACCTTGAGACAACACAAACATTTCTATTACATTTAGCTTGAAATTTTTCCTTATCCCAGTGAACAAGATGATTTCAGCTATTTGTTGCATGTTTGTGTTTCACTGCTTGTGTCCCACTGAGAGTTCAAAGGAAATACCAGTGAGACTTCCACAATCAAAACTAGGAAGATGAACTGGATGAGACTCAAGTTACGGAGCTGGTTTTTAGGCTTTAAAAGATTACTTGTCTTTGTAGTGATGAAAAGTTCACAGCTCCCACAGACTTTATCAGTCTCCTCATTATTACAGTTCAGAAAGTGGTTTTTAATGTCTTATAACAGGAAGACAAAGTCTGGAGAAGGCTGTCACCCATATTCCAATATCTTTGGACTGCAAAAAATGCTGTACAATGGGTGTTAATGGGTTGTTCATGGTAGAGCTACGGTATCTCATGGTGTAAACTCAATCCCTTCCCTTTCAGTTCTGCCTTCTGCCACAGTGTGATATCAGGAAACTATGAACTACCATTCATCTTGTGGCTGTCTCTAGAAGCAGTCAGAATCAGGCCATTTCTGAAAACTTTATAATTAATTTTTCAGTGCTGAGGTTGGTTAGAATTGTCTTCACTTGTTACTACTGTGTAGTGACATTGTGTTGCTGTCCTGCCCACTCAGTGGCAATGACGGTCAGATTCACAGAGTGGGTTACTGAAAAAATTGATTACTTTGAAGTGTTGAGAGAAGATAAATCAAATATTCGTGGGTGTATTTATAAAATAATGCTATTTACTTTTTATTTGACAAGCTCAGTTATCACTTCACTTTATAAGTGCTCTTTCACAGTTTACTTACATAAATTTCTCAAAAAAGAGGTGAAATCTGTCTATAGGATACCTGATATCACCACACTCTATGCTACCAGGGTGTTAATAGCTCACCAGAAGTTTTCTACCTTTAAAAGGCTATCAGGAAAAGGAAAAAAAAGTTTTAAAATCCATGTTTCTGTTCTTCCATTAAACATCATTTTGTAGCCATCAAAATATCTATTTTTACTTTTTTTTTTTATTTTACTGTTTTCTTCCATTCTCACTGTTTTAATTAACCTGCACCTACACCTCCTTATCCATGCCTGAAGAGAACCAGAGGCCAAAATACTCTCTTCTCATATTTTATTTAATTCTGAAATCTAAACCACTTCCCAAGCCAACATTTTGCAAATACTGTCCCCTTTAATTGCTTTTTATTGTCCAAGCATCCACATTTTCTTATGTATATCATGATTTTATAATAGACTCTGAGATCCATAACACTGGCCTTTCACATCGTGGCCACAATGTGTGCTCCTGAGTTGGGAGACTCAGCAGAGTCTCTCCTTGTGGGTATTGTATTTGGCAGCTGACACATTTTCCAGTGACCTGGATGTGATTTTGCATTCAAATTGCTGAAGAGTCAGACACAGAAGTGAGATGCAGTATGCCTCTGGATTTTCCTGCAACACATGCAGGAGCAACCTGGCCTTCTGTGTTGGAATCACAATGCTCTTATTCCTTGGTTTGCCCTGAGTTTCAAAGATCTTTTGGTAAGAAACACACTTAATTAGTATGCAGAAATTGCAACTGATGGTTATATTCCTGGGTTTATAATTGGGTAGTTTTCTGCTTTTCAAAAGGAAAAAAAAAGTGATCTACCCAGCTATGCATGTAGTGGTCATCAAACCATGGCTGGAGTGTGTCCAGGGACAGGCAACAGAGCTGGAGAAGGATCTGGAGCACACATCTTATAAGAAGTGGCTAAGGGAGCTGGGGGTGTTTACCCTGGAGAAAAGGAGACTCAGGGGGACCTTCTCACTCTTTACAACTACCTGAAAGGAGGTTGCAGTGAGCCGGGGGTCAGTCTTTTCTCCCAGATAGAAAGTGATAGGACAAGAGGAAACAGCCTGAAGTTGTACCAGGGGAGGGTTAGATTGGATATTAGGAAGAATTTCTCGATAGAAAGAGTTGTCAAGCACTGGAACAGGCTGCACAGGAAAGTGGTGGAGTTGTCACCCCTAGAATTGTTCAGAAATCATGTAGACATGGTACTAAGGGACATGGCTTAGTGGTGAGCTTGGCAGTACTCCTTGTATGCTGGACTCCATGATCCTAAAGGTATTTTCCAACCTAAATGATTCTATGATTCTATAAAACTGTTCCCACTAGGAGAGGGTGATGTTATGGAGAAAAGCCAAGACTTCATCTGCAAATTTCTTTGGTTTTGTTTCTGAAAGAAGGAAAAAAAAATTGAAAAGACTTAGTCCAGTCCCTGAAATACAAGCTCTTGGAATAGCTCTCGACAGAGTAAATTGTTGTGATATCTGTTGCTAGGTGGTGCCGTTAGTCTTCCAAATCTTTTTTATTGATGCTAACTAATGTTCATTTTCAGTAAGACATGCGAGTTTTGGTAGTTTTGCAGCTCACAGTTCTCATGTCAGGGAAAGCTGGGTGTCTGCTCCAGCTTGTGCTCAGAGCAGCTACCCTGTAACTAGACTCTGACATGTGCCTTTGATTCCTGAGGGATAGATTTCCATACACACAGTTTGTGATCACTTCTGCTTCAGTGCTGTTGTACGTATAGAAATAAACAAAGCTGCAATCAAAATCACATGCTGATACACACTGATTTGCTTTGCGGTAGAAAGCAGAGCTCCAGGCATCAGTTTTCCCGAGGGATACAATAACAATATAATTTAGCATTAAAATGCCATTTTGCCATTGAAATCTTTCAAAGTTTTGTTTCTTGTAACTAGCCTCATCGTGCTCTGTGTAATCCTACCTCATCTCTCCTAAATTGTTGGTACTGTAACCCAGAACTGCTGCAGAGCCACAAAAATCACAGACTCATCCAGGCTGGAACAGACCTTCAAGACCATCTAGTCTAACAGTCAGTGCAGCACCACCATAATCACCCCCAAACCATTTTCTTTATAAGCAAATGTGATAGGTTTTTTTTGTAGGTCTTCCTTGGTAACAAGGGTCGAAACAGAAGTATTCCATCCCATGTCTTTATGTAATCAGGTGTATAAAAATTGAAGGAGGAGTTGTTCCTTCTTTCTGTCTTTTCCTTCTCGGGTGAGCTCAGTGACAGACCTCGGTGTTTTGGCCTTGCTTATCTGTGTAAGCAAGGCCTGGTCCAAGGGCTGCTTGTCTGAGCCGGTGGTGGAGGTTAAGAATCTGCTTTTCCTAAGGGAAGCAGTGAGTTTTCTGTCGTGTTTATTATTTATTGAGATAATTCCTATGTTTAGATTGTATATCTTTGTTTGTCTTTTCCCTTTTTTGTCTCCTTTTTCCCTTTCCCTTGTCCCTATTGGAGTTGTTTGGGGGTCCCTGTTGCTTTGTACATAGTATTTAACTGTATATAAATGTAATATATGTAATATATGTAAATGTATATATATATTTCTCTAAAATTTTCTCTTGCTACTTTTTGCCGTTTCGGGGGAGGGAGGGGGGAATCTTTCCCTGTGGTGTTTGCCTTTTGGCAGAGAGCCAGTCCAAACTTTCACATCAAACAAGCCAGGTCTTGAGAACAGCATGGAGCCAGATCTTGTGTGCTTGTTCCTCACTCTGTCCTCTTCCTTTGCCTTTCCTCTTCTTCCTCATTTGGAAGATCAGCAGAAATGCTGCCTCTTCTTGACCACACAGATCTTTGCTACTGATTTTTTTTACCTTTGTAACTTCTCCCTATTTGTCCAATATCTCCTGGCTGCCAGTCACTGACTTTCTCTTCTCCCAGGAACCTTCAGGGAGGGTCAGCAGGCTTTCCTGCTTCAAGTACCACAAACCTTCTGTTTATGCTTATGTTCCTCTAAACAGGAATCTAACATTGCTATCTGTCTGTTTTTAAACAGCAGAGCAGCAAGAAAATCTGTATCTGCATTTTGAGAGTCCAGCCATTTTCCGTTTGTAACCCTTTCTTCCCTTCAGATAAGAAATAGCTTAAACTCTCTTCTCAGTGAGACTAACTAGGAGTTGAGCAACATCTGAGGATTATCTGGGCTTTCTGAACAAGTTTGAATTTCATTCTTTGTGTTGGTCTTTCAAAATAATTAAGGAACTACTTTCTTTACCTTTGTGTTAATAACATGGGCAGAATTTAATATGACTTTCATTTTCTGAGGACTGTGTGCTCCTCTGGGAAACAGGAAGAGTCCAGGAGACAACAGAAATTAATTGTTGAATGGTAAGTAGTTACTGTTGGCTTCCTTTTGCAGGACGACTTCAAGATTTAGAACTCCTGAAAGTCATGGTATTTGGTACTTTGTCTGAGTGGTACAATTCTAACAATAGTATGAGTTTAAGAAATTAATGGCTTGCATTAAAAAGTATGTGTAAGTATTTCTGATCTCGATCTGAAATTAAATTATGGCATCATGAACAAAAAGGCAAAATACTACTAATCAGACTAAAACAATAGCTTTGAGAATATATTTGAAACACAGGAATTTTTTTTTTTCTGTCTGAGTTAATGATATGTTAGGAGAAATACTGACTGCTGTATCTTGGATAGAGTACTAAAATGACCTTAAATAATTATACTGGAGAGCTGCATATTTCTTTCATTACACATGAAATAGTCAAGAAGTGAGTTTTCTGAATGACTGTAAAACTCAAACTAGATTTTTACAAGAGGTGAACAAACAAGTTAAATGCACAATTGGACACTTTATCAAGTGTGCAGTAACCACCTTTAATAAGCAAATTTTCAGAAAAGCAGGGATGCCCTAAGACCTGATATTCTTTTGATAAACACAAAAAGCAAGCTATGAGAATGCTAGTAATGTTAAAATTTCCCTGTGTTATGGATTTAAAATCTTGGAATTTTTCTTTCATCTACCAACCCTGCACCTCAGAGGAATCACCTTCTGTCTCC
>JAWWEU010000001.1:35945040-36013502 GCA_035583155.1 Acropternis orthonyx | reverse complement strand
CTGTAATTCTGACTTGTAATCTGTTTGTGAGTTAGATTCATTCCTCCTGCTGGTTTACCTTTAAACCAGCACACCCTGATGATTTTGCTGTATCATTATTGGACATACAACTTTTAATTCCCTTTTAACTGAAGGGACATGTTCACAGAAGGTTTTCTGCCTCAAACAGAAAAAGAAAACACGTCCAGTAACCTACCTGTTCAGTGGCCAGTGTTCTGAAAGGAAAACTGCATCCTTCATCACAGGTACCTTTTGGCAGTGTTGAACATAAGAGATGTGTTGGATCATTTCAATGACCAAGTTTTATAAATGATTGGGCCAAAGTATCTGAGCAATCTCAGTTCAAGACACCATTTTGTCTTTAAGAGAAGTGAACTCTTCCCTTAAACAGTAAGGAAATGGGTGCTACTCAAAAAAATTATAAGGTCCACCACTACGGACCTGCTACGACCTGGTGTATCTGAGGTTCCCCATCAGCCACAGCCCCAAGGGCCTCTGTCCTCCTTGTGCTCAAGGATAGCTGGGAAGCCCATATAAAAACTCCCTCTGAACAGCAATGCATGTCAAAACCATCACTAAACAGTGCAAAATTCATTTGTTTAATTGAAATGTACATTATGAAGTATTAAGTTGTGTTCATAGAAATAGCCAGACGGCAAACACAAAGTCAAGGGATCACTGTTTTAAGTGCTGCATTGACCTTGCCTTGGTCTTTGATGTTGCAGTGAATTTTACTGTGTATCTAAGGGATCAGATTACATTTGTAATCCAGAAAGAGAGCTTTGAATCAACATTTCTTTGAACCATGTCCAGAAACCTGAAAATCCCACTGGTTCCCATTTGTTCTTCACTGTAACAGCTGAGCTGGGCAAATGGCAGGATTGAAATCCAGCACTTTTTCTCTCCAGTTCTGATCACCAGCTGACCGTTTGGGTCAGATTCTACTGTTAATAGGCTAGGATGGATGACAGTGATATTGATGACTGATTATTGGTTTGATCTTTTCTAATAGTATCATGTTGATTCTTTACCAGACCAGAAATTTGAAAAGAGGCAGGTAAAATTTGGGACTATATTCAGGAAAAAATCTGGGAGAAAAGGATTTTTTATCTTCCTATTTTACACATATATTCCAGATTATAGGAAATAAATTTTATATTTTGCATTTTCTCAAAGTGATAATATTACCTGGTTCTTGCAGATACTCATAGTCATACCCCAGCTCTCTTGAGGATTTAAAAAATTCTCCATTTCTGTAGAGAGGGATGAAAGGGACCATGTAGTTTTCTCGATTGTGCCCAATTGGTGCATTAGCTGCTGGGTAAACTTCTAGTATGGGCCTGTGTCTTCTTAACCATCGTTCAAAAATACTGTGGAAGAAAAAGCATGTTAATTCATGGTGGAGATTAGCAGAAATTTTCTTGTTGGAGATTAAATTTTTTTTATTTTTTTATTTTTTTTAATCCTGGGAACAGAGTTGCATGCTATGTCTTGTGTTTATGTGTGTGTAATGCTTTCCAAATTTCCGATTATCCACTTCAGTGCTGAGTTCCTATGGAAGCCTATAAAAAGCAAAGGCCTGCAGTGCTGCAGAGAGACTGGAAATGCTTTTAAATTCCATAAATGTAAATCATTCTCTTGCTGTGACCTGACTGCAATCTCTACTCAGCAATTCACATGGTTGTGGGGGATAGAGAGAAATGGACTAAAGACCTCAGTCATTCTTCCACACTCTCAGAAACATTTGTAGCTAGTTGTGAAAGGTCCTGTTTCCACGTGCTCTGTCCTGTTCCCCTTCCTCCAATTTCTTACACCTACATTAAAGTATGGTTACACCGTGGCTGGTTGTACATCACCAAGGGAGTGGAAACATCTGAGGAAGAAGGGATAAACTATATGAATCCTGAAACTTGACAGGTCAGTTGTCAGTAAAGTGTCTTTCTGCAGCCATGGCTTCTTCACTGACGTTAGTGTCTGCACTCTTGTTTAACATATTCTCACTCCTCTCTTGTGCAGCTGTTTTTTACCACCTTCTTAAATATGTGGTCCCAGAGGTGCCGCCAACATCATTGATGGACTCAGCTTTGGTCAGCCAAAATCTATTTTGCAGCCAGCTGGAACAAGCTCCATCCAAAGTGGGGACAGCTTCTGACACCTTCTGACAGAAACCACCCCTGTAGCCCCCTAACTACCAAAGCCTCACCATGTAAACCCAATAGAAGCTGTTACACACACCTCCATCCTCAGCAGCTCCTTTCCATTTTTCTCTTCCAAGGTTTCTCCCATTATCCATCTGTCAGTGAAGAGCTGTAAGTCTGCACTTTAACTTGGAGGCAGAATGCTTAAAGGTTGCAGTATGGAAGGAGTTTGTATTGACATTTTCAAGTTGACTACTGGATGTATTTGGAAAGCAAAAGTAAGAACCTTCCAAAACATTCTCAGTTCTCCTGCCTTTGTGTCTGAGCTTTTTCTGCTCCGCTCTTAAATCCTTAAATCCTTTACCTGATATCTTCTTGTTTATTCACCTGAATGTGCCAGGTTGAACTGGCCACTGACTGGAAGACATGGATTCCCTCCCTCCCCTACTAATTAATAACCAACTGTTTCGGGACTCAAGTTATCTCAGAAACACAGCCCCTAAATGCAAATGCTCAGGAGTATCAGGATCTCTGCAAAGTTATCCAGTAGATTTTACTTTTTTTTTTTTTTTTTTTTTTTTTTTTTTTTTTTTTTGGGGGGGGGGGTGGGGCAAAAATGTTGAGAAACACTGCATCCCCCTCCCCCACCAAATTAAAGCCATCTCACACTCATCAGAACAGCAATAGGGCCAAAATCTTGGTTCTTCTTTTAGGATGAAAAATTCAATATATGAAAACACCATGATGATCATATGCCTTGTCAACTCCTAACAATGCAGTTAATAATTTGATTAAAATCTTTATTTGTGTCTCTCTTCAGTGAATTTCATCAACACTTTCTAGAAAACTCTCATATGAATAATAATGTTTAGCTGAAGCTTTCACATGGATAAATTTAAACAATATCAAGGCTTCAGCTGCTGTTATTACAAGAAAGTTTGAACAGAAACTCTGTAATCTTTGAAGAACAACATGAAGAAATTAATATTTAATCATTAAAAACACATAGAATATAAAGGAGTAATTCAGCTTGAGGAGGGGTGGTGTGTGGGGGAGTGTTATACTCCAATCTTTTCCCTGATTGGCTTTTCCTTATGCCTTGGGTAAGGTACCCTGACTATTAGTGCCTTATTTTCCCAGCAGCTGTAGATGGGAGCTGAGATAGCTCTTCTCTGCAGCACAGGGTTTTTAGAGGTAGAGAGATGCTTTGGTTGTGGAAACATGGTAATAATTTAAGAAGGCGGCAGATATAGGAGTTGGATCGGGTTTTTTTTTTAAGTCTGGTGATGATCTGGAATGCTCAATATGAGGTGCTTCCTGGGGCCTGATTTTTAGAAAATGCTGAGCAGTCACATTCTGAAAATCCAGAGGGCTGATGAGCACAAGGTTCAGAGCTAGAAGTCATCATTAGCCTGAAATAGCTTCGCATGACATACCCTGAAATGCAGCATCATCTCTGGATGAGTTAAGTGTTGCTGTTGCATAAGTGCTTTCAATAAAAATCCTTAGGCTAGTAATCTTTCAAGCAGAATGCAAATCCAAAGCATTTCCATGGAAAGGAACATATGTACTTCTGGATTCCTTCTTTTGGATTCCTTCATTTGCAGTGTGATTCCTACATTAGGTATCAAGATTTTTGTAGCAGTAACAGGAGTATTGAATTGCCTGCCCTTGCAGATGATCTTTATATCTAGATGAGATCTCATGCCTCTCATTACCGATATGATGAGTTGTGCTGATGAACAAGATATGTTACACAATTCATAGAGTTCTCTCAGTTAGCCAGCATAAAATCATATAATCTTGGCTGAAATCTGTTTCATCGAACATATCTGTATGCCACCATAGAAATCTCAGAAACATCCTTTAAGACTTTAAGAGTCACATTTAGGATAGCTGGTCCTGTGCATTTATATTGTAGTTGGTTTTGGTGTTGTTGGGGTTTTGGTGTTGTGGGGGTTTTTTTTTGTTTTGTTTTGTTTTTGTGGGTTTTTTTTTGGTACACTTTGAAAGATTAGGATCTTATTCTGCTTGATAATAAAGCAAATGTGTGAAGTAGCATTCATTATTTCAACTTAAAGTCTTGTTCACAGCTTGTTCAGTAAGATGGACTCAAAGCACATTTTTTTTCTTGGCAAGATAATGCATGATGCTCTGTATTTTCAGGAGTATGTTTGTGAGTTTTTTAATTTTGCCTGACAAAACTGACAGATTTAGTATATCAGTAGTATTTTTTGCATCTTCATCTGTTTGAATTCCTCCTTTTAAGGGAGGCACTTTCAGTTCCCTGCCTTACTCGTATTTTGTAAGAAAACTTGTGGAAGATGAATCTTACCCTTGCTTTTCAAGGACAGTTTCCAAGCTTAGTGGAGAAAGAAAACTCCCAAATGCATCCATCTGGGGAGAAAAGTCCATGGAGAGGGCACAACTTAAGCTGTATTTCTGTTGTGAACAACAAATAGTTCTTGTTGGGCACCATAAGCCATTTCATATTGGAGAGTTACATTTTATGACTCCCCAACCAAGACTGTTCACTCCTTTAAGACATTGATAAGGAAAACTGAAATCCTGAAGTAGCCTATGGCTTTTGCTGTCAGCCAGGTAGTGATATTGGCACAGTGCTCCTGTCCTTGGGAACTTGTCTTAACTGAAAAGATTTGGGTCAAAAAAAAAAAAAAAAAAGTATATCTGGAGAAAATAATCAATCCTTTGTTTCTGAGTACTCTGACAACTGAACCATACGTTGTAGGACACTTTTTTCCTTAAATAAGGTGCTTTTTCCAGGCCTGTTTATATTTCAGGCAGTTAGCATCAACTATTTTCTCCTCCATGCAGTGCTATAATTTCCCATAGGCAAAGAGAACACATCTGAACAGCTCTGATGGATCTCTGGCAATTCTTCCTTGTGCCTCGGTCTTTAGAGCCAGTTGTTTTATCCAATAAGGAGCATGTAGTTTCCATGACAGAGAGAAGTCAGGGCTTCCATCATCAGTTGTTGATCCACTTACAGTTGACAGCAGTTTTTCTTTTCTTCCCTTAAAAGCAGCGATGTAAGTTATTTCCTTTTAGTATCTTGAAAACGTGTACTTGCTTCCCATTCTTTTCTCAGGAGCTCCAACCTTAGAAGAGCTTAGGGCTGCAGAACTAAAGCTACATGCAGAGAGACAAAATGCTGATGTAATTAGTCAGTCCCTTCATGGAGTGACCAAGTAGCAAAGTCAGGTTTCTGGCAGAGCAGGAGACCTGAACTCCCTAAAACTGATGGTTATCTTGGCAACCCACTGCTCTTCATATGAACCTCTGTCTTCTTCCCTGGACCTGAAAGCCTAACAAAGCAGGACCACCAATTAAAGGACATCTTAAGGGCCATTTTATTCCATGTTGCCTCCTTTTCTAGCTGTAGTTTGGCTAAGGGTAACAAGACATCTAAACACTCAGCTCAGGGCTCTGCTATATCTAATCTCCGTACTAATTCTGTGCAAAAAAGGTACTGGACAGAAGTTCAGTGAGAAAGAGAGAAATCTGTCTGATTCCTACAGAAGTCTCGTTGGTTACTTTCTTCCTCAGCATGTAGGCAAAGAGAACAAGTAGATAGATAGCTATTGGTATAGGTGGAAGTGATATTTTCAAGAGACAGAGACTTTTTTAGCACTGCAATTCCAGCTAGACTGGCATCATTTGGGGGATGTTGGCAATGCTAAAGAGAGCAGATGGGATGTGAGCATGGTGGGGAAGACAAGGTGGGATAAAGAGAAGGAGAGAAGAGCTAACCAAAAGTTGTCAGGAATTTTATTCAGACAAGGGAAATGGAAAGAACCCAAGATAGGATTAGCAGAAATAAACCATAAATCCTCCAGGGTAACAGCTCTACCTAGAAGGGTCATGGGCAATCAAAGTTTAAGAAATAGAAATTTAAAGCATGGGAATTAACTGCATGAAGTAGAGATTAGTCCCCTGATGGCCCTAATGCCCTTTGAATTTCTTGAGCAGCAAGCATAATTGACTTGGAAGAGGTAGCTTTTATTTAAAGGCCTTACACAAATTAAAAAAAAAAAAATAATCTATCTAGGTTAGAGCAAAGACTGTTTTCATCTGGAAGACTTCTTCCTTTTCTTGAACAAATCCAAGGGGCCAAACTGAATGTCTCAAATAAGACGCCAAGGAACTGAAAGAGAGGAGAATAATGAATTTGAAGATGCTCTGTCTGGCATTTTAGTGTTCAAAGAGGCTCAGTCTCTCTAAATTGCATTTCCAAAATAGAAATTATTTTGTAGTGAGTGCAATATTAAAATAATTACTGGATTATGATAACCAACACTCTATGCAAAGATATTATTGTGGTAAGAAGTAGAATTTTAATATTATGGAATGGCTTGGATTTAGACAAATGTAGACTAAAATAAGGCTCAGGGTTTGTATTTTAACATGGTGGGGGGGGGGGAAATTGATCAGGAACATGATAAATTCACCATCTGATTCAGTCAGAAGCCACATGCTTGATGCAGAAATAGCTAAGAGAGGTCATCTGGTCAGAAGGGTTCCTAAAAACTCACAAAGGCAAAGAATATTTTTCCTGCATATTGGAGAAATCTTAGATAGTCTAACAGGCCTTATTTTGCTCAAGAGAAAATAGGCACAGAGTACAGACTTGCCTAACTTTATACAAGACATGCTGCAGTGGAGTGGGGCCTCAGCCATGGGGCCTACCAAACTGTGGTACCTCTTGGAGTTAGGTTATTCCATTGCAAAGCACGGAGTCTCAATTTTATTTAATTTTTTTGCTATACATCTGTATACAGATCATTGTAACTGTTGATGAACTTAATACTTGTGTGTCCCAGCTCTGATACGTCCAGAGAACAAGTATGTAATAAAAAGTAATAACCACACCCACCTGGTATGTTGACGCTTTGGCAATTTGAATTTTCATTCAGGGAAAATATACTTTGCTTTTGCAAAAATTTTTTGTGTGGTACGGTGCTTTTACAGAGAAAATTAAAGCCATCTATAAAAGACATGGATATATCACTTCCATTTAATTGCATATAAATACACTCAAATATTTTCCTTGTTCTACTCCATACATACCACATTATACAAAATGAAATTAAATGAACCTTAGTGGAAAATTAATTAAAAAAACCCCAAACAAACAAACAAACCCACCTTGATTTAAAGACTAGTGGGGAAAACAGAATTGATTTGAGGATGATTAAAAAATGGCCACCAATATATATTTCTGAATTCATATTATTTTATGAATAATGTATGCAATGGGATTATAGCAATGAAAGAATGAGTCAAGAAGTAAATGGGTTTATGTTGCCAGTGAGAAATATCAAGCAGAGTATAAAAGCATTGCTGTATACAGGCTAGATTTCTTCATACTGTTCCAGATAGTGTTGTGCACTCTGAAAAGAGATGCTGCTTGCAGGGATGAAATCTTAAAACCTAGAAAATGTAGAGTAAAACAATAGGAGTAGGCATTTTCTTTATTGTTTGCAAAGTGTCCCTTCCAAGGGCCTTTTCATAACAGTGTGCTTCCACGCTTGTGAGCAGAGCTACATTTGACTGATTGAGTGTAAAACAAATCAGACATTAAATATCTATTACTAAAGATTTCCTTGTATTGAGCTAGCTCAGAGACACTGGCACATAGTGTCAACCTAACTGTCCCTTCACTAGGATTGAATAGGAGAATTTTAATCCAGTGTGTTTTACCTTGCAGTTAAGGACAGCTGGGAAGAGGCAAAGGGGGAAGAAGAGGGTTCAGTACCTCTATATGAATTCCTCTGCCACATAGACAGGAACATGTGGTGTCACACTGCAGGTATGCCCAATGAGAGGACTACAGTCCCCTTACCGCGGAGGTTCATGATCATTCTGGGTCCGTACCACTAGAGAGGACACAGTATGGCTTTCCTCCTTCCTCCTACTTTCTGACCCTGCCTTTCTAACCATTTGCACAACCATGGCATAAGCAGGATTAAGGAACTGATTTGGTTTCAATTCAAACATCTAGTTTGTTTTCATTTGTTCTGAGATAGCTGAGGTGAGATAAAACCACAGACCTGATTCATTATGCTTTTGCATGATGGTCAGCACCAGCACAAGGGAGGAACAGAGGTGAACACCTCTGGGCAGCCCTAATTGCTGAGCAGCACTTTTTCTTGTTCCTAACCTATGTGCCAGGTTAAGCTGACTTAAACTGACAGTGAAAATGTGCTTTTGTTTCTCAGTAGCCTGATAAACCCATGCCTCAGCTAAGCCTGCACTCAGTGCTAGCCGTTCAGCTGCTAGAGAGCCAATTTATAAGACACTAATAACTTTATCACATTCAAATCTGAAGCCATGTCACTAGTTCTGCCAGGTTTGACATGAAGACTTTCATTCCTCATCTACAGTTGTGAGACTGAAGCTAGATCAGGCTGACTATGGCAGAAGGAAGACAGAACATTGTTGCTTAAAGCTCATTTATACAATTTATTTCAGTATCGTGAGATCTGATATTCTGTAGAAGAAATCTGGCAAGCAACATGTATTTGCATTTGAAAAGAAAAGGAAAAGGAAACAAACTGAGAAAAGCTGAAATGCCAGCCCAAAGACTGTGATTACACAGTAGTCATCACTCTAAAAGTTGGCATTAGTCATCTGGTATTGCAAAGTCACCTCAGGTAATTCCCATCCCAAGCATTTGGGAGAAACATTAGCGTCCTGGAAGTCCTGGAAGAGCTGCTGATGCTGAGGTTGTAAAGTCAAGACACTGTACTGTTTGCCATTGTATGCAGTTATATTGCAGGATTTTTTTTTCCTTTTGTTTTAAGTTGGCTAAAGACACTACAGGGACTCAGGCAGGTAAACAAATTACACCATCATAATGAAGATGTCTGATTAAAAATTAACATGCTGCCCTCATTATCGTGAAAACTCATCCAAGGCCGCTGGGGCTATGTTCCCTGCTGATGAATCACAGATGAGGACTGCTCTACGTTACAGTGCTTGCTCTGTGTCTAGTCCCAGCTGCTGGGGAACATCCAGGGGCTTCCATCACCAATTCCAAGCTGCAGCATGTAGCAAGCATCCTTGGACAATGTCACCTCTTCCACAAACCCTTGCAACATCTCTGTCAAGTTACTTCTATGCCAGTCCCAGGACTAGTTACTGGACAGACCTGTCTATACATGCATATGTATGTCTGCCTGTGGGAGAGTCAGCTGGAGATCAGGCAATCCAGTTAATGGGTAGACAAGGTACCTAAGGCCAGTTACTGGGGAATCCAGGCTTTTTATGTGTGTATCTTTCACATATGCATGCATGTGTAATTTCCCATAACAGGTTTTCATCCTGATCAGCCAAAGTGGTAAAGAGGATGAGGCTGTGGATGCCATTGAAATTTGTATGAGTGCTGCATTTCTTGTGTTGATGTGTGTATCTGGTCAAGCATGTTTTCATATGCATATATATATCTGTTGTGTTCATGTGTGTCTATTGGGAATATATGCTCAACCTCACTACTGGCTGGACTGAAGAACATGGAGCTATGATAGCCATACCACTTTTGGGCTTCTAGATTTCTCAGCCCCTAATACTTTAAACACAGACTTGCATAAAACAGACCAAAAAAAAAAAAAGGCCTGGTGCAGCTGTTCCCTCATATAACACTGTGCTTCTGATTTTTTCTCAGAGCATATATTTCCATGTAGATCAACTATAGGCCTCTGAAATATGAATATACATTTTCAAGAAAAATATGGCCTACTTCATCTTCTGAACGAAAAGTGGTTTGGGGTTTTTGTGGTTTGTTTTTTTTGTTTGTTTGTTTGAGGACTGGAGTGGAACAGACCACCCTCAACACTGAGGGGCAGCATGCAGACAACATGAAGCCACTTACTTATTCAACAAGATTGATACTGCCCACAGGTTTTCTCCTAAAACACCATTCTCTGAGTGAGGTGTAATAATGTGCGTGGTGCTGACACCTTCCCACACATTACAAAGTACCAGCAGAGTTGGGGAGTCATGTGACACCTGAGGAACTTGACATCACTCCGCTTCACCATCTCAGTACAAGAATTTCCTCACCTTTGTTTTCACTACACAAACTGGATGCTTGGAAAGTGTCATGCAAAGGAAGCAAGAAGGATGGAGTTGGCAAAGGAGTAGTCCAATATAACCTATCCCATCTGAGGCAGTGCTACTTTCTTTGCCTATGTCCCACTTTGTTGAAAGCCTCAAGGCTACTGGAGCTGCTGGGTTCATAGAATCATAGAATATCCTGAGGTGGAAGGGACCCATATGGATTATTGAAGTTCAACTCCTGGCTCTGCACAGGACAGTCCCAAGAGTCACACCACATGCCTGACAGTTGCGTCCAAATGCTGCTTGAAGTCTGTCAGGTTTGGTGCTGTGACCACTTCCCTGGGGAGCCTTTTTCAGTGCCCAGCCACCGTCTGGGTGAAGAACCTTTCCTTAACTTAAGGAACCCTTTCCTGAGTTTCTCCTTTTCAAATCTAAATGGCCTCTGACACAGCTCCATTCCATTTATGAGATATTTTTAATATTCCCTCTACCAATGTAGTTTCTCTCCTTATCTATGAAAGGCCCTTAACATGTCTGTAGTGCTAAGGGAAGAGACGGGTCTTCAGACTTTCCATCTGATACTTTCCTTTTTATGTCAAACAACCTGAGCATCCATACCTTTTGGAGAAGGTGCAGTTGAATCTCTCATTGTTGCTTTGTATGCTCATTTGGGTGCAGAGGACTATACACCTTCCAGTTATTTCTCCAATAATCGTGTAGTGCTCCAAGTGCTTCTCTTCTAGAATGAGTAAAGTCAGCAGTTCCTCAAGCCTCTATTGTGAAAATAAACTGTTCAAGCACTAGAGTCCTGCAAAGGATTCAGATAAAATCCTGAGCAGAGATCACTGCTGGTGGTGTAGGGCCAAATGTGGCTCCTCATTTAGAGAGGGTTGCTGAAGTCCTGCAGGTCCATTCCCCACTGGATGTCCTGGTTGCCTTTAGTCGCATTGCAAAGTGCTTAACCCTTCTCAGGAAACTTATATAGCTACCTGGAGCTTCAACTCCATTGCATATTAGTCTGGGGCATGGCTCCCATGTCACAAAGCCTAACAAGCTGGGCAACCTGTAAACTTTCCCAGTAAACAAACCTTACAGAAATATTACTGGTTTTTACTTTCTCAGAAAACTGTGTAGGATGAAATAACAAGTCCTGAGCCCAACTTATGTTCGATCAGTTGCTGTTAAATTGCAACATAAAGAGCTTTCTTTCTACTGAAGAAGGAGATAATGGATAAGCTAAGTGTGACACTGAAGACAAGAGCTGAGTGTTGGAAAAATTGTAGGAAACTGTGCAGAGGGATGTCTGTATTGTCTAGCGTGGGACTAGGTAGTGTCTTAGTGTAACCCAGTTATTGGCAAAGCAAGATAATTCCTGTGGAAGCTTATTCTGCACCTCTGCTGGAAAGAAATGAGTTGAAATGAGGATTAGCTGTGCTGAGAGTGCAGGAGTGGAATTCTTTTTCCTTAAATAATTATCATCATGTGTGTTGTTTCACCCCTTGCTGTCAAACTAGAGCAGTGCTTGGCTAGAAATATTCATTTCCCATTCAGATTTAAGTCTACAATACTGTCCAACTTTGCAAAACCCAAGTTATAGATGAGACATGATGATGTGTCTTGTGTGCTTTGTAAATAAGGAAATACAAATACAACTATGTGTTGTATCAAAATCAGAAGTTAACATTTTCTGGAATGTATATCTGGTGTCAAATTTCTCGGGTTCATTTTTGCCGTGGTTTGTAGCTAACAGAAAAACAACACTTGAGGTAAGAGATAGTACAAATGCCAGCTGCTCCAAAGTTTAATAACTAGTTTCCCCTGAAGAAAAAGATAATGAGCAGATTAAAATGGACTGCTGTGGAGGTAGCTGGACTGGCACTATGGGACTTCTGTGTTCTGTAATTCACTTCTTTGGAGACTTAAAGGTTGTCATTATTGAGGTTCACAAGGGAATGTAACATATAAATCACATCTATGGTAGTAAAATGGTAAGTTCTTGTGATGAATAGAAGGTAGCTATATGTGGGTGAGAAAACTGCCATGTTTTCTTGTGATTTTTTATAATTTGAACAATTACATCAGCTATTATTGCAGAGATGCTGCAGGAAGGAAATGCTAGCTGTCTGCATCAGAGCTCATCTTGATCTCTGTGCCGCAGGGAGATTTCTCCTCCTCCGGCATTAAGAGAATAGGAGAAGACTAACCAAACAGCTCTTGTAAAGTTTCAGGGCAATGTAATCTTTTAAAAACCAGTAATTGCTTGAAAACTATGTAGTGTACAAAGTGATCCATTCTGTAATTGAACTAAAATCTTGCAGCAAGACTGATACAAAACCTGCACTTTAAATGAAACTATTTGAACTAAACCTCCTATATTGCTGATTTTTAAAAGCAGAAGGGATCATTGCAAACATCTAGCCTGAATCATGACATGGCAGGTGAGATTGCCAACTGCTGTATTTCACATATAATACAGAAGATGTCTGTTTAACCATTTTCTGGTCTTTTCCCTAAAGCAATATGGAGCAGCAGTACTATATGTATGTTTTATGCATGCTTAATTGATAAAAAGACCATTTGTCTCCAGAGCCTGATCCTTGTCCTTATTTCTCCCTATCTCTGACTCTGGGTCTGTTTGTGAATAACTAGAGGACTTGTTTAAGGATGTGGGTTACTTTAGATAAAGGTGCAGCCTCAAGTGTACTGTACAGATTCAGTCCCTCTCTGTCCACTGGAGGAGAGATTCTCTAAACCTATACTCTTTTGCTTTTGCTTCTGGCCACCACTCTAGCCATAGTACAGGGTAGATGGTTTGTGTTGTGACCCTCCAAGGCTGTTCCTGCATATCCCTTTGGGTGCTTTGCAGCTGCAGTAGCAGGAACTGCCCAGGCTTACTGAAATAGATGTTAGACTCCAGCTCAATATCTCGGTGTGTGATTTGCCTTTCAGCCCCAGACATAGGGATATCAAAGGAGAGAGAGATACTGGGAAACTGTGTTTCTCAGCAACACCCCAACCTTCCCACTTACACTCTGCTTTCCATGGATATATTTATGTGGTATTTTGCAGTAGATGTGAACTCACTCTGCCCACATACTGAGCCCACTTTGAGTGAGTCAGCTCCATCAAACAAGTTGAGCAGCTCTGGTTAACATGCTGCAAAGCCTGAGAGGTTAGGAGAGAAAGGTTAGCAGCTTCAGTTCAGAGCCAACAGAGGGCTTGGGGTAACAGAGGGACTGTGTGTCCTACTGCACATTTTTAGACATCCCCAGGGTGGAACAAAATTTAAAAATGTAGAAATTTCCTTTCTAAAGTCTTCCATGTTCAAGTTTCCCATTCCTTCAGTCCTTGTCTGCTCTGTATCTCATACTTGTAGGAGTTCGTGTGTGCCAATAAAACTGGTGACCAAAGTCATTCCTGGCCCACCCTCATATGAAGCACTCTGCTGGAGAGCAGTTTCTTTCCTCTGATCCCCTCATAATAGAACAGAGCTGCTTACTGTGACCTGGTGGCTTTTCCAGCACAGCAGCTGTTGTAAAGAGGTGGTTTTGTTAAGCATCAGGGAAAGGTGAGAGCTGGGCTACCTCACTGCCATGCCACAGAGCCTGCCAGTGGGATGTAGATGTGCATCCTGATCAGAGTTGTTTTCCCAGGAGAAGCCACGTAATATGCAAGAGGTATGGAGAAGAGGCAACTGCCTCCTAGGATACATTGCAAATGTGTCATTCATTCCCCCAAGAACTTTGGAGGTGGGGAGATAACTTTCCCAGGCTCAGTCTTATTGCATACACAAGTAATGGGTCACTCCCCCCACATGCCTTAAGAATTACATGTGTTATGGGTATTTGTATTATAGTATTTCTGAACTTGAGTTTAAACAAACCGTCTGAGCAGAGATGGAAAGAAGTATTTTGAGTCGACCCATACAATCAAAAGACAAAAAAGTTCCTCAGCAGAGATGTTTGCATCTTAGCTGGCTGCTAGTCAGCAGTGGGAGGCATCCCTGCCCATAGCAGGCGGTTGGAAATAGATGATCTTTAAGGTCCCTTCCAACCCAAACCATTCTGTGATTCTATGAACTCCTTGACTATACTCTTACTGATAGTAAGTGAGGTTCAATAGGAGATGTCTGCACTGTAGCTGAAGAAGAGCATAACTTACCCAATGCTGAGGGAGTGTTTCTTTAGAGGGATAAATCAGCAGCTCCACCAGCTGTGGCTCTGATGCAGACCTGCATGTTAGTGGGTACTTAAGGTGAGCAGCTTATCAACTCCAATGTTGCTGCTATCATTCACACAGGTGCCAGAGGACAAGGGAGCTCTCTGGGACAGGAGGGCCTAGGTAAACTCCTACACTGTCTGTTTCTGTCTGTTCATAACCCTACTGATCAAATTGTTTATGAGGACTTCTTTGGATATTGTGCAACTGCTACACAATGATCACACTTCTGTCCTCTATTCCTCTCATGCCCCTCCTGATAGAACATAACTGCTTTCTGTGACTTCCTGTTGCCTTCCCTGTCTGTTTCTGAAGTGTTTCTTTCCCCTTATTATCCATCTTATGTGCATTCAGCATATGCATACAGTCCCATTAAAATCCTTCTGTCCCCACCATTACCATCCCACCACTCCCATATCTGCCACATCATACCACGAATATGGTTCTTTTTTTCCCCTGTGCAGTAGGACTTTACAATCCAGATGTTTAATTCCAGAAGTCAGCCTAAAGTTTCTGGATATACATCCTGTGTAAGAACTGACTGTAACTCCTACTAGCTCCACAATATGTCACTCAGCTACAAAATATCAAATGATATATTAGCAAAATGCAAAAGCTTTTAGGAGGTACAGTAGTACTTGTGAGCATTAGGGACTATCCTGCTACATACCTCCATCTCAGATCTGTCCTGGAAGTGATGCAAAGATTTCTCAGGGGCTTTGCTCATAACAGCTGTACTTTCTCACCCCGGGACACAGCAGTAGCTCAGTGATGCTCATGGTTTCACTGAGTGGAATGACTTTGATTAAGATTCATCTTCATGCCAGGCACAATTATGAAGATAACTTCACCCCATCCACTGCCTTTACACAGGCAGTTTGGAGGATACAGAGCTGTGCGTAGACTGTAAGATCCTGAGCTGGCATGATGCAGAAGCCCTGTAGATTTATTGTTATTGTGGGAAGAGGTACACTGCTAATGCCAATCTCTTGACCTCCTTTTGTAGAACAGATTCAAGTAGTTCCAAGCCATAGTTCATTAAGTTCCAGAAAAAGATGGCTTTTCAGCAGTGTCATCATTCCTTTTTTTTTGCAAATATACCTAAAAAACCAGCAAGTCTTGTTATGCCCATATCAAGGAATAAAATTATTCATACACTTAGTGTTTATGCAGTGATTTCTCCATTTTCACACTGCTTTATTATTAAGTAATATATTATTATATTACAATCTTCATCTCAGCACCTCAGTCATCTGTTTTGGTGTCTCTGAAGTTTTGCATACCAAACGGAGAAAATAATTCCTTGCCCTCATGCTTCGTCTGTGTTGTCTCCCACAGGAGACAGTTCAGGGTAAGGAATTACTCTTATTTTATGTATTGAACAAGTCTGGAAACATAAAGTTGTCTTACAAGAATTTCTGATGATTCTTTTTGAATGCCTTCTCTCCAAATGTTCCAAATTCGTGAAGCAAACAGTTTTTAACTGCTAAAATAAGTTCTTGTTTCCTGTCAACATTTCAAAACAAGAGAACAACTTGGGTTTTTGTCATGCCGTTTTTTTGGTTTAAAAACCCTGAGATGACATTTAAGAGAAAATGAAAATGTTCTGTTTCAAAAACAGAATAAAAATAAGAAGCTTTTATTTTGACATTTCATGGGAGTGGAAAAATCAAATTTTCTCCTGGTAAAGCGTTTTCCAAATCACTTTTGCCATAATGCCTTTTTTTTTCTTTTTTTTTTTCTTTTTAGTGGAAGAAGGGACTGGCCTGAGTATATTGAGTGGTGGGTATATTGTGTGGTGAGTATGCTGAGTCCACAGGGACTGAAAGTGTCCCTAAAGTTGGCTTAGGGAATGGGGTATTGCTGATATGCAAATAAGGTTGTGTATCTTTGGGGTTCTAATATATTTTTGAACAGATTTCTCTATACATGCTTTTCAGTTTAGCACTTTACTGATAAGCCATGTGGGCATTTTGTTGTTAGATTCTCAGATAAGCCAGAGTCTGGCATTTCCTAAGCTCCCAGCCTGCTACTGAAGCAGAAGGGGTTGTTTCAGCATTCTTCACAGGAGCCTATGGCAGCTGACTTACTGCACAGCACAGAGACATTTGCCTTTATTAAGCAAAATCTGTGGCTTTTTCACTGGGCTCTGAAGCTGATGCGTAGGAGAATTCCTTCTGCACCCACTTGGAAGTGTGTGTATATGTCAGTGGCTGTATATGAGTGTCTCTATTCCCCATATGACCTTATCCTTGGCTTGGGTTACTTTTAGCAGAGTACATGTAAACACACACAAATACACATGCACACTTCCCACACATGAAGGTTTTGTTTCTTTCATGCAAAAAGTCAGTCCTGTGTGATAACAAGCAAAAGAGTAACTGAAGCAACTAGGTCAGAGTAGGGACGTGCAGCTGTGTCCTGTCATTGCCATTTCATACAATTGCAAATGAAGCAATTTCTGTCTCCTGTTGCTCATGTTGCTTTGATAATTAAGAGCCATAGTCAGAGGCTAAGAATGTGCCAGGTGCTGCACAGACCAGTGCACTGAGCCAGTCTTTTTGTGACAGAGTTTATAAGATAAATACAGGACAAAGGACAATAGATAGATGCAAACAGAAAGGAGGAGGACTAGGCAGCCAAGTAGAGAGACTACAGTAGTCCACCTACAAAGTGAAGGTTTCAGCTCACTGATGTCTGAGCTTCCCTTCACATGTTGAGTTTAAAGGAAGAACAGTGACTTAATCTGTGGATGTGCAGAGTGAACAATGCCCAGCCATGAGGAGCATGGAGAGACTTCTCAGAATACCAAACAGATTTACACTAGAGATTGATATAATGAACATTTTGGAGGGCTGAGTGAGTTCCTTAACAATGAAGAAGAAATGATATGGAAATGGGCAGTGAAGGGCCTTCACAATAGAGACCAGGTGATCTGATAAGAAGAGAGCAAAGAAGCAGTAGAAGGGTATGGGCAGAGAGGAACACCTGGGCAGAGCACTGAGTTAATGCAATGATGGTTGTAGCAGTATTCTGATCTGTGCAGTTACTCACAAAAGCTGGAGAAAACAAGCCTTGTAGTGGTGGCATCATTAGAACTGGCAATATGGGTCTACCTGCAGTCTAACATGTAAATGCTAACAAATACTAGACTTTAGAGATGCAAAAGACTGAAATCCTGCACACTACTGTGTGCCTCCAGAAAATTGGTTCTAAATGGCTTGTTATAAAACCAGGGCCTTTGGAAGTCATCCACATTATTGTAATAAACCCTGCCCAATACTGCAGAACTTAGAAACGAGATGAGAACTGAGGCCCTATTGCCTTAAGAGCTGTACAGTCATAAAGATGTATGGCAACTTTATATTCCCAATTGCCATTTACCTTTTCTGAGGGGAACTGTTGGGATGGGGTGTGGAAATCGAGAAGAGTAGAAGTACGAAACAGATGAGAAGAAAGATGAAAGAAATGTTTCAAGGATAGAAGTACAGGGAGAACAGATGGAGATCCTACATGGATGTAGAGACAGTGTCTGAAAGAGTCAGCACAGAGGAAAGAGTTCCTTTTCAGAGCACAGAAAACACCCCAGTGAGCTCAAGTGGGACTGTGGGCCCCTGCTTTCACTGCCTGTGCAGCTGCTCCTTCCAGCTTGAGTGGGTTGACTCCTCCCTTGTTATTTCCTTGTGCTGACTGTAAAGCATATCTGAATAGTAAAGAGATTTGCAATTAAGAGAAATGCTTCAGAATGCTAAAAAAGCTCTTGTTTTTACTCAATGTATATTTTTTGCATAATTTTTCTTTTTTTTTTTTTTTTTTTAAGCCATTCAATTAACAACTAATAATTTTGAGGGTGGTCACTCGCTTTTACCAAGCACAGAGATTTGATCTCTATGTCTTCTAGCTAGCAAATAAGAAGGCAAGAAGCCTGATTAATCATTGCTAAGAAAGCTGTTGCCTGGGTACCCTCATACTTTTGCAATGCAGACAGGGAATGACTTAAAAAAAGGGAAGTGTTTGTCAGCCAATGTTTTGGGTTTCTTTTCACCTAAGTAATCTCAACTGAACCTTTGCTTTGTCCATCATTCCCTCCTTTTGTTCTCAGGCCCAGGCAGGAAAGGCTGAGGGACAGCAGATGGTAGGCTGACTGTTGCTCAGTTTGGAAAGCAGCTCCTAACATTTGGCTCACACCTGTCAGCAGACTCTATATACACTTGTTTATCCTCCTCTGTACCATATGTTTCCATGCAAAATCAGTTTCTATGATCTATTGCCTTAGTTCTATCACTCCTATTATGGTTGTAACTGAGCATTTCACAGTCATTAATTCATTTACCCTTTTGTGTAGGCATCTAATATCACCCACTGTACAGATGGGTTAGCTGAAGCTCATCCACAGCTCCTCAAAAGTCTCCTTGAAATCAGTGTGAAGGAAACACACCTCCAGGGGCTGAAAGTATGGGAGAGCAAGTTGCATGCTCAGTTTCACCCAAGGAATTTGCAGTGGAGTGAGGAAATTCCTCTTTTGGATCCTACATGGATGTTCAAAATGCTGGAACATTCATGATTTCTTGACACAGAGCTGTTCCCTGCCTTTGCAAACCGAGCAGAACTGTCATTATTGGTGTCCAGTCTTTTTACACACCTTGCCAGTAAACCCCCATCTTGCAACTCTCCATGTTCTCACCAAGGAACATGGAAAAAGATGCTGTCCTTGTCAGAACATGCAATTTAAAAGTTAGTTAAAAGCCCATTGGCCCAATGTAATGATAGCAATCAGCTCAAAGGTATTCTGTCCAAATGAGAAACATTGATAAGGACCAAAGAAGTGTGCTTCTGCTGCACTGGAAACTGTTTCTCCTGTTTCCTCTATTCTTTGTATGCTTGCTTCACTCTCAGAAAGGAACTTCTTTTCAGCCCTTCTGATTTGAAGTCTATGTAGGAGAGGAACAGAGTTTTTAAAATTATACTTTATGTACCTATCAGTCACCTACTTATTAATTATAACTAAAAGCATGATTAATCTGTCATGGATAAGGCTGCTAAGTAACCAGAATCATACTAATGCATTTCTGTCACTTATACAAAAGGTAACATTATTATCAGTTTTCACATCCATGTGTACTAAAGCCCATATACAGAGCAGCTGCAGAGCGCTGGTGATGTTTTCTGCCACAGATGGGATGAGGTTGCATCATGCATATCTGTATTGCCCCCACAGTGCCTGTGCAGTGATTTAATTCCTCAGCACTATAAAAGATTTAATGAGGTTATCATTTTCAAATAATTTTGCCTTTTAAAACTGATAACAACTACCGTTATGAGAATTTTTTCCAGGGACTCTTAAGGACTACAACTGAATTTCCTCTGTGGAGTTTCATGCTGAGAGGTCAACATGAGGACCAAGATGCCACTCATGCACTGCAATGACTGGGAGCTAAGAGTTGCTTAGGTCTTATACACGTGTCAATGTCTAAGGAAAAAAATTCTTTTGATGTGGCAGATCATAATTCTTTCTCTTCTGTGTTACTTTTTTCTGAATATCCAATTGATCCCCTTTTTAATAGCCTAGATGCTGGAAAGTTAATTTCCAGGCACCAAAGTCAAGATTTGCAACCACATTTGAAACTCTTGTGCATCCATCTGGTCGAGCAGTCAATACATGGATACGCTAAATCACAGCTAAGCTACACTGTTGAACTTTTTAAATGTTCTGAAGAAATTCTTTTCACAGAAAATAGTTTCCAAACTGACACTTCCAGACGACTAACTGTGTCCTGTGATATTAGGAGCAAAAGACAGGTAGGTCACCCATTGAAGGAACCATTCCACTGGTGCCTGAGTGACCTGCTAAGACCTGATGCCCTGTTTCTGGATTTTCAAACTATGAAGAATACTATAATTAGGCTCATTAAATACATAATATATGTATTATATACTTATAATATTATGTTTTATTATATATAGATTTAAACTATATTAATTTTTCCCCCTCCTCTTATATATTAAATATATATGAGGAGAAAAATCTTGACTTCAGTTTTGTCTTTTTACAGCTATTAGCTTTTTTGGTTAAATAAGATAAAGTTTTGTGTTAAGAATTTTGGTGTGAACTGCCTGAAACAAAAGAACTTCACAGCAAGATGATGTCTGCAAGTTGTAATCTGCATCCCTCAGTGACCCAGATGAAGAAACCATTTTGGCTTTCATCTCAGCAAGCACCTTGGCTGCATGCAGGCAGAGTCTCAGTCAATAGGTTTCTGAGCATACAGATTTGTGGAAGAGTCACAAAAGTTTGTACAGGGTAATAGGTTTTTTCGTCCTAAGCGTTGCTGTAGTCAAGTCACAGTCAGTGTAGGGGGAAAAGGTAGAAGATTGATAAAAAAATATTCCCTGCTCCGCAACAAGGGTATTTTTTGTGACTTTTACTCTTCTTTGCTTAGCTTTTTATTTTAATTACTCTTTAGTCGTCACAGTTTGCTGTAAATGCAGTCCAGTGTAAATTTTTTGTAGCAATTCACATGTGTTACAGGAACACAGAAATTTTTAAGGTTGCTGTTAAATCTTGGAATGCTGCCCTTAAGGTAGCAATTTCATTATTTTCTTGCAAAACTGTGCTCCCCTACTCTTTCTTATTAATAAACATGATATCCTTCTGTTTGCTTTCCTTTCATTCTGCACAGCTGTACTCTTCTATTTCATCAAGAGACAGTCCTAGTTTTGTTTGTCACACTGAAATACAGATTTTTTTTCTTCTTTATTTATGAATAGCAGACTTGGATTTTCCTTATGGAATAGAAGTTAAAACAGCCCTGACATTTAGAATGTAAAGGAATTGCTCAAACTGATTATAGTTGTGTTAAAATGAGTCACACGCTTTTGATCCAAACTTCCTGACATACACATCCATATATATTAATCATTATGACATCACTGAAGAACTATTTTTGCCTTGTTAATAAATGCATTTGTCAACTTGTCAAGTTATATTTAATCCAGTGAACATACAGACAGGTTAGGAAAGACACATGCTTTCAAATAATAGCAGAGCTCAATTATACATGTCAGAAAATGTTGTGTATGTAAAGGCATGTAACATGTTTGCAATATTGAAATGCAGGTGAAAAGCACACTGTAAAAAAAAATTACAAAATGAAATAAATTTGCTAAGAAGAATTAAACCTACCTGTCAACAAATGCATGGTGTATTACAAAAATAGGATCATTTGCAGAGCCTTGTACTTGGGACATGGAGCCATTCATGTAGATGTGAAGTGCATTATGCAAACTGCTTTGCGATGGGTTTGATATTGCAGTCTGTGGATCAGCAAAGCCTGTGGATTCAAGAGGAAACCATAGGCTGATATGACAATGTGTATAATTCTTTTCCCAGTAACAGTGAAGATCAAAGTACCTACTTTCCCTTCATTTACATTCAGCTTATTAGACAAAAGCCTAGGAAAACATGCAAAGGGGTGCTAATATATTTCAAAGGCACAGCAAAGATGAAATTAGAATAAGCTAAATTAAAACTCCTGCCATGTAGCTAATTCAGCATGCTAGCAAATGTACTGCTAAACTGCTTTATATTTTTAAATGTCTTTGTCCATTTTGTCTGGTTATTAAAAGGCAACATAATCCCTATAGATGTTTAGGTGTGCACATTTATTTATGTTGAGAAAACGTATTCACTTTATTTTCATTTTTCATCTCTGTGCTTACAGGTTGCTAAGATAAAACAGGCTATTTTATCTCATGATATCCTCAGTCATTTATTAATATATATATAATATGTTCTTTTATTAATAGGATCCAACACAATGCAAATTATAATCTTTACAGAAGGATTTGGGAAGTAATTAATAATCTTTCACAGTCAGACTTACAGGACAGAAGACTGTGGGTTGCTGTTATTTTGGACCATACTTAAAAGATGGGTTTTGAGAAGAATGTATATGGACCAAGCCCCAAACAGGAAATACTGGAAGATGAGTCTCTCCATTAGTTTTTATCCTGGTAGCCTGTCAGTACCTCAGCTCTGATGTTGGTATCTCTACTCAGTATCCCAACAGCCAAGCTTCCTCCTACTTGTAAGGACTCCTCGTAAAAGCCAACTCAACCATCTCATCCTTCTCTAGGATTTTCCCAGAGGGTAAAAGCAGAAACAGATGCTGTACTCCAATCTACTTCTGAACCTGATGTTAGTTCTGCTATTTAACCCATGGCATAAAAGCTCCCTGTTCTGTCTCTTTTGTTTGGTTCCTGAAGATGTTTTCATCTCAAAATTTCTATAAATTGTAGGATAAGGAAGCATAGTGGAGTCACATTAAAACGTCTTCACAATTTAGTAATGAAATAAAATAGGCTGTGAACAATAAGGTCATTGTGTTGTTCTTCAGTTTTTTCCCAATATTGTTGCAGGTTATCAGGTCTGCAAGATGGGGAAAAGAAAGATCTTAGCTTTTATCTTTGTGAAATTCCTCATAGACTTTGAACACTTGCTTTGTTTATTTATTGGGCCCAAAAACGAGCATTTGAATGAGAATCTGTAATATACTTTTGAAGTGAATCTCCCAACAGTCCTTCTATTTCATGCTGTTACTCACATCACAGAGTAATTTCTGACTTTGTAAACTGGATTTCTATCGGAGAAAATCTAAAATGTGCCAAATATCAGTGGGTGTTCAGTTCAGGGGACTGAACCACAGATACCATGAAAGAGCCCCTTGCCTGTCAAACCCCTCATATGTAACATGGAATTCAGGTCCACAGTACCAGCTGTTTTGCTCTGGATTTGTTCCTCTCAAATTCACACAAAATAGTAATTGCATATGGCCAGAGTTGCCTTATGAGTAGAGTCATATTTTGGACTTGGAAACCTGAGTATTAGACCCAACTGGGACTCTGATCTTCTGTGTGAAATGACTGCATTGCTTTGTCACTCTAAACTGGGCTTTGTCTTGTCAGTTAACTTCTTCAAATGAGGGAAGACCATCTGGCGTAAAACCACTGATATTTTTATTAGAATCAAATCATAACTGTAACACCTAGAAAGCAGCATGCCATAATAACCATCCACCTTTCTGATTGTAATAGTATGACAAAACTTTTGAGAAATTCACAGAATCACAGAATACGCTGAGTTGGAATAAACCCACAAGGATCATGGAGTCCAGCTCTTAGTCCTGCACAGGACCATCCCCAAGAGTCATACCATGTGCCCGAGACTATTGTCCAAACACTTTTTGAACTCTGTCAGGCTTGGTGCTGTGACCACTTCCCTGGGGAGCCTGTTCCAGTGCCTAAGCACCCTCTGGGCAAGGAACCTTTTTCTAATATCCAACCTAGACCTTCCCTGACACAACTTCAGGCCATTCCCTTGGGTCCTGTCACTGGTCACCATAGAGAAGAGATCAGTGTCTGCCCCTCTGCTTCCTTCATGAGGAAGTAAGAGTTGAAAACATAATTAGGACAGTTGGAGGAGATAGAGTTGACTTATCAAGAAAATTTTAAGTTTTTAAGGTGGAGTGAGTCAAGATTTAGGAAACAAAGAGGAACATGTTAACATCTACAGATATCTGCAGATCTTGAGTACAACAGATGTGGACTGGGATTACTGAAGATCCTGCTTGATGACATAAAGAGCAAAGGACAGAAATTCTCAAAGGGAGAATTATACCCACAGAAATTTGAATGATGTTGAATGCTATGTTATCAAGCTATCAAATCAGTCAAAAGAGCATAATAAAATATTACTTTTGAAGAATGATGTACATTAACAAGCTGTCCAGAACTCACAGGAACCAATGGCAACAATTTTGGCTTTCTTTGCTGATAGCCATAGCACATCGTCATTGGGATCAGACAATTTACCACTGCAAGGAGGTTTCTGTGAATATTAACTGAAGAAGATATATCTGTATATAATTCTGAAGCAATTCTTCTACTTATATTCCAATACATTATTATATGTATACATATAAGTATGTTTAAAGGAAGATAAACTTTATTGAGGATCAAGTCAGAAGGCTAAATACATTATATCAGGTTTGGGATACTTTTGAAATATCTTGATGCATTGCAAATGACCGAATCTTTCATAAAAAACCCAAAATATTTATTTTGGCTCTGGACAACTTTTCATTGAACATCTGCACATGAACAATTTATCTTCATAATCAAAATCTCCGTAACTGGGACAGCTTTAACAAACCCACCCTCCAGCTCCCGGATACCTCATGTCAAAGGTGGTGTCATGTTTAACCCCCGTCATGAGAAGTTCTAATATACGATCTCTTGTTATGAAAACTCCATATAAATTGCAAAATTATTAGGAATAAAACCACAGTGTGGTGTCACTTTATTTTATTATCTTGGATCTTATTCTTTTATCTCAGACTTTTAAAAAGACTTCAGTATATTCAGCTATGCAGGATAACAGACTACGAACAGGTGAAGTCACTCAAAAACACGTGTGAAAACTTTACTTTTTTTTCAGAGTACGGGAAACTTTGCTGATGTAGCTGCAGTAAAATCACTTCTATAGCAGATGTGAGACTACAGATATACAAGTGTAGTGAGGTGAATGATGAGCTCCCTGTCTCTAGACAAGGGAACTACACTTCCTCCACCTGCCTTGCCCCATGCTGTGCCTTCCTCTCCCATATATTAACTGCACTTCCTCAGTCCTTCTGTGAACTTATTTGACTTGGTATTCTGGCAGTAAGCTACTCTGGAGTATGGGATGTCAGGTTATTTTTCCAAGCTACTAAGATACAGTATCTCATGTAAGGATATGATGAGAACCAGTGATGGATGGATGGAGACTGCAGTGAGCTGTTAGATCATCTGGCCAGTATAGGAAGCTGTAACATTCAGACATCCTTTAAAACCCTCATTTCAATATGGTGCATTAGAAATAGCTATCAGAGCATACATCACTGAAGTGAAGTTTCCCCAGGGATTTCAATAAGAGAAAAATCACAGTTTTAGGGGTTCATAAACTTGATTCTGCTCCTGCTTATAACACTGTTAATCAGCACCAGTGATTCAGTGGATTTGAAGTAGCTTCACTGGGCCAGGCCAAATTAAATCAGGTAGGGATTTAGACCAAAGTTTATTATAGGAGAAGCTAATGATGCCACTCAAAATTAGGGCTGCCTGACAGTTTTTAGGATGGTATATAGGCAGTTCTCATTGAACATGCAATTAGGTCATGTGTATGCTATTTAAGAGAGTATTTAATTATATTAACTGGATTTTGTCAGCTACTAACAGAGAGCACAGAAGTCTCTGCACAGTTAACTGCAGATCTTTATGTTTTGAAAGCAGGTGGTTTTTCTCAGTTGCTCATTTGCCACTGACTGAAGTGCTGTAGCAGCACTTAGCAGCAGGTATGCAGAACTTGGAGAGCATTAGCACTATTCAGTGCTAGAGAAATGGAGGAAACATTCCAAGAATCCTATCTCCTTTGATTATCTTAGGGGACTGCTTAACATCTGTGGCATACTTAACATCATTTAGGTATTCATAAGATTTTTGCAGGTTGTTTTCTTGACTGGAAAATGTTTTTCTCACAAAGTAAATTTTAGTTTTGTATGACTTTTTAGGCCAGTGGTAAGGACAGCTGGTACTTTAAATATCAAATTCTGCTTTATATGTTGCATGTTGAGGGGATTGAATACATCCTCAGTCAGTTTTCAGAGAACACCAAGTTGGATGGGAGTGTTGATCTGCTATAGGACAGGAATCACAGAATCACAGAATTAGGTTGGAAAGGACCTCTGAGGCTGTCAAGTCCAACTTAAGACCTAACACCAACATGTCACCAAGACCATGGCACTAAGTGCCATGTTAAGTCTTTTTTTAAACACCTCCAGGGACAGTGACTCTGGCAGCTCCCTAGGCAGTGCATTCAAAAGTTTAATCACCATTCCTGTGCAGAATTTAGTCCTAATTTCCAGTGCAAACCTTCCCTGATATAGCTTAAGACTATGTTCTCTCATCCTGTCACTAGTTGCCTGGGAGAAGAGGCCAACCCCCACCCGATTACAGCCTCATTTCAGGTAGTTGTAGTGAGTGATAAGGTCACCCCTGAGCCCCCTCTTCTCCAGGATAAACACCTCCAGCTCTCTCAGCTGCTCCTCATAAGACTTGTGCTCCAGACCTTCATCAGCTTCCTTGCCCTTCTCTGGACACAAGGAAGGCTCCGCAGAGAGACCTGGACAGGCTGGATCAATGGGCTAAGGACAAGTGTATGAGGTTCAATCAGGCAAAGTGCTGGTTCACAACATGAGTTCTACAGGCTTGGGAAAGAGTGGCTGGAAAGCTGCCCAGTAGAAAAGGACTTGGAGGTGGTCGTCAACAGAGGCTGAACCTGATCCAGCAGTGTGCCCAGGTGGCCAAGAAGGCCTATATCAACAACAGTGTGGCCAGCAGGATCAGGGAAGTGATTGTCCCCCTGTAGTCAGTGCTGGTGAGTCTGGCCCCACTACAAGAAAGACATTGAGGTGCTGGAGCATGTCGAGAGAAGAGCAATGGAGCTGAGGAAGGGTCCAGAGCACAAGTCTGGTGAGGAGCAGCTGAGGGAGCTGGGGATGTTTAGTCTGGAAAAAAGGAGGCTCAGGGGGGACCTTCTCACTCTCCAAAACTACCTGAAAGAAGGTTGCTGTAAGGTAAGGGGCAGTCTCTTCTCACAGGTAACAAGCAACAAGATGAGGAAGAAAACTCAAGTTGCCCCAGGGAGGATTTAAATGATTCTATGATTCTCTGAGTCCAACTGAATGATACATTTAGTCCCATTCTGCCTGGGTATGATTTTGTTCTTTAACAAAGTTTTCACATTTCAGAGTTCAGATCAGATAGATGCATCTACTTTAAAATAGGACGGAAAATATAAGAATTTTAAGGCCATGTCCTTGCAGGTCTTTAAAGTTAGCATCGTTCTTCTAGCTTATGTTCATGGATTTTTTTCTGCCTTTGGCAAATTCACAGAAAACTTTTCAGGGTTAGATCTTACATATTTTCTCAAGCAGTGTTATTACTGTAATCCCTCTAGAGTGAAGTAGCTGCAAGATCCACAGAATTTGACCTAGGGGACTGAGTAAATGAAAGTTTGTGATTATCTAATTTAGACCATGTCATGATCTACTTTTTTTTTTCTCTTAAAATTAGTCTTGTAGAGTTTCAACGTGGTCTGTGCTGAATAGTCTTTCTAGTTCTCTAGTAATGACTCTTTACAACTTAACAGCGCTTTCTCAGTGTGCAGCATAAAATTACCTAGAGGCTGAGGTTCTAGCTGGGTGAGGAATGTTGGCTGTAGGCAGAAACTTTTTCAATTAGAATTTTTCTGTTGGAAAACTTCATTTTGAGAAACCTTTTTTCATTAGCTCTATGAATCATTGTGAAAATACTGAGAAAAGTTTTCCAGATGAATATCTTGTTTCAGAAAATAAAAAAAGTTCTTATTAAAATGAAATTACATTTTGAAATGTTTGAGGTTTTATTTCATTATTTCATGACAGAATAGCAGTAACAATACATAATTGTGACAGACAAAGGAATGCTATGACATGGTTTGGCTTGATACTATTTGTCATGAGTTAATTCATGAAAAATGAAAGTGATTTAGAGTTGTAGAATATTTTTTAATGTTCTTTTGTCAGTTTTTGTAAAACATAGAAGGCATTGATTTTCATTTGAAGTTGTCAGGAATAAACCAATTTCAACTGTAGAATCTGCTCATAAAGAAAAAGAAATTCTAAGTTTTTCAGCCATTTCTTATTCTTTGGAAGTATCATTCAAGGTGTTACACCAAAACTGAATTGAGAAAAAAAGCCAAACTATTTCTTTTGAAGTCAGCTAATCCATTTCTGATCTTAACTCATGCTTTTAAACTAGGCTGATCTTCTCTTGTATCCATAAAGTTTCCAATTATATCAACACTGTTCCCCAGTTGGGGTCATGAATAGACAAATCCTATTTAAAATAATTGCTTCCAGGGGCAAAGGGTAAACTGTTTTTAATCTGTTTTTCATTGAAAGCAGAACTTGGCCTGTCTGAGTGAGAGGGCAATTCATGTGCTTGACTTCATGGGGGTGTTGTTTTATTGAACAATATTGACCTTTGCTGTTTATGGCTGTTGTGACATAAATTCTTCAATGTCATAATTTCTGTCTCTGCTGAAGCATTTTATTTTAGTCAAAACCAGGGATTCAGCCTGTGTTGTTGTGATCTGCTTATAATGATGCTGATAATGCTCCTTTGAAGGATATAAGTTTTGGTCTTTCCTTCAGTGCACTGAAGAATGGAAAAGAATAGTGTTGCACAGAAAGGGGTCTCCTATGTGGTCACAGGTGTTTTCCATTAGAGAACTGAGACTGAGGAGTAAATCTCACATTGGTGTAAATAAAGAACTACTTAATTACAGTCATCAACTTGGTTCTGATCACCTTTCACAAACCTAGAGTAAGTCCAAAAAAGTCAATGGATTTACTTTGGATTTTCTTTGGATTTAAATGAGATTAGAATTTGACCTTAGGTGTATTGGCACAAAATTGTGCAAATAAGTAAAGAAGGGTTGAAAAGGTTTTTTATTAGGAAGGGAACAAAATGTTAGGAACTATGAAGTGTTAATGGGCTTATAAGAATGCCATCATATAGAAGTGGGCACTGACACCATAAATGGAAGTGGTCGGTTTAAGCTTGGCATCCATACACACACAAAACTAAGCAGGCCAGTTGTAAGAAAGGAGCTAATGCAATATGAGTGGTTTTTGGCAGAAAAATTGGTTTAAAAACTTTTTCAACATTAGTAATGAATTTGTGGCTTCAAATTGCAGTTCAGTATGTTGTTAGATAAAGAAATTAGTTGACAGAAATGTTTGTAGCTCTATGGTGCAAAGCTGAGTGTTGAAATAATTCAGGTTTAAAAAAGGAAATAAAAGAAAGTCCCACAGACTGTGCCTTTGTTTTTGCTTACAATACAAGTAGCATGATGGCAGACCCTCAGTATTTCACGACTTATTTACTTCAATTTCATTTCCTCTACTCCTTCTACTCTGCTTACATACTTTATGGAGTAAAATGTAGGTGGACCCCTACTCAGTCATGTAACCTTTTTCTTTCCCATACTTCATGTTGTTTCCATTTCCGAGGACAGAAAGCACAGCTGTCTCCAGAGATGGAGTCAATTAGTGTCTGGATTCTTTCTTGGCTGAAGCAGACAAATTCTGTATTTCTGACCATCTTTAGAAAGAAACTGGTTCACTTTTCTCAAGAAAGATTTATGGCATTCCACTGCATTATGACTAAGACTGAACATATTAAAAGTTTTGCTTTCTTAATACCATAGAATGGTTAGAGTTGGAAGGGACCTTAAAGGTCATCTTGTTCCAACCCTTCTGCCATGGCAGGGATGACACCCCCTAGATCAAGTAGCTCAGATCCCCATCCAACCTGACCTTTATCACTTCCAGGGCTGGAGCATCCATCCCTTCTCTGGGCAACCAGTTCCAGTGTTTCACCATCCTCTGAATAAAGAATTTCTTCCTAACATCTAATCTACACCTCCACTCTTTCAGTTTAAAACCAGTGCCCCTTGTCCTGTCATTATTTACCTGCACAAAAAAATCCCTCTCCCTCTTTATCATAAGCCCCCATAAAGTACTGGAAGGCCACAATAAGAGCTTCTGGAAGCCTTCTTTTCTCCAGGCTGAACAACCCCAGGTCTCTCAGCCTGTTTTTGTAGAATAGTTGCTCTAACCCTCTGATCATCTTTGTGGTCCTTTTCTTATCATCACTGCTACTCCTATACTGCATTGTTATGCCCTTACACAGCTCCTTGCAAGCCAAAAGCTCTGGGACATCAAAAGTAGATCACATTTAATTCAGCTTATATATGATACTGTATAAATATTTATTTATAAATGTATGATGTGTTTTCCTTGCTTACTAGCAATTTTTCAAGATTCAAAAGAGTTCAGTAGACAGAAAATTAATAATTTCTTTCAGAACTGTTTACTAGCAAATTAGGAAAATTCAAAACAGGTAGCATAGATAATTAAGATAAATAAATAAATTTTTGAAATTTTACTAAGGGTCAGTTTTGAGGGTTAATTTACAATAATCTCTATTCCTTAGTGTTTGGAGAGAAGTCTGCTGTGGAGTTCACAGTGGAAGGATGTAGACATAACATGCCAACTGTCTGCATCCTCTTTCACCCTTTTTGTCCAGCCTGGTCACTGGCAGACAGTGAATTCCAGGGCAAACCTGTGCCATGACCATGGTTATGCCTCATTATGCACAAGCAGATTATTAGATGACCTCCTTTTCTGCAGTGCTGTGGGTTTTTTTGCTGTGCCTTGTGCTGACTGTAGTGGGAGACAGGATCTCCTAACAGATGGATTTAGGGTCAGATCTATTTTACAGTTTCCAGTTTCTTATCAACTGCCTTTAATGTGGTTCTTTCTGTTACTGTTCCAGGTGAAAGCATAACTTTTTCCTTCTTTTTGAGTTATTCTTCATGGAATCAGTTCAAACTGCCCAGAGTTTAAAGACTCTAGCCCCGGAGGGAATAAGCTTACAGATGGAAATAGCATAACAGAATAAAACGTTACCTTCCAAAGTGTTTCGGAAACTGTAATTAGCCATTTTATCCATGGATCCAGATTCATACTGAGTTAGTGACAGGCAAAATTCAACATCAGCTGAGGATGGGAGCCTTGGGGTCCTTGATTTATCGTTGTTTCCAGGATTTCGCCTTATAGGCCCCTCACTTGTGGCATTGCATAAAGCCTGTTGGCTGTTGTACTCTTCAGACCTTGTACAAATTACCTGTACAAAACACTTGTTATTAGAGGAGTTACAATTATAAAAAATAAAACCAGAAGAGATAATCTGAATAATTTTTTAAAGAGCAAAGAAAATGTTCAATTTAATAACTTTGTTTCAAGAATATATATTATTTTTTGCATTTTCTCTGTATGATTTTAATATAAGCTAGTTATTTCATAGAAAACACCCCTCTACTACAGTGCATCTATTGAGGAATGTACTAATCTATATCTGAAACTACTCAAGTGGACTAAGGCATCAAATCTCATTTGTGCTCTTGAAAACTTACTGAGGTTAATTCAGTGTTACTCACCAATAAAGCAGTACACATTTAAATCTGCTGCTGCAGCTGCTAAATGGAGGGGTTCTGGCTTCAGCAGACTACTGAATAAAGCCATGATTTGAGATTTTTCTCCCCACACAGTAAGAGAGGGAATTGTTGTCTTGAAATACAAAAATAAATCTTTTGTTATGAAAATATCTGCTGTGCTTTGTCAATCTAAATGGGCATGTCTGCTATGTCTCAATGTTGCTACATGTACAAGATGGAAAAAAGTTGCTACTGTACTTCCTAGAAATGTTCTAGAGATGAACATATATCACCAACTGAAATACTGCAGTGATGGGTATTGGAAAAGGATCTTAAACAAAGAGATGGATACAGATATAAAATACTACCAGAATCCAGTGTAATTCATATAAATATTCTCAGTTCACAGAAAAAAATCCAGTTACGATGGCAAACAAGTCATTATTTATCAGATGATCTGTAGAAGATGCAAGTCCAATTTGAGACTCTTGGAAGAACAAGATAGTCCAATATAACTTCAAATGGTAGTCAACTAATTTTGTCTGAGTTAAGTTTGTTCACATGTCACAGGCTGAAATTGCCCAGACAATCTGTAAGTGTCACTAAGGTGCTGCTTAATGTTTTTAAGGCACAGTAATTGATTTGTGACCAAAGGATGTGGGTCTTCTGATCATCATAGGATTTCATGGTAGCTATCACTGTATCCCCTGCTTGGTCAGAGAAGTGATCAGTATTAGAGGGAGGATTTTTCATATTCTGATACAGTAAACCTACAGGGAATTATGACACGGACTAACTTCTATTTCTACTTTCTGTTCAGAACTTGCCTGCCATGGAGTCAGGATGGAGGATGGAGAAAAATATAATGACAAAATGACAAGCAGAAGATGAGACTAGAGGGTTTGGTGGGTGTGTATATTGTTACAGTTGGTGAGTCTATGAGGATGAAATAGAAACACAGTTGCTCAAAATTCCCAGAAGTTGTGTTATATCTCTAGCAGGTGAGACTAAGGCTCTGAACCGAACTCGTTGTTTTGGTTTTCTTCTGAATAAAACCTCAAAACAAGTAAAACTTCAAACCACCAGAGACTCCTTGAAAACACAGGACTCTGCTGTTAACAAGTAATCAATGTGGTTAATGAGAGGTTTGTGTGGAAAAAGAACAGGTCTCGTTAGTGAGTGAGACGTCATAGGGGAGAAAACATCCAACACTGATATCTCAACTTCTTTTATCCTGAAGATGCATTTCTATTTCATGGACCAGAACAATGGACAAAAATTATCTCTGCTTTGAATGAGGTGGCAGAACCTGAGGTTCTCTGTTAATGAAGGATGCAAGTGGGAGTTTCATTTCACCATGTACAAATTCTTAGGTTGAAGGAACACTTTAGGATGGTCTCTGCAGTCAGAAGAGAGAGAGGCATCTCCTGAGTGTGATTCAGCCCTCCCAAACCAGATGTCTAGTAGGTGAGATGCACTTACCTCTAGGTGTGCCTCTCTCCATTGACTAAGTCAATGAAATAAAATTATTAAAAAAATCAATGCAGAAACTGTCTCTGGACTGCAGTTAAAAAGCAAAGCAAAATTAAGGGTGTTCAACATAATGCTCTGCTTCTGCATTAGGATGGGCTGAATTACACTCTGGAGGCAAGATGTGCCTCTGAAGCAACTAAAGACAGAGCCAAAGGCAAGTTAGTTTGCTGCCAAACTAACTTTTGAATGAGCGGATGGAGATGAGATGAATGCTTTAGTAAGTGATTTGACAAAAAAATTAACAGAAAATATTTGATGAAGCTGGCAATATAACAGAGTTCTTAAGAATCTGGAGCACTTAAATGATAAATTTCCTGTGTATATCAATATCATGAATTCTGATCTTTTTTGAGGGTAGATAAGAAAGCTTCATAGAGAAATTTATCCCTAGAGGCTGCTCTATTAGCTGAAATCTGCCCTAATCTGTTAAAGCTATTGAGGTGGCCTTGGAGTCTGTAGGTAGATGTCTAGCAGAGAGTTTCCTGTGCACATTCTCCCTAGAAGCTCACCAAGTGGGTCAAGATTGTACCTCTAAGGGGGACTGAAGTCAGGAGTCTGCCTCTAAGAAGTATCTTCTAAGAATCCCCACCAGGAAGGGAGAGGTAGCGACAGGGAGAAACATACAGTTATAAACAAAAAATGTAGTTACAGTGCTGTTTTAATGATTGATTTGTGTTACTGAGAGAGTTTATTCCATTAGAAGGAAAATAGGGGAAGGATTCAGAAGATGCTCTAGTAATTTCTTTGTTTATAAAAATGCACCATCCTGTGTCCCTAGAAGTACATTAATGAAGAAGGCAAATATGTCTTTGCTGGTGAAGCTCAACTTGTTTCTCAGTTGTCACTTGGCTCTGAGACTGTCTACATGTAGATTTTCTATTTAGCAATCTCTCCTATGGGCTTTATCTACGTTTGTGTCTTCTGGGTTCTCTGCCCTGCCATCTCCTATCTTTCATCCTTACCCCACCACCCTGGGGATATATCCCCATTGTGTCTTAAAGAGGAATCACATGCTGTCTTCAAGACTGAATTTTCAGGTATTCAGACGGGGAATCTTTAAGCATGAGCTCAAATATATATCTAAACAAAGAAACTTTCCCCTTTGTTCTGTTTATCCATTTCATTGGGATTTAGTGTAACTGTTAATATCATGAGGCTTATAAATTGGTAGAGTGCTAGGGGTTTTTTTCCATTTATGTCTTGGTGTAGCCCTCATTAACTGTTAGTCTAATCAAATTCATCCTAAACAGAAGCCAGGTGCTACAAGGCAGTTGGTAAGACACGGTCAAGAAATCCAAGCATAAGTGACAAGGAAAGAAAATGCTTGTCTGTAGCCTTCTGCTATTTTCTTTTCTGAACTAAAAACTAAGGTCTGGTCACAAAATTAATGAGAATGCTTTTCCAGAAAGATTTCACTTAGGTGGTGTTATGGGTCTATTCTGAAACTCTAATTTGCTGTTTTATCAGTCATGTGATGTGCAAGTGATAGCACAACAGACATCAGTCAAACGGTTCTTTTGGAATGCAATCTGCATAAAGCATACATAAAATGGGTCACGTCATTGCCTTCTTTGCATTCAGCGGGAATATTTTCTACTCAAGAGTTGTCAGTTTAAAGCCGGATTTTCTGCTCACTTTCAGAATAGTCCTGAGCAAATTTCTCAGTTCACTCTGGACAAAGCTTCAAATTCCAACTGCACCTGCCTTCAAAAATTCACCAGCTCCAGGGAAACTGTTAGGAATATACTGCAAGGAAAAGCTTATGTAAGCAGTGAGCAGAGCAAATGCCAGTAGATGGCAGTCCAGAATATGCAGAATCCCTTCTGGACCTTGCAGCACCTAGCAAAAAATATCCCTCCATGCATTTCAGTGGAGATCTTGAGCACAGCTCTTTGGAGTGTTTCTTAGAAAACAGACTGTAAAGGCTACTGTCTCACAGCTTTCATAAATGGGAAACTCTTTTGTCATTTACTTTACAACTGCTTGCACAGACCAGTCTCTTTGCCAAAATAAAGTGAACTGCGTTACAGGAGTCTTCAATGATGTTCAGTCCTTTTGTCTGCTACTTTTAAATTCAAAGCTTTGGGGGATTTTGTGGCAAATTCCTTGGGGTTACATTTGCTTATTAGATCTGCACTCAAAGAGGCATTCAATACTATTGAATACTATACAATTCAATAATTTATACCTGAACACTTGGGAAAAGTTGGTTTACTATGGTATTGAAATAGGTGCTCACTTAAAGAGTGATCTGAAATGCCTCAGTTTGCTGGGGCAGCATAGCTGCTCAAAGGGCTAATCCATACATCCTCTTCCCTTAGAACTGGTTGCTTGCTCTGCTTCTCTTCTAAGCCCACTGAGCAGAGGTCTGCCCCCCCTCCAGAAACTATATCAACATATTTACATTGCGTTGTGTTCCAGATTAAATAGCCTAAAACAACCACTTCAGACTACAACCAGACGACCCACTCATCTTGCTGCTGTATGCTAACCACAGAGATGTGATGTGGGCACTTCATGGCCCTCCTTGACACATCGCCACATCTCTGTTTGTCCTACATGAAGTCTTGAGCTGGAGCCTTGAGTCCTGTTATGCAGCCAAAAGACATTTTGCACTGATTCACTGTCTTTCTGTGTCTTGCTCTACTTATTCTCATGTCCTTCCTTGGGAATGGCATTAAAGGACAGCTCTCACACTGGATTTAAAATACTTGGCAGTTGTAAAGAGGTTTAATTTTTACTCTTTTTTTTTGGCTGTGTTACGGCCTGGCATAATTTAATCCTAATTAAGTGATATCCAGTAGCCATTTATACACTGAAGTAGGAAAATGCAAGGAAATTCTCAGAAAATCTGCACCAGAAGAAACTATATTTTGGGACCTTGCTTTTACAGGTGGAACTTTGAAAGATGCTGTATCTATAGCAGAGCAAAAAGTTCTTAAGAGATTGTGTGTATTTATATCTGATTCTTCATGTACTGCGGAATATTGACAGGAAGAGAAAAGTCAAACAGGCAGAGGACGAAACAATAAGGAGGAGATTTGGAAAGCAAATGTTTGAAGACATTATAAGAAACATTTTGTTCATGGATAAGATAATTATCTTTCTGTTATGGCACATGCATTAACTGGAGGAGCTGTGAAACTCAAGCTAAAAGGAGATGAGACAAACGTGAAGTGACAGCACTGAAACAAACCCAGGGCCTTCAAGGTATTTTCTCAGCCTTGAGTAAAAGCTGGCTGAGTTTCATCTTTTTGCTTGGAGGCAGCCCAGAACTGGAGGGTAACCTGTACTCCATTCAGCACCTTGAAATAGTGATGGGCTGGAGTAGAAAACTATGTTAACAATTACTGATGAAGTATTAATTAGCACTTTCTGGTTTGTTAGACTGCGATTCCCTGCTCTCGAACTGTCTCCAAGATGTACCATCGCTGTTGCTGTCTCCATGTCTACCGTGAAATCACTCAGACACATCTCCCTACAGAGACATGATAGCATCTTTTTCTGGTAAATTATTAACAAAATCCAATTTTTATGAAACTCCATAGCTATTAATTTATATGCCTCTGAAGGTGTGTATTATTTATCTTTCACATGATATGACTCCTGAACAAGCATGGCTATGCGCTAGCGAACAACCAAGCAACCACACACCAAAGTCCACTGTCCACCCATTCATGATCCCATGGACGGCAACTTACAGGGACAGAGAAAGGCTGAGGATACCTGAGTGGCTGCTCCTGCTGTGCACAAATTCTGATATCCTCAGGCTGTGGCACTGATGAAGCATGTGAAGAAGAACCTCTTTCTAATAGGAAATACTTCAAATTCATAATCCATGTAAGCATATAGTTAGAGACTAATCTTCATAAACTCTTCCTTTATAGTTATTTGCTCTTTTTGAACTGTTGCTTTTTAATGTACTAGCCTGTAGCTGGCACCAAAACCTATTAAGTTGCAATAAAAAAATAAAGTCATTGAGTTCATGAGATTCTCAGGTGTCCACAAAAAAATGCATGTAAGACTTTGGCTGATTTAAGAATCAAGAAGTGTTGGTGTCTGGTGTCTGTATTTTTTAAAATTTCCTGCAGTTTTTAAAGATGGATGTAAAATAATGTTTCAAATGATGCTGTCAAACTATTCAGCTAGCAATACAGCTCCCTGCTAAACTGTGCTTAGAATTAAATGTGTCTGAATAGCTGAATTTCGTATTTCTTATGAAGTCATCTTTTCAGGTAATGGATCTAAAGTACTGCCATTATTAGTTCAGGAGCATTATATATATTTTCTATTTGTGTGACTTTTTTCTCTTTTGTAGTAGCTTTGTTTTCCTGTAAGTGGTTCTGCAGGGTGATACAAAATGAAGCGCTAAGGGAAATTCTCCATGCTTGCAACAAAGAATTGGCTGCAGGCTTACACCAGCACATCCTAGAACAGCCAGCTCTCCATGTTATGCAATTGCTTCTCTCAGGTCTTAGGAGAGACAAAATAAAAGGGGCTGCAGCTGGTGGTGTTGCCTGCTTACCACAACAGCAAACTAAAACAGCATTCACATTCTATGGCTTCATTTTCTTCATCATATGTCTAGCACAGTGTGGAGATTCCCAAACTCTAATGTTAACTGCCAGGAGAAAGATTCTACTTTTACTTGAAGAGCGTTTTTATGCATTTACAACTCCACTGACTTCAGTTATTTTTCAAAATCAGTTCTGGTGAAGAGAAGAATTTCACCTTCTACTATTTAGAATCATAGAACAGTTTTGGTTGGAAAGAACATTTAAAGGTCAGCCAATCCAACTCCCTGCCATGGGCAGGGACATTTTCAACTAGATTTTTTTTTCAAACCCATTATCTTGAATATTTGCAGAAAGAGGCAATAAAACAACAAAAAACATGTCATGGAAGATCTCCAACTCCAATATAGTTTTCCATTAATTCAATATGGAATCACAAAAATTGGTAAAGCATTAGTATGTCTCATGCAGTCCTAATGTTGGATGCAACACTTGAATCATCACAGACAAGTAACTGAAAACATGAAAAAATCCTTCCCACCTACCCTACAACATGAGCCAAGCAAACAAACAAAACCAGTGAAGATTCCTGATAGCTTTGCTAGTAAAAGAGAGGCAGAAATCAGAAGTGTGACTCAGATGACAAATATGAGAAAAATGTGGCTGGATAATTCACTCAGCTAAGTGGTAACAGCAGCATGTTGAAGAAAAAGTAAGGTGAAAGCAAGAATTTAAACATGTATCCATGGGTATCCATGTTGTCATGGCAACTCCTCAATGGAATAAAGTATTTTCTCCTTTCTTTGGGATTAAAAAAAAACAGAAGAGGGATGTTGTTCTGCAAATAGGCACTTTACTTTTTTTTAAAATAAATCTATAACCATTTCCTAACATAGCAGGCATTGTTTTGTTATGCTTTGGAAAGACACTTAAAATTCTAAAAAGGACACCATATCATTGATGTGCTATTCAAAGATTTCTCTTGCCCTCTTTTTATTTTGAATGCCTGTTAAAAGCCTAAATTCCTTCACATTTCTGGATCCTCCTCTTTTTCTTTTTTTTTTTTTTTCCCCACTCATACTGTTTAGCCACAGAGCTCGGATAATCAGCGTATTCTGCAGCAGATCTGTGGCTGTTTTCCGGTTCAAGCTAAGTCTATTTTTGTTCCCTTTTGATTTTCTGGAATGATATTCTGATCTCTTACTTTGTGCTACTTGAAGGAACCGTGTTGACTGTTATTCTCTATTAAGCAACTGTTTAAATTTGCATTGAAGGCTAATAAAGAAATATCAGTTTCTGTTTTATCTTTACCCCAAATTCACTGACTGAAACTGCAGATCTGTTCAATCTCTTTCATTGTTTCTCTAGATAAGACAGTATAGCTATACATAGATAGAAGTTGTTAAAGTCGAATAATACCCTTTGAAGGTAAAGTTGTTGTAGGCTTATTTTGGAAATTTTGATAAAACTGTAACATTTCCAGAGGTGGTTGAAAATCATATGTGATAAGCATTTTGAGAAATGACTTGAAAAACTACAACAAAAGGCTTAGGTGCTCTTACATACATATACTGACACTGAAAGTGTTTTAAACATAGCATATTTTTTTAATATTGCCCTTATTAAAGTGATACAAAAATACCTCTTAAAACAACTTGTTTCATAAAAAAATTCTTTATTTTCACACTATGTTAGTGAGAAGTTATAAACCTGACTGTTTCTTAAGTGTATTGATTGCTACTCATAAATTTTCTGGGTACGTATTACCAGGATGGAAAAATTTTAAGAATTTGGATATGATTAATAAAACCTTTTAAAAAAAATGAGCTAAACACAGTTATCTGACACCTCCAGGTGCTAGTAACTTGCTGATTCTTTTGTACCACTTGCCTCCTCCTACCTTGGTTGTCTCATCCAATATACTGCATTGATAGCTCCACTTGACACATGTAACCCATGCAATTCTGGTTTCATTTAATCCACTTTAACACTTCTGCCTTTTTCACAGAAATGTTTGTTCAGCTCAGTGCAGAACAGCATCAGATCCACTTCTTTCTGATAATGCAATCTAATTAATTTAGTAGAGTTCATCCAGATTCAAACTGTTAGAAATGAGCAGAATCTTAGTAAATGGGACGAAAATACAGGTTTGTAGCTGTATATGTTTTATGGCTATGCCTACCCTGGCAAATTAAATGCATCCAGGAAATTTCCCAGGCACTGAGGCAAAACAACATGGAATAATCCATGTCTATGTCATTAAAATAATTTTAGGCTCCCAAACAGGGGTTCTGTATGCAAACATTCTCCTGGGAATGGTCCCTGAAAAGTACCTGTTCAGGGGAGAAAAAGGCATGCCAGGCAATAGCTCAAAATAGTCCTGTTACAATATCTGTAAATGCTCGAATGTAGAGGTACATACACAGCCTGTATTTTTCAGAGGGCACAAAACAAGTCTAAATACAACACAATCAGCCCAGTAAGACCAGTTGGTTGCTGTTTTGTAATGCCAGAATATCCCAGAGCTGCTTGAATTTGTATCTCTTTTTGCTAAATCACTGAAACTGCCCAACCTTCATTTGGGCTGTGCTACAGAAATAAATAGAACAAGGATAGATTTAGACAACATAATCATAGACTTCAGTGCCAGAAGTGACTGTTGCTGTTGTCATGATGGAGTGTGTCTATCGACGTTAATAGACCTTTGTCACTGTATTTTAGGCAACGTAGCAGTAATAAGCAAGAGACAAAAAAAGTCTAGAAGCTCTCACTGTTAGAACAGCACATTATAGTTCAACTACATGAGACCTTTATCACTTTTTTATATATGTGATTTCCCCTTGTTTTACAGCTAATTTGCAGGGCTTTTAAGTTGAAGGAATGACTATTATATTTACCTCTTAGTTGCTTAGAGCAACAGAGATTATTTCTTGTATTTCTTTGAACTATTGATGTGAATTACACAGTTGGGTCTTCTGTTCTTTAAAGATTTGGTTTACTTGTTTATTTCTTTGTTTAAAGTTGAAAGCAGATTAGTTTAATTTGATAATTTTTAATTCTTGGATAGACAATTACACTGGGAGAGGGGTAGAGAAAACTTTTGCTTCCATTTCTATCATTCTGTCATCCACTGTATTGCAATGGTTTTGTGTTAAAATTTACATACGTAAGCCTTGCTTTTTCTGACCTGATTGCTGCACCAGACTCAAGCGTGTTTAACCTGCTAAAGGCCATGTTTGGACACAAACGCATAACTTTCCTCCTTCCACTTTACATTTAAGCAGTCTAAATCCTACAGTCAGAAAGAAATGAGACAAAGAGACAAATGAACAGTTCTAAATGAAGATTAGGTCTGCATAAAATCTGATTTTCTCTCTGGTATTGCTAACTTTCTCTCTGGGAACATCTAAGAGAATGCAGAGTGGCTAAGCTCCCATCTTATACACTTCACCCAAGTGCTTAACATTGGGTGGGATAATTCCCTTCCCTTTCCCTTGGTCTGTTCTTACCTGCCACGAGGAGAAAATTGATGCTAGGCTGAGTAAATTAGGGTTGGTGGGATGTCTGCCACCCATGTACTCATCAGTGCAAACCCCACAGTCCTCTGCATCTCGCCAGTCCCAGTAGGGGATGGTGAAGTTCTCATCACCTGTTATCTTCTGGATCTGACGTTCCCACATCAGCAGAAAAGCCCGATGCCAAGGAAGAAAACCAGGGGCTTCGTGGGCAAAATCAATGTCCCGCCACACATTGGACCCACCTAAGAGTGTGTCTCGAGAGGCGTAATAATGCATCCACACAAAGAGATCGTACACATTGATGTCTCTGAACATAGGGTTGGAGCCATTGTTCATCTGAGTATACGTGCCAGTAGCAATAACATAGTCCTGGCTAGGGATGTTCTTTGCCAAGTTAAGGTAGGCAAGAAACTTGTTCTTCTCATTGATAGTGAGCTGGAAGATGTTTCTTCTTGTTCTCAGTTGTCTTTCTGTGCAGTTGAGCCCTGAGAAACCAAACTTGCACTCTCCACAGTTGAATCCCATGAAGTTGCCTTCACATCTACATGTCCGATTGTAAAATACAGAGGGCCAGTCCTCTCTGTCATCCACACCTGAAAAAGGGAACTGTGGTCCCAGCGGAGCCTGAGAGAGAAGAATGTTCTGGCAGGACCCTCTGCTGGAAAGCTCCCCACAAGGGGACCCATCTCCATCCCAGGGGGGACAGCACTCCTTGCTCAGCAAACTCTGTGTGTTCGCACAGACTCTGGGGAACTGCCCCATGGATGGCTGAAGGAGGACTAGCAGAAAACCCATGGCAAATAGCAGCATAGTAACAGAGCAGCAAGAAAGCATCAGCATTATGCTTCAGTGCATAGAGTGCTCTCTCTGACCGCTCCAAGGCCCTGGGTGTGAAAGAAATTCCTCCCCTCCACCAGGAATGCTTCACTGCTGACTTCTGCTACAGCACACCCTCTGAAGTCCTTCCCCATTCCTACCCAAGATGCATTTACACACAAAATGCACTTCAGGGTTAATCTGATTATCACATGTTCTAGGTGAAAGCCAAGTGGCTTTTTCCCCACCCCCTACAAGTTTCAAAATACAGGCCTTTATTATAAACTTTCATCTTCTGCCTAGCACATGATTGCTTTCCTCTGGCAATTGGAGAAGAAGCAAAATTTATGTTTGGACACAGAAACAAATGTAAGTTCTTCAAATTCCTGCTTTGATTATACGCTTTAGAGTAAATGTATGGTTAAAAAAAAAAAAAGAGCCAAAAGAATATGATCAGTTAAATAAGAATAATGAACCTAAAAATGAGAAAATAAGGAATTTAGGAATAAACTACTTTTTTAACAGGAAGCAAACATAAAGTGTGGGCAGATTAAGTGTGAGCATTAAGCAGAACAAGAATACATAGTTTGGCTTGGCATTTTTATATTTCAGTGTAAGCTGCCTTTCCCAGATCAGCATATGGCAAAGGGAAGTGAGGGAAGCCATAAACTTTTCATAAGACAGTAATTTTTTGTTCTCCTAGTACTGATAGCACTATTACAGTTAATGACACAGAGAAATCTGCATAAAAGTCTTCTCTGCAATTTTGTGGGGAACAGAGCCAATCTCTCAGCAGATTTTTCAGAAAGCACTTTGAGCAGCTGTCTCTGGACCAGGAAAAAAACCCTTGACTCCTGTTTTTCTCCCATCAAGCGGTTTGCAAACACCGTATCTGCCTTCTTTACTCAATGTGTTGCTGGGCAGCCTCCAGACCACCCACCTCTTTCTTCTTGTACATTAGCCTGAGCAGAGCTAACAGAGCCACATGGGTGCATTTAGAAGTTAGACATTCTTTGAAGTTGTCTCTTGAAGCAAGGGGAAAACAGTTGTTTTACTGCTGGGAAAATCACACATAAATTATCCATTATTTTCTTCAGCTACCACTGCTATTAGTGAGTAGTTTTCTAAGGTTTGTTTTTCACTAAATACTTTGTAAATTATTTCTTTGTGTCTGGAAGAATCTCAGGATGGTAGAAACAACATATAGCTAAATGAAGTGAGAACTTTGCTGGGAAATGATGCCTTTTGTTGGGATCAGCAGGTCATCACATGACCATGCTGAGGAGCACGAGGTGCTTTAATCCCATTGGCTTCTACGCCTCAGGTATTCTAGGGGATTATCCCTGAATCCCTCTGCCAGGGAGCCTGTGATGGGGGAACCTGGAGCAAAAAGGGCAAAGGGAAAGGACATATTTTTTCAAAAAAATATTTCTAACCATAGTCTGATGTTTACTACTGTTTGGCTGATTCCTCTGGTTTCCATGTTAGGTTTGTAAAACAGATTCTATCACAGAAATATTACTTGTTTGATTTATTTAATTGTCTTTGTGCCTGTCTGTTTGGGAAACCTCATCATTTCATTTACTGTTCCTCATACATGGATATGAGTGAAAAAATACTATATGTGAGAAGAGACTCATTTCTGAGAATAAATATATATTTTTTAATTTTCTCTGAAAAACTATAGGGATTGGAAAGATTAGAGGCAGAGCCTCAGAGTGAATCAGAAAAGGTCTCAAATATACATTTAAGTGACAGTCATACACACAAATATATTTTATACCCTGTTTTTATATTCAAATGATATTTTATATTCAATGTTAAAAAAATTAAGAATCTGAGCCTTGAGAGTAATCATATGATGAATTTCTAAAGCAGATGGTTAACAGAGGAATTCCCTGTGAAATTATATGAATGAGAAGCTCTGAATGAGAAATGTGACTGAGAAGCAGCACACACCCCTTTTGATCTACTACTGAGTAGAGTTCTGTTGTGAATAATTCTCAGTGATTCAGATAGTAATTGGGAAGCCAAACTTTCCATATATCAAGAGCCATAAACGTTAAGCAAGTAAGAAAATATGTGTTTCTATCCCCATGTGTGATTTTAGATTCACTGAAAGATAAGACAGTCACACATTACATGCTGCACCTGGGCAAAAGTCTCTTCATTAAAAAAAAAGACCTCTTGGGACTTTCCATCTCTCTTGGTCTTCAACACAGTACTCTTTATTTCATTGTTTTTCTAACTCAGCCATCATATCTGCATGAAGTTTGTGCCTAAGCTGAATTTAGTCTTTTTGGCTGAGAACACTTTCCTGTGTGTTCTGCCATTGGATTGACACTACCTTCATTTCTCACACCTGGATCTACTCATTTGGGTATGGGCCAAGACTTATTACTTTAAGGTACACAGATGCAAGGTAGACCATAAGATCAGCATGGCTAAGGCACATCACTTTGTGCATCCAAGAATATTAAATAGAGGGGTTTAGTGGCCATATGCAACTTTACTTGATTACAAAACATAAATGACCATGAATCAGTTCACAGTAGAGTCGCATAGAGGCAACTCACAACAACAAACTAGCATGGTGTTCTGTCTCGTGTTCCTAAATCTTAACTCTACACTAAAGTTTGTGACTGGGTCAGTTAAGGTATTGGTTTCGGTCTAGTACAGTAACACAGTAATTGCAGTATTTAAAATCTAACTTATGTTTTCATTAAAAGACTCATAAGTGCTTTATGGAGATGTCGATAGTTATTAGAAGGAAAACTCCCAGACAGAGTAATGAGAAGCTTTTCCAAAGCCCACTTGCTGACTTGCTTGTGTCACTAGGATCAAATTTTCAACACTACACTTCAATGCTAAACCAAACTACACATAGACACAGCCTGTGGGTTTCTGATGTGGTTGTGGACAAAGAAAAGGAACATTCCAAGTGAAAAACAATGACATTGGATGGGGGTTCAGATTACCTCATAAAATTAGCTTTTGGTTACAAGTGCTATTGTTTCATGGAGATTATAGTATATAATTTTTGTTCTAGTGAAAGCATGAAGGTGTGGACAGATTATATTCAATTGCTCAGAAAGCCTTAACTTAGCTTAAACTATCCATTTTAACAACATTGAACTAGTGAATTTTACAGGATTAGTGCTTTTATAATGTGGCCATGTTATTTTTGATCTAATACTGGGAGACCTAGAGACAGACCTAGTACACCAGAAAACAGGTATTCAAACTGGTCTGGAAACACAGGCCAAATATTAAAGGTAATTTCTAGGAGCAAGAAAAAAAGAGTTATTGATCTGCAGTCCAAAGCAAAGAAGAGGTGGTGATGCAATCATAGCAATGAAGGTATAGAAACAACAGCAAAAGACATAAGGCAGTTTTCCTCCCTCATGGACTGAAGATACTATGAAAGTAGTTACCAACCTATCAATCTAAAGTCTACGTGGTTTGGGTTTTCACTGCAGATGACACAAAACTTACCTGATACCTGCCAGTCTCAATGACAGCATCTACGGGGGAGGTTGAAGCAGTATTTTCTACAGTTTTGTTACACTCCACTTACACTTCACCTCTGCTTTCAGCTCTGCTGAAAGACAGCCTGACTTCTGGCTTTTCAGAACATGCTGGGCAGAGTGGAAATTTTGGTGAGTGGTTCTGCATGCTTTCCTATCACCTTTCAGAGGAAAAGTATCATATAATTTCTTAGTACTGTGTGGCTGATACATGAATTTGGCCTTGATAGCAAGCCAGGGCCCAGGTTTCACTGGGTGTGCTGGTTTGGAAAATCCCTGTCTGATCTGCGGCTAAAAGTGCAGAAAGTTTTTGGGTAACCTACAAGGAAACTATTCATCTTTTTTTATATGCTCATGTTCTGCTTATTTTCCAAGAGGAACTGCCCTGATGAGGGGTCAGACAAGCACTCTAAGGTGTGCAAAACTGGTGGAGGAAACCACTGGGGGAGAGGCAAGGTCAGCCTCTTTTGGAGGCCTCTTGCACTGGCTCCTCCATACTGCAAAGCTGCATCCTTTGCACTCATGGCAGGTACTCCACAGTTGGGCCTCAACCAACTGCAGTGTCAAACTAAAATGCTATACTCTTCCTCCTCCTTTCCAGGATTCTCTCTTAAACTGAAGTCTCTGCACGTTGACTGGGGGAAGCTTCCTCCAGGGCTGCCAATCATGCTGGGCTTGTCTTCAGAACAAGATGTGTCTAATAAGTGCCTCTAGGTCCTTCTCACAGACTTGTCCTGCTCCACTTATCCAGCTCTGCAGAGAAACAGAAAAACAATAAAAACCCCTAGTAGCTGTGTGTTGGCTTTCTGTGTGTGCACGTTTTAGAAAACAGATAATCAGTGTACTAAAAACTATGAGAGTGACATTTAGTACAGAGCAAGTCTCAGCAGCTCCTGGTGGTAAGGCAAGGACAGCTTATCAGTGTCAAAAAACTAAATTTGGAAAAAGAATGAGAGAATCAATTGGGACAGGTATATGTATATAAACCAGATGGGACCCTCGGAGGCAGAGGTCACCTCATATAACCTCTTCTGGGCAGGAGCAGCTAGGCTTCCATGAAACCTTTCCTTTTCTTGCAGATAGAAGGGGGACTTGTACATCAGACAAACAGTTAAAATGCATATTTTTCTTTTAAATTTAACAATGCTTTATTTTATTCTCAAATAAAATACTCAATATATTCAATATACTACCAAAAATTCCTTTGAATACTCAGAAATGGCAAGGGGAATACTGCGGTTGTTCTAAAGCATATCCAAGTGATTTGCTGAGGTAAATAAAAACTTTGTGGATGGCAAAAGATCTTGAATTTATGTATCTATATAATATCTTTTAGAATTAAAAAAAGCCCTCACCAAAAACATGATTCAAAGTTGTCAGAGCTAGTGGAAAGAAAATACATACAGGAGAAATTAACATAGTATGCTGCATTCAGATTCTCCTTTCAATATTACCTAACCTGCAGTAAGCTTTGCCTCCTTTGGGTTTGAAAAGCAGCTTAGCTGGCTAGACTTCGAGATACCTTGGAGAACTCCTTAAGCTTTATGACTGTTATTTTTGACAGGTACCTAAATTCTACAGCTTTTGCTTCAACTGAAGTCCCTTTATCTTGGTAATACTGGTAAAAGGAGCAAATCAGATAAACCCAGGCTGACAGAGATTATAATATGCATTATACAGACATTTTCCATGACACACGATGTGAGAAGGAAAACTGTGGAAAGCAAGTGTTCCTTAATTCCCACATTGCTAGCTGAATATCTGCTCATTATTGTGAGATTTTCAAGCAAGGGCCTCCTGTGCTGGAATGGGCAAGAAAGAGACAACATGCAAGTCCAATGGATCCACAGGAGAATTGCGTGTGTCTTTCTTCTGCTTTCCCCCCTCTACAGAGGGGAGATCAAGTGACTCTTCAGTCTGAGATCATTGTATAGAGAAAATGCAGATAGCAAAGTAGGCAATTATAATAGCTCCACTCATGTTTCTGTTAATTTAAACCTCTCTACGACCTATGAAAGATAAGGGAAAAAGACATTCATTGTTTAGAATTCAAAAAATCTTATTAACCTTCCATAACGGTCTGAAAATACTCAAAGACTTAGATGCACAAAAGACTCAAATATTATATGTAGTCTCTGATTTAATCCCCTTACCTTCCAAATAATGACTGCAATGAACAATCAAATTGTACTGAATTTTACTCTCTCTGTAGAACTTCACTAATTAATCCATGACTAAATAAATATATAAGACCTTGACATTCAATTTCTCTTCAATGCAAATAGTGGATAGGAAACTCAGTTAGTCAGATTGCAAACTCTCTGAATAAAGAACAAACTGTCTTGGTAAGACACTACGCATCTGGGAAAATGGGGGAAAAAAATCCTTGAAATGTAATATAATGTAATGTACAAAGATTCTGATAACAGCTGACAGTTTTGAGTAACAAGAGAAGGTGAATTATGAGAGGTTTTTCTCATTGTTCTCTTTATTTATTTATTTATTTATTTTTTGTCACTGGGCTGCAGCGTGTTTGAAACAAGGAAAGGGATGTTTTTTCTTCCTACAAGTCATAGTTAAGCTGCTACATTCATTGCAGTTGAAAATTTTGAGAAGTTCAAAAACTGAGCCGGTAAAATCAGAAAAAAATAAGACACAGAGTCGTTAAATATAAATGCATCATCTTTGGCTACTGGTGTCTGTACCCTAAATTCCTAGAGGAAGGAAGATCACTCCAGGAAAGTGTCTCTACAGGCTTGCTCTTTTCCTAGTTCCCTAGTCCTCCTGCCATGGGACATCAGGATAATGGAAAATATGATCCTTTAGTTTGATCATTCCTATGAAAAAAGCAGATTAAATACTTCCCAGTTGCAACCAGTGGTGTTTAGCACACATGTCACCAGGCATCTGGTCTCTGCAGCACAGCAGTGCAAATAGTACAACATGTATCTCCTTGACACTTAAGAGCAAAATTCCCAGAGTAGTTTAAAAAGGAGACGTGAAGATTTGAGTTTTATTTTACAAATATAAAAACTGGATCTGCATTCAACTTTTCAGAAGAAAAAGCAAAGAGCTGAAAGAAAAAAATTAGCAATGTTGTGGGTAGCCAGATTTTGTTGAGGTTATTCACATGGATATTGTAAACACTATTTGTGCACAGTTTATAGGTTCTGGGAGGCTTAATGTACCTAGAAAGGCACTTGAAAGAAATTGTGTTCTTGGAAGTCCTTTCTTCTCCCCAAGCCAGGGAACGAACATGTATATACCAAAAATAGTTTAGAAAGCAAGTGATGCATCAGTTGTGCAGGGTACTAAAGTATTAAATAAGATAAACTAAAGAGGTTTGCTTAAGAAGAAATATGTTTAACTTTTCTCATATAAGTGTAAGACATTTTTGTGACTAAAATGTTTAAATTATTATTGAATTGTCCCTAGTCAAATGAAATGGACTTGGCTTAAGCAATTTTATCATTGCAGTCTTTTTTGTCAAAGTATGGTCTCAGCAATAAAACAAATCTAGTAAAAATTTCAAAGGTGTGGAGTGATAAGGCTAATTTCAGAAATGGTGGACTGACTGGATTCGGAGTGCAGTGATTTGGCAGGACTTGGGAGTTCAGAGAAGCAAAAAATTCTGAGTGAGTTTCCAAAGGGAACTTTATATCGCTCCTTCCATTTTTATAAGAACACATAAAAATACTCAAAACTCTCATGCTTATATCAGGATTTTGTCCCCCATTTGCTCATGTTCAGCTGTAAGAGGCACAATGTGCCTACCTCCCTACAAGGAATATTTATCTACATTATAAATTCACAGATTTCATTCTGTGTGTGTGTGTGCCAGCTTGCACTGATGCTAAGTTGGACTTTCACACACCACAGGCTTGGACTGACACACCAACAATTAATTTCTACACTTTTCAAATAAATTCATTGTCAGGCACAAAAAAAGGTTTTGCTGGAAGCTTTGTGTATGTTAGTAAATTTTAATGTGATCTGGCATTAATTATATCCAAATTAATTTTGAACTTGATCTTCCACTCATGAAAAACAAAGCTGCATTTAATGTTATATTAGGTAAAATGTCTTTAAACACACGGAAACAGCAGAACAATATTGTGCATCCTGATAGTATGTGCCTCCCAGCATGACCAAAGATGTTGGATGTGATGAGGACAGCGTGAGACAAGAACTGAAAGTGGGTCATAGTGTAAAAATTACTGACAACATGCATATGATAATCTTAATTGCCCCTTACAATCAAAATAGGCAAATACCAACGAAGAGAATGGACTTCAACCCCTTTTTTATGGATTTCTTCTTGAGGAGTCTGTTTTTTTAAGTATTTTAGTATCATTTTGCACCTAGTTCTTATAAGCAAACACTGCCTCAATGCCATGAGCTGATATCAGATTCCCCTATGGAAAGATGCAGAACTCAGAAATTCCTAAAAACATTTGCCTGTAGCTTTTCTATATGGAGTGATGTCTCAAGTTTTCTAGGTCTGATATTTTGGGATCTCCCAGAACTAGAAGTAAGTGTCAGTTCTGCTCTACTTTTGTGAATGCCTCCATTTCATGGGGGCAAAATCTCCTGTTTTCTATTTCAGTGCTTAAAAAACGTTGGACTTCAGTCTTACTATTTGGGTGACAGATGAGTTAATTTCATAGATGATATTTTTAATTATTTTTATTTTTAAACTGTCCTTGCATGCATTTGATTTCAGTGGGATCAGTATGTTTCTATGTGGAACATCTTGGGCTTTGAATGCTTTTTGTCCTCCAGAGAACTGCAAATGTTTCATGTATTGGTATGACATATAATTAGGTATTTTGCCTTAATTTGCAGGCAACAAAAATGAGGTTGAGAGAGACAAAGCAACCTGAGACAAGGCCACACAGAACATATTTTTAAAGTGTTTGAGATTTTGTATCAAAGCTAACAACAGCAAAATTTAATTTCCATGAACACAATGCAGAAGAGAGCTGATTGCAGTACCATTCCACTTTCTGCTTCTCATTTATTTTACTGTCAGAATTACATCAGGTTCATGTCACATATGAACTTACCATACTGCCAACATATGTTATCTCACTCTTTATTCAGTCAAGTTATCTTTGTTCTATGTGCAGAGAACCACTTGTCTTCACTGATGGTCTGAACTATGATGAAGAAAAAGTTCTTCCAAAGAAAAATATATAGATGCTGTCCTCATGGTTGTCAATGGAGAGCCCATCCTATGTGTTGAATTCTTCTAATCAAGACTTAGAACTACTCATCCAGACTGATTTCCAGTTATTGAAGAGAAACTTACTGAAGTTTAAAGTTACTGGAGGCAACTTACTGGAAGGAAATTACAGGAGGATTCTTCCCTTCTGCTCAGCGTTGGTCAGGCCACACCTTTGCTTCTCACCACGCAAGAGACATGGACATTGTTCAATAGAGGGTCAAGAAGATATCGAAGGCACTGGAACATCTCTCCTATGAGGATCTGCTGAGAGCTGGGACTCTTCAGCCTGGAGAAGCAAAGGCTCAGGGGGTATCTCATCAATGTATATAAGTGCCTGCAGGACTAGTATAAAGAAGATGGGGCAGGGTTCTTTTCAGTGGTGCCCAGTGCTAAGACCAGAGGCCATGGGCAAAAACTGAAACACTGGAGGCTCCCCCTCAATGTCAGGAAACGCTTTTTACTGTGATGGTGACTGAACACTGGCACAAGTTGCCCAGGGAGGCTGTGCAGGCTCCATCCTTGGGGAAATTCAAAAGCAATCTGGAAATAATCCTTGCCAACTGGCTCTAGGGACCCTACTTGAGCAGGGGAGTTGGATGAGGTCACCTCCAGAGGCTGCTTCCAACCTCAACCATTCTATGATTTTGTGAATCAGAAAATTTTAGGATGTAAATTATCTCATTCTAAAACAAAACAAATACCAAAAATAGTGCAAATTAAATACTTATTCCTTTCCATTTATTATTATGGAGGTTAGGTTACTTAGATGTACAATATCTAAAGATGGTAGAAATCTAAAATTTGATGAAATGTGGTCTACACTGGATGTTTTGTCTTAATTATTCAAATATTTTATGTTTGACTGCTGAATTACATCTTTCTTTATTCTTCTATTTGTAATCTAAACATACTGATATTGACTCATGGCTGAAAGATTGTGGAATTCTTGCTGCTCTGCTTCCTGCCAATAGCAAAACAGTGCATAATACATGAAGAGTTTTATATAGCACCTGTGATAAATGAGTAAATACAAATGAATCAAAATCCAGGTGGAACTCATCTACCCTAACTTCAGCTGTCCAGACCTTAGCTAGTAGCAGTGGAATTCCTTCAGAGAAAATGTCAGCAGCTATGAGTCCAGTCATTTTACCCTGAAACAGATGACCATGACAGTTCAGTTTGATCACTTTCGGAAGGTGTCAGTTTCTGTCCACCGCTAGAAAGAAAAGATAAGGTAACCAGGCCGGACACAGACATCTGAAGCTGGGTGAGATGTAAGAAAAGTGATCTTAACCTTGCATTTAAGCATGCATTGCCTCACCAGAGTAAGCCTGAGTAGTCCTTGAAATCCACCAGAGATCTCATGTGCTCCCAACTCTAAGGCAGTGGTTTGAATTCAGCTTCACTGAAATATTTTCCTACTTCTTGAAAGCAACAGAAAAAACCCCCATCTCTGAATGAGTTACTCATTGAGTTGTCAAAGGCATCTATCACAAAAATTAACTTGCTTATGCATTTTTGAGCTGTACTGGTCAGTTTATGTTAATTCTACAAAACCATGCTTACAAAGAAATAGGCTAGATAAATGCTCTTCTTTTTCATGCAATATGTGGCACCTATAGACCTCAAAGTACAGACAAATCAGAGAAGACATATTCTTGCAGTATCAATTGTTTTGCAATGTTCATTATATATTTAGACAACTTTCTGAAATAGCAACAATATTAAGAGATAAGTAGCCTTTCTAACAGTGAACAGTATATTTCCTACAAATGGAAAGAAAACCCGTACCATATGTATGAACATGACATGGAGTGTTTGCCCCTTTCTAGGAAAATAGCAGAGAAGATGTAAAGCAGAATTAGTTAAAATAAGATATCCAATTTTCACTGAAGGAGTCTATACATATGTTGACTTTGGAATGCAATTTCTATGGAAACAACAAACAAAGAGGATATCTCAGAGCATGCCAAGCTGATATTCATGCCTGGGCTGATTTAAAGTTTTTTCCTTGCTGGGAATTACAGCTGAAGGTTTTCATGCTGAATTCTATAGGAAAAGTCTTCCAGCATGTTATTTGAATTCCTTGATTTCTCTTAGCTCATTTTTGATAACAAGGCAGGAATAACACTTTTATTTTTTTCTTAAAGGGTAATAATTTTTGAATGCCCCAAATTTTGTGGTATTTACTTGTTAAATATTTTTCCCTTTCAAATTTTACCAAGTTAAAATAGCACTGCTGAAGTATCCATCTGAGTATGCCACTCCAGGATTTTATAATCAAGGTGGAGAAATGGACAATTTTAGTTGCAATAAATATGGGCTTTCCAGACATCTATCTCACAATGATCTAAATTTCTTGCTATAAGCACCTATTTCTTACTATTTACTGTAAAGTGAATCTGCAGCAGGCTTACATTTTTATATAGTATATTTCTAAACATAAACATATTATTGTGTAGTATACCAAATATAGTATGTACATATACAAAATAATCTGCACTTGCCTTATTATGTCCCTTTTAACAAAAAGCCCAATTTAAAAAGAATTGTGAAAGATTAATAAAAAAAATCATAGGAAACTTGGGAAATAATTAGCATTTTGATAAATCATGAAAATCTAATCTTTCAAAGGGTTTGCTTCTTCTATTGGTCAACTTTACACTGTGTTTTAAGCCTTTTGTTAACAATAATGTTTTTCCAGTTACTGAAAATCCATGTTTAAAAATGGATTTTTGGCAGAAATAAAAGTATATGACAGAAATTTCAAATTTTAATACAATAAAAATAAACTTGTGAAACATGGTGTTTGGCCAAAATATAAAGCTTGCAATATATAGAATATGTCATGCTAATTGTAATAAACAATGAAATAAAAATGCATAATTTTCATTAGGCAGTAAATAAAAAAGTCTTAGCCATATTTCTTTTTAAATTATATTTTTTGCCAATAACCAAAGAGTAATCAGGATTTCTAAGAAGGATTTTGCAGTTGCTACAGGCTTCTTGGGAATAGAGGAGATAGAATAATAATAGTATTGCCACTCCTTAAAATTTAGAACAGTTAAATTTTCAGTTTGTTTAGCATTACAGCATATATAGTGTACAATTAAAATATGGGAAGAAGAAAGACTCTCATCTGGAAATATAGCAATATAGAGAACTCTGAGGGTCCTCATTCTTGATCTTACTTTAATAGCTGTTAAATTTTGAGGTTCAATAATGATAGTTATAACTTTCTTCAGTTTTGTTTTCTGCTTCCACTTTTCCTAAAATGGAAAAAAAAAAAAAAAACAACAACAAAAAACAAACAAACAAACAAAAAAAATCAATGTAGATCAAAACAAAGAGAAACAGGATATCCGTTTCTCACAAAAACATTCCAAGCACTTCATTACATTTTAGGTTTATCATATGATTTATCTTAAGGTTTTAATCTTTTTTTTTTTTTATTTTAGTTTAATGCAAGTTAGCCTGAAATGCCATTTTTAAATGTGAAGTCCATGTGTGTTATTAAAATTTCTCAAAGTAAATCTTCATCTGTCTGAACTTCCTCTTATGTTTTTAGCCAGTTTCAATTTGAATTTGTTTCTGGTTTGGAGTTAACAAACCTATATTTAATAATTTAAAACTGGCCTTTTTTTTTTTTTAATTTTTCCTTTCAAGTGTCTGTTCAGACATCTGAAGACACACAATCTGGCTTCAGAACAAACACACAAGAGGAAAACTCATATGTGCAAAATACTTTATAAACTGATAAATTTCAAATGAAAACAGCTTTATTTTGACATTTTCTTGCAAATGTAGTTTTTGGGGCAGTCCTGTGGCGTAAAGAAGAGTACTCTGGACTCTGAATCCCAAGGACCTGAGTTCGAGTCTCAGTAGGGACCATCTCCTGGGCAGTTAAATGCCTCCCTGCCATCCTGTCAGATCTCGGATGCTCAGCAGGGTCAGCCCCGGTTAGTACTGGGTGCTGTAGAAAGTCCCAAGGATTTCACTGGCACTGTCCAAGCTCACTCGGCTGTGGCAAATGGACCTTGGGACTTAAATGGTGGGGCCAGTTCTGCGCACACTGTGCCTCACCTAAAAAATTCACTGCGCAAGCTGGAAGGGCACACCCACGTGGGGAGAGCCCTTCCCCAAATCTTCGTTTGTGAAGTCTGGCCGTACATACAGTTTTTAGAATATAAAGATTTTGTGTGGCCTCATGAAAGCAAAGGGTGAAACTAATTCAAAATCAAATTGTATTTGAGAGATACAATTACTTTTGGGAGTCAAGAGACATAAATTTAGATGCCTGCAAGCAGGTGTCTCCATGGAGGTATCACAGGTGAGACAGGGATGTAGTTCAGGTCTCTGAACAGAGATGTTGGAGCTATTCCAGGTGGAGAGGACTAGGAGACAGACCACGGGGCAGACCAGCACTTTCTGGACAAGGCAGCTGGAAAGTTGATGAAATAACCTCAGACATCTCAGGTGGTTCTAGAGGGCTTTTATCTGCTCAGCTGAATAGGGCTGTAGGAATCTACCTGTGGGGGTCAACTCTCTGGGTGTTACCAGTCACCTAGTGACTTTTGAGTCTTGATGATAGCCCAATAACTTCCCATCTCAGAATCAAAGAGGTGCAAGTCTCCTTCACCTCCCATGCTGCTTTCCAGCCCAGTGCAGTCTCAAATGTCCCCTTGCATCTCAGATGTCAGCAGGTATCTATATTTAGACAGGCATCTCCTGCCCTACATCTCCACAGGAGAAGTGGAGGACGTTTAGACATCCATACCCTGTGTCAATCCATTGGTAGTGATACCTAAAGTAGGGAGTCCTGTTTTGAAGCAGAATATTACTAAATAAGGTCATGGTAATTTTTATCTAATGAGTCACAAAACCATGCTTACAAATAGTGAAAAATAATCTCAATATTCAACAGGCATTTGGAAATATATTGTGATACCAACACGGGTTGAATGTTGTGTTTACATCTACCTTGAGGTGCAGTTTGGCTGCATGAAAGAGTGTTAAGACAAGAAAACCTTTAAGGAAATGCTGGAGGCCAAATATATTTACCCATGTGGCTTTGAAGCATCAGTGCGAGCAGTATGTATCACCATTTGTGAACTCAAATTTCCCTCTGCTTGGCCATGTCCTCAATGCTTTTAGCTTGTGCCTCACAGGAGGACTCCCTTGGGCAAGATGTATCTCCACACAGATAGTGTTATGTGTAAAGCATAACCTGTGCTGTCTTCAGAGCCCTACAAAAGAGAATTAACACATTGGGAAGCCCAGTTATTTTTATTTTGACAAAGGTCTTATTATTTTATATGACTAATCCGATTTTCAAAGATTTATACATTAATGTTTCATACATTAATCCCTGAAACTATGGTTGGAAAACCCATGCTACAAATACCACATGGTTAATGCACATGCCAGGAGTAGACAAAATTTACAAAAAACAGGCAAACCTCAGCATAATAATTTTATTATATCACCCTTATAAATCATTCCAGCTGTTCTGACACTTTAATTAAAATGCGACACTTTCAGTCTCATGGTATTGTGGCCTGTGTAACAAGTCATTTCACCTCCTACATGTTATCTGGCTACTGTAGAGGAGTCATTTTACAATCTGGGTCCCTTACAAAGGCAGAGAGTAAACAAGAAATTAAATAATATAACTATAAAACTCAATAAAAATATTTGGGCAGTTCTGAATTTATTACAACACACATACATGCAAAATACATAGTGTCTTCTATGTGCTCTTCCTTCCCAGTATCCCATGTAAGCTCTCTGGAATACAGATATGGGCTGAACATGGTGTGAGCAGGAAATGGGTGGCCAGTTCTGGAGCTATTATATTTAAAAGTGATAGTTTCTGAAAGCTACATGTAAAGGACAGAAGCTCCAGAATAATCACACTTAACAACTAGTAGACAAGGGACTAGGAAAAAAATCTGAGTGAGGAATAAAGAATGTATGTGACTTGCTTTCAGTCTAACATGCTCTTAACATAATTACAATTAAGAAAAAGCTGAAAGGATAGCACAGTTTGCTGTAAACAGTGGCTTCAGAATGTCAAAATGAAAATGAACAAAATCCAGTTATTATAGGAGTAAATGCAGTCCTAACATGGAACTTCTGAGGTCTGCTCTTCTCTTAGACACGTACAGAAATTCACAGTAATGCTCACAAAGGCTGCAGAGACAGTTTGTGATCCACACACCTATGCCTCTTCAAATTTACCTACATACTTATTCAACCTGCAGACTTCCATCATAAGAAGTCATGTTGTCCAAGTAAAAATGCTACCTTTTATCTTCACTTTACGGTGTCTTTTATCACAGACCTAGCACTAAAATAGCACATGTTTTGGAGGGAGGTCAAACTGTTTTCAACAGGCAGTCTTCCAAAGTTGTGGCTTTAGGTGCTAGAAATGCTCTGCTTTCTTATTACTTGATCATTGTCTTGACTCCATCTTGCTACATTCCCTTTGCTGATTTCAGCTTGTTATCATCAAGCTTTAAAAGCATTTGGCTAAGTCAGAAATATGAATGTTGCAATTAACATTGATTGTGTGCATTCTTTTTTTGCAAAGATGAAATAATTTTGCAGATGTCTCAGGACATGGAATTTTTACGATGATCATTTTAACCTTGGCCTACCAGGCAGTAGTTTAAAAGCTGTGAAACATTATCAGGCTGAAACACAGTTATCCATTGTTTTGCTTAAAAACCAGAAGCAGACTCCTCACATGTGATCCTGTCTTCTAGCTATTAATTCCATCAGCATACACCTTAATTATAATGTTAATGTTATTGTGTGACACAAACTGGTATCTGTAATTAATGGGCAACTAAAATCTAAGCAGTCATGATTCTAATTTCTCAGTGGCTTATTTTTTTCTTTGTTTCTAATGATTGATATTTGAAAGGAAACACAATATTATGGTCTTTGGCCATAAGCTTTATTTTTTTCTTCTCTATATATTTTCCTTATTGAAAGTTTCATCTTTTTATCTGTGAACCAGTAAGGTTCTACACATAAAGGAACCCATCCTGAAACCAGCTCCATATGGACAGACCATATGTGCACACTGAGTCCCACTGAAGTGAACTATCGTTAGCATTTCTTATTTTTGCTGTAATAAGACATGTATGTCCCTAACCATGGACCTTACTGTGCCAGGCACTGTACAGACAGAGAGAAAAACTTAATCTTAGTGCTAGCAGATGGACCATCACAGTACAGATAGGATGAATGCTGAAAACCATAATGGTGGCAGACTAGATTGCTAAATGGTATGTATGGGTATTACCCTGTCAGATTTAATGAAACCATCATTTCTATATGATTCCTTTTAAAGTGCATCCCTCTAGAAGAGGTCATTCTCATTTCCTTTCTGGGTATAAATCACAAGAGTTCTTTTCTGCTGCCTATGATGTTGCACATATGTGTGTTAAGATCAGGATGAAACATGGTTTTGCACTCAGGACTTGTCTAAAGGGGAAGGTGTCTGTGGAAAGCGGGTTAAAGAGAACATGTAGTGCGTTAATAATCTTGCAGGAGCTCATTCTTCTTGACGTTGGAGTTACTCCTTTTTTGCTACTACACAGTAATCATGTCCAGGTGGAAAGGTAGTGTGAAATATCTATCAATTTATGCCCACAGTGTTTTACACACATTCCCCTTTTAGGACACCATGATCAAACCAAAGGTTTATTTCCTGAAAGCAACATTTTCATGGCAAATATTTACATGTAACAGATGGAAAGAATGATGCTGATCCACAAAACAAAAGTAAGAACATGCTTATCTGTCCTAGGAATGTTATAAAAGTGACTCTTCAGGGAGAAGGAAAAAGAGAGGGCAAGGTAATTGTATGTACATGTTTTCTGATAATCAGTGCTGCTCAAGATTTCACAGTCAAGCTCTTTCCAAGTAGGTCACAATTATATTGCAAGCTGCTTACTTGAAAAACAATGCTGGGTAAAAATCTGGAAACTGAAGATTAAGAGGTAAAACCTTAAGAGTTATGATAATATCCCATTAAGCAATTTATCTAGGGCTGCAATGGATTCTCTGTTATTAAAATTCTATAAATTAAATTTGGAAGGCTTTCAGAAAGAGATGCTCTTGCTTAATCCAGAGTTATGGGCTTTACTTACAGAATTTTGGGTAAGACTCTCTGACCTGTACTATGCAAGCAGTCAGGTTAGATGATCTTAATGGTCCCTTCTGGCCTTAAAATCTATCAATTTATTAAGCATCCTGCTGTGATGCTGTGATGCAGAAGCAATTTACATCAAGATTTGAAGAGCACTTAAATTAATTGTTTCATTAAAATCCATTTGAATGCTTTTACATCTTGATGCATGCTACTTCTGGGTGCCTCACAGATTTTATTTGGAGATCTTCAGCTCCAAAGGACCTGTTATGTTTGCCTGGCCTGCCTTGTGCATTATGCTGGCAAGAACATCATGTTCCTGGGGAATTCATGTGTCGAGGAGCCCCAATACTGTGTGTAGTGGCTGTGGGTGGTTCTCTGGCTACCGCTAGGAGGTGTTTCCAAAGGCTGTGCTCAGTACTCTCGTCAGCATCATGAGGAGTGAATTCAGCTCTGTGTGGGAGCATATTTCAGATCTTTCATACACCTACAGCCTTATGCCAAAAATAAGATGCAATTATTTGTTTCCTAGGTGATAACTGCACTGAGCATGTGCGGTCCTTGCTGCCTCTAAAGTGGTGAAGTATGTTATCAGCCTTTCTTGTAGTGCTTTTGAGGCAACCTATCAAGCAGCTTTTACTGCAGAACAAATGGCTTGTTGATTATGTACATAAGGGGGAAAAAATGTATTGAGGATTGCAATTCAGTACTCATTCTTGACAAAAGTAATTTTATTCTGTTTGTTCGCTTTTTCTGTGGTAAGTGGAGGGAAAAGAGAGCAAGAAATATCAGTTCCAAGGTTTCTGAATGCTAGAAGGTCTTTTAGATGTTCTTTCTTCATAGTCTTTTTCAATCTGTACCTGTATGGAGCTGCAGGTGTTCTAGATCCAACCTTGTTTTCTCATGCAGACATTGAGTTTGTCAAAGCAAAATATCATCCAAGTATGTCTTCTCTCTCTAGAGTACCTGAATATCAAAAAGCCATCAAGATATTTGCTTCATGCTACTGTCCTTTGCAGGAGATAGTAAAGGGTAACATGGAAAGTATAAAAAGACTTTTAGTATACTGCTAGACCTTTTTAAGTACATGCTTTTGTTTCCAGTATTTCAGATGTCAGCAAATTTTGAAACATGCAAAGAATTCCTGAATCCTTGAAATGTTGCATTTCATTTATTAACTTCAATTTCATTTTTGCTTCCTATTGCTACCTATAACAGCTTTTATTTCAAAATTAATATTTTATAGGAAGGTCTACTAAAAGCTTTCTGTTGTTGGAAAGTCTTGACATCTTTGACATCATATGAACTGGAAGGTCAACCAGTGATGACTCTTGGTATGTATTCTACTCCAATCAAGACAAATATTTAAATAAAATCAATATTATTCTTTTTTTTTTTCCTGGAATAATCCTAACTATGGTGGATTAACTGCTGGGATTTCACTATATAGATGTTTTTATAGTCTTAATTTGGGAAGATGAAGTTTTCTGATTTAACTTATGGATATTTTCATCCTGGTTATAAGAGTCTAATTCCAAAGTTTCACACTCCCTTCTCTAGCTTATCTTTGGGCTTAGATGAATGTTGGACCAATTTCTGTGCTCTGTCATTGACTGGTAGGGTGGTCCCGTGGCATAAAGAAGAGTACTCTGGACTCTGAATCAAGGACCTGAGTTCGAGTCTCAGTAGGGACCGTCCCCTGGGCAGTTAAATGCCTCCCTACCGTCTGATCCCGTCAGATCTCGGATGCTCAGCAGGGCCAGCCCCAGTTAGTACTGGGTGCTGTAGAAAGTCCCAAGGATTTCACTGTCACTGTCCAAGCTCGCTCGGCTGTGGCAAATGGACCTTGGGACTTAAACGGTGGGGCCAGTTCTGCGCACACTGTGCCTCACCTAAAAAATCCACTGCGCAGGCTGGAAGGGCACACCCACGTGGGGAGAGCCCTTCCCCAGATCTTCGTTTGTGAAGTCTGGCCGTACATACAATACATACATACATACATACATTGACTGGTAAACTGAGGTGGAATTCACAGTTCTACAGAGTAAAGACATTAACTACTTCTTAATCTTCATGTCTATGGAGACTGTTATCTGCACCTGCCACATCTGGGCTATATATGTGTGTAAGGGGAGGAGTTTTTTTGAGGGTCCATTTGAATATTTTGCATTCCAGACTTTCTCTGTAAATTGATTTTGACAGAAACTATCCCTCCCTCAACAAAAAACCCAATGCAACCAACCAATCTAATAGCAACCCTCTCAAAAAACAAACAAACAAACAAACAAACAAACCACAAATTAAAAAAAAAAAAAAAAAGACCAAAACAACTAATAAATTGGAAGATAGAGTTCTCAACAAAAATCAGAGGATAACATGAAATTTATGAGAAGGCAAGCTCTAAAATATTTGTAGCTAACTACTCATTTTGTTTTCCTATTTGAATAAAAATCTTAATTATTTTATCAGGTTCAGGGAAAGGTCACACAGCCAGATGATAATCTGCAGAGCTTTCAAATGGTAGCAAACCCATAAAACTTAATTTACATGGACAGCTGTTATATTAAAACCCTGGAGGTCTGCAATTTACAGGACTGCAACAGAGCAAAGTTCTGTGTCTAAGCCGGCATGATTTTTGAAGACAATGTGATCCCTTAAACTGTATTTTCATACTGCATCTTGGTACGAGCAGAGTTGCAGGAAAAAATAATGAATCTATATCACAGAAGCCCAAAGTGAGTTGTGATGAATACTGTCTATCACATTGATTGACCTGATTGCACACGTAGGTTGTAGCAACAAGCTAATGTGATTCTTGTGGTCTTTCTAATAGTATTTTAAAAATCTTTATCTGTTCCAGAAATAATCTTTGAATAACTCACTTCTGTCTACAGGAGCAATTTTTTTTCAGCCAACACAAGCAACAAATGTGTTATATTTGGAAAGAAATACTTGAATATGACCACAAAGAAAATGTGGCAATGTACACTCTTGATAAGTTTTTAATGTAGCAAATCATTACCAAATTGACTGCTCTCTGAAGTTGTTTTACAGTCTTCCTCCATACTCAGCTTCTTTTCTTTATACTAATTTTTTTGACTGAAATTATTAAGGGTATTTCCAAAGAATTCACAGGTGTCCTCTTGCTGCTGAAAGCATGTCAGTAGTGTGAATCTCAAAGAGGCTGCAGATGCTTTGTGTCCAAAATTGAAAAAAAAACCCTAGGCTGATATGTCTTGTGCAATTGGTTTCCTCATTTCATCAGCAAAGCTTTAGCATTCTTGGTTTCAGACATGTTAAACTCCATGTAAGCAAAATCATGGTGTTTTATTTGTAAACAAAAGAAATCAGAGTAGTATAGGTATTTCTAAAAAGCCTAACAAACAGAAACTACTAGGAAAATATTAACATCAACTCAGAAGGGAATTGTCTATTCAAACACGGTCCAAACAAACTTGACCATATTATGAGAGTTTTGTTTCTCTTCCTCCACTGAGGTTAATATACCAGTGGACAAAGCAAAGTTTTGGGGCCAAATGTGAGTTTGGTGAATTTCATCTGTGTGTGTGTGTGAGAGTTGTGAATTCGTTCCTTTTCCTGCACAGCACAGTGTTTTGTCTCTGCTTAAAGCAATATCTCTTTGACTTCCTTGTAGTAATATATGTATAAATATTACTGTAGTTTTGGCATTATATCTAACCACTGGTGGTCTTCTACTAGCCACTGAAGAGGTTAAGATGCTCCTCTTTCTTAGATCTGGTCTATTTTTTCACATTGTTTTCACTTTTGCCATTTATTCAGTGGGTACTAGCTTGGTGCCTATCAAAAAACCATCCACCGACACAAGAATAAGTATTTTTCTTAGTGCAGGTTTTGGATATTATATGTCTTAATGAGGCCATTAAGACATCTTACTTCATCTCACTCCATCTTCATAGCACATAAACAGGGAATGTTAGCTTTTTGAGTATTTCCTTTTTTTAATTATTTATTTTTTGTCTTAGCAAGACCACCACCATTAAGAAAAGTGTGGGAAGCAGGGAAGGCAAACATTTGGCTTACTCTAGAGATCTGCTAGAAAAATGGAGAAGTACTGCAGTTTTCTAATCTAAGTGCAGTAGAGCTGTACTAGAAAAAAAAAAATTGATGAAAAGACACTTATTTTTTTTCTACCAAAATACAAGTTTTGCAAGAAGGGTTTCCTTATTCTCTTACTCATTCTTTATGCTTTTTTAATTCTGCACTCAGAGATGATCCAAGCGCTCATCCATGAGACCTTCTTCAGAGACAGATTTAGAACAATTTTTTTTTTTTCATCCTATCTAAGCCTAAAATGATCTCTCTGAACTTCTTGGGACCACAGTGGGATTTTTCACCTGGCTTCTTAAGGTTAGAATTCATATTGGGAATCTCAGTGGGGCTGTAGTGCGAGAAGTGTTTCTGTCAGCTCAATGCTGTGGGAGTAGCTGCATTATAAATACGTACAATAGGGTAGGTTTGACAAATGAATGAGTGCAGAGTGTGCTTGAGTACACCATGTCTCTGAGCTGCTTTAATGCACAGCCTGATATTTAAACAGAACAAATGGAGAAGTGAACATTTAAACTTCATATTCAGCTAGTGGCCCGTAATGGGGAAAAAGCAGATGGCTGTTTCCCTCACTCCCAAAGAAGAAGCTTATACTTGAGTCTTGGCAAATTTTTAACCAGATAGTTTTTAAAATGCAGTTTTTTCTTTTTTATGAAAGGCGTGTCATATATTTATACCACCTAACTCTAGGAGTTTGTAAGGTTGGTATCTGTTCCTCAGCTAGTCTTGTTTTCAAAAATTCACCAATCTTAAGGCAAATTCACTTGAAGACTTCTTAGGGATGACACTGATTGCATCGTAGATGACTAGAGTTGAATATCACATTACAGTATCCTACGTCTGATAAGGAGAGTTTTGTTGTGTACCTACTCTTAATACCCAAATCATTCATGTCCAGACGTTACTGTCAATGCTTTTGATCTTGTGAAATCAGATTATTCATTTTTCATGCTACCATGGCACAGCTCTTTTGACCTTGAAAGAAGAAAAGGGAAGAGATATTGGAGAAACCCTAAGTATAAATTGAATATGACTGTTCAACTGTGTTTCTGTCTTAATAAAGCATCCTTAGATATCTAGAGTCATATATGATCCAACAACAAAACTTCTCTTTCAGTTGTGTTTTCTTGTAGTGGCTATTGATAGTCAAAGGAAGAAAAAAATCTATCTTTTTATATAAGGAAAAGTTGGCTATTTTAAGAAATATGCAGTCTGACAGCAAAATTTTTGGATGGTTGTGTAGATTTACCTAAAGGAAAAAGAGAGCAATATGTAAGAGAAAGGAACTGCACTTGATATTTAATTATAATCCAAAGTAATTTATCTGTTAATTTTCTTCATCAGCCTCTTCCATTTCTGGAATGAAAATAAAAAAGAATAAACAAAAAAATCATTTCACAAACTTGAGAGCTTGCTCACTGCTTGAAGTCATGCCAATAAAAAATTTAAATGCACCTGCTTCTCCAATGGGCCATGCAGAAACTTAATTTGACAGAACCTGTAAATATGTGAATAGCAGCCATTCACATTGCTGGATCTTAAAAAAAGTGGTCATCTTCAAAACACAAAGACTTTTTTTGTCCACTCAGTGTTCCTATGGTAACTACAGTAATTGTTTACCTAGGAAAGCAATATTGGGGATTTATAATTTAAAGACATACACCACATATAACACCTCTGATTATTGATGGTTCTAAAGAACAGTAGTTCTCTTTTTCTCTCTTTTTGGTGTCCTACAGAAGGGTGAGGGAGTGAGATTATTTTGTGTCTATGACCCCTGCCACTGTTACAGGTTCTTCTCCCCAGCTGACATTTTGCACAGAAATAGCTACAAGCAAGGAAACAGAGCTGGCTCCAAGTCACCTTCTGTGGGAGGTGAACTGCCAAGTAAGCACGTGCTGATCCAAGTCTGTGTTACTGCCGGAGCAAGGTTGTTTTGTGCTAGGTGTTTCCCACTCTTTTGCCAATCTCCCTTTGTTCATGGAGGGAACGGGATTCATATCACAGTGTCAGCAAGAGGAATCAACTGGCCAAGAATAGCTAGAAATAACAGTGTGTCAGCTGAAATACATCAGTAAGGTGATTAGCAGGGAGCATTGCAGTGACATTTTACAACTTTCATTTAGAGGACAGACTTTTGTTCAGATGGAATTCATTATGGTCATACTCTGTTCTGTTTATGTTCACACAGGATAGTCCTGAGAGTGGCTCTCCAACCAAAGGGCAGTTGGCCACAGTGGTCAATGACCAGCTGCAGTGCCTGGAGCTCCACCTGGGAATGGAAGAGCCAACCAAGAGCTTATGGATGAGGATGAAAGGGAGAGCAAGGGCAGGTGATGTTATAGTAGGAGTCTACTTCCAGCCAGGAAGACTGAGTAGATGAGGCCTTCTTTAGATAGATAAAAGCAGCCTCATATTTGTATTTGAGAACTTGTGGCAGTCCAGTGAAGTTTCCATTGAACAGAAAAAAAACAAAATTCAACCCCCACTTTCAAAAAGGGAACAAACAAAGACTCTGGGAACCATGGGCCAGTCAGTCACACCTTTGTGCCTGGTAAGATTGTGGAGTAGATCATCCTAGACTGTGTGCTGAGACCTGTGAAAAATAAGGAGGTGATTGGTGACAGCCAACACGGCTTCACTGAGGGCAAATTGTGCCTGACAAATTTATTGGCTTTTTATGACAGGTTTACAGTATTTCTTGGATGAGTGAAGAGTGACTGATGTCATCTACATGGGTTTGTGCAAAGCATTTGACACTGTCCTTCAGGACACCTTTGTCTCTAAATTGGATAGGCATGGATTTGACAAATAGACCACTCAGTAGATAAGGATTTGGTTGGGTAGTAACACTCAAAGAGCTGTGGTCAACAGCATGAAATGAGTAAATTTCTAATGGAAAAATCCATTTCAGAGGCAAGAACTTCTCTGCCTTGTATTCACATGAATCAATAACACTGACAGAGATCTGATCTCCCTTTGTGTAGGTTTGGGGACTTCACAATGTAACAACCCCATTCCCATCCCCTCCCTGCTGCTCAGCTGAAGATGACAGTCTGGGGTAAACAGAGGTGAGTTCAAAAACCCCAAAGGAACCTACTGGTTGAGTTTCACTCATTCAATCCTCTACTTTTACTGCAGAGAGAAAACAGTGTAACATACAGCAGCATAATTTGAGGTTTCATTCTTTCAGCCTTCATTAGAAGCACTCCCCCACTCAGATTGGAACTCATGGAGTATAAATAGGAGCACCAGTGTCAGATTTTGAATGATGTGAAAATGTTAAACCACTTTCCACAGCAGAGACAAAAACATCATTGTAAGGTGTGGAATTTCCTGAGAACCTTATGTTATTGAATTTTTTTTCTTTTTTCTTTTTTTTTTTTTTTTTCTTTTAGAGTCGTGTAAATATTTGCATTTCAATAGGGAGGCTTGCCTATACCTTAAGCTCTCCTTTCAACACATGCATGCTGATGGCATTTAATTAAGATCCTCACACATCAGTTTCGAGTTTCTTGATGAGTATGCTAGAATTTTTTGGTGGAAAACAGTGATTGGAAGAGCACAGGAGAAGGTAGCTGAACATAAAATGCATACATACTTAAAGAAAGTAGAAATAACAAAGGAAGAAAATGTCATGTATTTTTATTAATTTTATGATGTTAAAATGCTTATAATAATTGGAAAAGTGTGAAATTGACCTTGAATATTAGGAATATTACCTTTATTCATAAGCGTAAATATAAATAAAACTTCCTCAGCTGGAATTACTGACCCTGAATACTCCTACTAATATGAAACAGAGTTCTAATGCTGCAAAAGTTCTACTTACCCATTTTGGCAAGTAGAGCCATTTCAGACGTGAAATTCATTCCCTGGAAAGAGGATAGAAGGAATTACAGGGAGAACACAGAAAAATTTCCTAGAGTATATTCAGTCATTTTTTGTTATTTTTTATTCAGATGTCCTGCAAATTGATTTCATTCTCCTAAAATAATTTCTTGTGGATATATCTGAGCAATTTTATAATCTTTTAGCCACATCTGATGCACCCCATTAGTCACATACATTGATAAGTAAGAGTTCATGTTCCCCTTTTATACTTTTCTTGCCAGCATCCTCCTCAGAACTCTGTATTCTTTCTTCCTCTTTCATGTCCTGTTTTCCACAGAGGAGCAAAAAAGTCAGACCAAACAAGAGTTTATAGGCATTTCCAATCATCGATTCTAAATCTAAATCTAAGGTAAGAATCCTTATTCAGGGACTGAGTATACAGAGTAATGTTGAAGTTTCAGTGATATGTTCAGTTTGCAATTTCTGATTTTCCCCAGCTACTAAGAGCAGAGGTTGGATTCCCTGCACAGACTAGAAGTGTCTTGGAAGTTTTGGGTATTTCAGAGTCTCCTTTATACCCGTGCAAAAACAAGAATCAAAAATTTGTCACAGATTCCTTGAAAGCACACTGGTAAAATATTGATACCCTTCAGAGGAACAAGTTCACTTTGAAATCTATGCAGAGAAATGAACACATCTTAATGTCTCCTTTGTCATCCTAAACACAATGTTTCAGATAGATCACATCAACTGCACAATCTTCCTATATTCGCTCTTAAGACAATATGAAGTTTATATATAAATTGATACAAAATAGGCATATAAACTCAGGCCCTTGCATTCATCAGGGCTGGAAGAGCAACACCAACTAAGGATAAGGATTCTCAAAGTATTATTATACCTTAGCAGGCTACTATTTTCTTTTAAAATATGTTGCATAGCATACTTTGCACCTTTTTTAGTCTTTTGCATATAGAACTGTCATTAGGATACTTGCTTGGGAGGCAATAATAATTTTCTTGATTTTAATTAAGTCATGAACTATATGCAGGATGAATTGTTCCCACCTTGCTCCATCTCCTCCATCTTGTCTAGTAGGGAGTAAAAACTTTTGTGTGTATATATATACGAATATAAACACATAATATTTCTTTTTTTTTTTTTTTTATTTTGTCTTAGTGATTACTTTGCAAGAAAGGAGGCACCAGGCTTATCTGAGTCAATACAACATCACCTTCTTATCCACATTCTGTCTTTGATTGTGCTGCCTGTGTCCCACATGGTTTATTCATTCTGGAACTGAGAGAATCCAAATTAATATTATTTTACCCCCCTTATTTTCAGTCTGAAAGTGTTAGGGTGGTTAGCTTGCTCTTTAGAATCATAGAATCATACCTGGAGACTCACTCATACTCTTTTACCCCTGCAATTTTCTGTATGCATTAACTCCTCAGAGTGCAGAGATGTAGAACATGTTCAGCCTTGCCCAATGTGTTAGAATATATAGGTGCTACTGTCACAGAAGTAATGAATGTTAGCAGTAGTGGGCTTATAAAATGTAAGCATTTTGTCTCCTTATTCAGGTACTGGGTGTTTTTGTTTGTTTTTTTTTTTTTTGTTTTTTTTTTTTATTCTGGTGGTGTTGCAAACAGGCAGAGAAAGCTTTAA
>JAWWEU010000001.1:35841201-35944940 GCA_035583155.1 Acropternis orthonyx | reverse complement strand
ATCCCTGCCCCCGATCCCCATCTCTGCCCTCTCTGGCTCCGCCCCCCGGCAGGGCGCGTGTCTGGGCGCGCGGGGCGGGGCCGGCGACGGGTGCCCCTCCCCCAGTGCGCGTGCGCGCGCTGGCCGCGCGTGCGCGGTGTGTGGGCGGAAGTGGCGGTGTGGGCTGGGCTGGGCCGGGCCGGGGTGAGGGCGGACCTGCGGCTGGAAGTTTCTTTTCGGGCGCCGAGTGCGCTGAAAAGCGTTTTCTGTTGTTAGTACGCCGCCGCTAATACGGCTGAGGTGTTGGTTTTAAAGACCTCGGTTTCTTGCAGCTGATGGAGTGACTCCGAAGCGATTAGCTCGGGTCCCGAGAGGATCCGCATGTAGCCGTGTGTTCCTGAGGTCTGTCCGCTTTCCAGTGGGTTGCTGCTTTCTAGAGCTGAAATACTGTTGAGACAATGGCTGTGTAAGAATTCATTTTCCTCAGGTAACGTTTGATTGTGGCCTCTTTTGCACAGTGTCAGATTAGTAAATTTTAATCTGAAATAAAGGCGATTTTGGTTTTGATGACTTTTTCGGTTTGTTTCTTTTGGTCTGGGAGTTGTGGGGTTTTTTTGTTTGTTCGTTTGTTTTGGGGTTCTTTTGAGAATTCTGGTTGTACTGTAGTGCAAGTAAGTACAGCTGTGTTATCAAGAGTAAGAGTTAATACGTAGGACTTATTTCCAAAAGGTAAATGCCTGAAGGTCTGCAGCAAGAGAAATTGAAGCCTTGCAACTCAGGGAATTAGATGTGCCATGCTACTGACTTGGTTTCTCCTGCTTTAGCCTACAGTTCTAATTTTCTTCTCATGATAATTCTCAAGGAAGTCATAAGTAACACAGAAATTCTAGGCAGACTACACACTTTGTTCATTAAGGGCCCTCCTGATTTCATTAAGACTGCTGTATGATAAAAGATTTCTCTTGTGACTGCAGGTCGAGTTTATCGTAGTTGTGTTGTCTGCTCTGTTCAAGGTGTAAGTGTTCATTTTTATGAGAAAATTTGGCATAAACTATAGTAAGAGTGTATGACTGTGTCTACACATGTGTGTACTTTTAAAATGAGGTATTACCTCTTTCATAATTGTTTTAACTTTTGCACAATGAGCCTGGGTACTGCACTAACTATTACTTGTGTTTGCAGGGGCTTCAGATACCTACCGTTGTGACTGGCCACATCAGTAAGATGCTGATGCTCGTGACTGTTCCTTCATTCTTCAAGAAACTGTGGTGAGGTTTCCTCCAAAAGTCCAGACAGTCATGTAGTTTATTCTGTGATTTGGAGAATGAGTTTGTGTTTCTCTCTGCAAGTAGTGTCTGCTTTGATAGATAAGGAATCTCCTCATGACTTTGATCGCTACACTGTCCTTTTCCCAAAAAGACAGTAATCCTCTTTATGTCGTTTTTGTGTATGACTCAAGTATTTCTTGGTTGTAGAGAAGGGACTTTCCAGTTTACCTCTCATTTCTTGTGTTTTCTTTGCTATTCTACTCCAAAGCTAATTTCTCATTAGTTCTTGAAGAGAAGTTGTGTTCTAGAGGAGACTATGGAGGAATAGTCCATTTTTTGTAATGAGAGCTAGAGCTGGGACTCGACAGTGTGTATCTGGCTCTAGCAAAGGCTCAAATACGGGGTGGAGTTGAGTAATCCAGGCAGAGGGGTGTTAATTACTTGGTATCCTGTGGACTGGATTGATGTATTATCATGATAAGCCATAGGAGAACAGAGCCAACTTGGACTTCCTTCTCAATTAAATTAATTCTGAAGTCCAGGTGGAAAATATTAATATGTTAATTTTTCAGTTTTTACAATGGAATTCCATTGTCTATAATATAATTTCATTTATGTTTTGATTTTTTTGCAGTATGAACTAAAAGTGGTAAATCTTGTTTTACATCTTAGAATTTAGGATGCTATTAGGTGCTCATTTCTTTGTGTTTTTTTTTCCTTTTAAATGTATTTTGATGAATTTTTACTGAAGAAAATAGCAGAGTTATGATGTTTTAGAGAACTAGACTTGGAAGATAAACATGGTGGATTTATTAATCTACTAAAGACAATGGGGAAAAATTTTGCTTTGTGGTCTCTTTGTCCTCTTCTAGAAAATGCTTGTTTCTCTTGGTCTGGGAAGAAAAACCCAGTGTTTTAACTCTGACTGTCATTACCCTATTTTCCTTGTATTATTTATCATATGTTTTCAGATATATGATGTCTGTGATGGAACATCATTCTGTTACTAGTGAAATGACTTTTCTTCTGATTCTCTTATAATCTGTGAAAGTTCAGTTAATCTTCATTGAGTCCTAGCAATTCTCCTTACTCAAAAGAATTCTGAAGCTTGTATATTCAGAACTTACATGGAATGATTCCTCGTTTTATCAAGAGGTCATCTTGATCCATCTGTCATGGCTAGTAAGGGGTTTCTCACTGCTAGAATGTTCTGTGTGCTTTAGACAATTATAAGGCATGTGGTACCTTTAGTTTAACATTGTCTTTGTATACTGAGCTTGCTAGCTACAGCTTTTTTCCTTGAAAGGTTTAAGAAACTGTACTGCTTTAGTATGTTTATTGCTGTAAAAAGTTTGTCTATTTGAGGTTGCATAGAGAATCATGGAGGAAGGGGAAAAACCATGATGAATTGTCTTGATGATAAGAACAAATTAGCTTTTCCTGTGTAGCTTTTTTTTTGTTTGTTTGTTTCTGTCTTTCAGTCATGTTGCACTGGTGTTGATGTCAACAGTTCTGTGTTATTTGTGGCTGTGTGGTGTTAGCTTCACTTGCAACTGTAGCTTGTGGTTTATTAACGGTTTTCAGTGTGTACTGAAGGGTGATATAACTAATTTGAGAGTTTAGATTCTGATGTTTTTCCAAACATAATTTAAGACATTTTTGTTTGTTTGTTTGTTTTAAAGTGAAAGTTTAAAAAGCCTAGAGAGAAAACCTTAAATGGTCATGTTCTTCCTCCCACTCTGTTCTGCAGTGCAAAGCTCAAACTTTGCACTCTTTAAAAGCCACTGTCTGATTCTATAAGTGCATAGATCTTTGCGTCAGTCTTAAACACTGAAGTTACTAAATTCTCAGAGCATGTATCTGGGGTGTGCTGGACTTAAAGATAAATGCTTTTTTTTTTTTTTTTGTTTTCTGTGGGAACTGATGGAAAGATTGTGAGCCTGAAAGCTTTCCTTGTTTCTGTGCATGCAACCCAAACCATACCTATCTACCTAATTCAGGTCTGTGGATATTTGTACTCTCAAGCTGCAAGTGAAAAGGAGAGGATCAAGTTCTTCAGAAATATTATAGGAATTTTGTTCAAAGCCATTGTTTTCTGGTATACTGTCATTTAAGATGAGTTTTATGCTTTTGAAATACATGCTACTATTCTGTAGGCAATTAAGACAATGAAGTTAGTGTGTTGAGGTAGATTGTTCCACTGTCCAAAATTTAAGGTTAGCAGTTAAAACACATGACCTTAGTTTTATATATACAAAAGTTTAAGATCTGGAAAAAAAAAACCTCACTTACTATGTACCTGAATGTTATTTACACAAGTGTCCTAAATTGTAGGAGTATACAGTAAGTAAATAATATGGTCAGGTCTCACTACATCATCCTACATACTGCTTCATTTTAGAAATTTTAAGAATTTTCCTTTGTAATCTTGAAGGCACATGTGGAATATTTGTGCCATTGAAATAAGTGGCAAAGGCTCTTTTTAAATGAAGGGAAGGGAGCTACAGAATTGAGGGTAGTCATCAGAGAGATGAGTTATTAAACATCAGTTCCTTTTTTTGCTTTGTTTTAATAGTGTTGTTTGAATTATAACAAAATGCTCTGTGCTGTTAGGCATCTTTATGACAAAGGAAAAAAAAAAAACAAAAAGAAAAGTCTATTTAATTGCTCAAGTACCGTAACAGAGAGAAAGGTGGGGGGGGGGGAATAAAAGTGTTAATCTGTTATGTTGTATGTCTCCCTAGCTCATTATACTGTTGCTGGATGAAGATCAATATTACTGATTAACTTTGAAGTTGCTTCTTTTCAGGTCGAATAGATCAGCTTCTCAGCCTGCTGGAATAAAGTGTGAAATAGATACTTCGAACTGAAAAGCTGTATAAATCTTCAAGTTGCTCTTTTCACTAGAGGCTTGAAATCCTAGTAAGCTAATGACGATGCTGTCCTGGTTTGTGTTTGAAAACATACAGATAACAGCATCATTTTTAGCCTCAGTTAGCAACATTTTGTAGAAGTTCTAACTCCTGATACCTTACTAGTTAGAGCAGTAAACAGAAATGGAATGGCATCTGCCCCTTTGTAGCAGGCTTTTACTTCTCCTTCAGCCCAAGCAGAAATTGAAGCCTGTCCAATGTTGTACCTCCCAGCTTTGTGCTGTTGTAGGTTGACGCTGGCTGGAAGCCTGGTGCCCACCAAAGCCAGTCTATCATTCTCCTCAGGAGGACAGGGGAGAGAAAATACAAGTAAAAGTTTATGGGGTGAGACAGTGAGATCACTCACCAATTACAACCATGGGCAAGAGACTCAGGCAAACAAATTTAGCTTATTGCTTATCAAATCAGGATAGGATAATGAGAAATAAGAACACCTCTAAAACCACTTTACCCCACCTCTCCCGTCTTCTGGGCTTAACTCCACTCCCACCTACCCTACCTCCTTCCCCTGGGAAAAGCAGGAGACAGAGAATGAGGATTGTGGTCAGTTCATAATGGTTAATCTCTACCACTCCTTCCTTCTCATGTAAATTGGAAGCTAGGAGAGAACAAAAGCTAGCCATTTTGGCTGAGAGATCCTTGAATCAAAGTATTTTATTGTACAGAATTCTCATTAGTGACTGTGACTTCTTGCTAATATTTGTTAGACAAGAATAATGACACTGGGGAGTTTCCGGGAAGATGAGGAAGGCACAACTAGAGAAATAGTCATGAGTAATTAGTGAAGTCTGGTATCTTTAGATACTGGAATGACAGGTGGATTTTTGATTTTTTTTTTTCTGAAGAATAAGGTGTTTTTTTTAAAGAGTATACTGTTGCCATCTGCACCTATATGCAAGGACTCACGTTTGTAACTTAGGATCCAGTGGTCTTTCCATTTTGCAATGGTTTCTGAATTCCATTTCATTTTAACTGAAGATTTTGTAAGAATTCAGTCTGCCTGGCACTGAAAAAACACTTTTGAACTGAAATTGCAGTGCAGTTTTAGCTTTTATTGAGTAGAATACCCAGTTTTTGTGTCCATTTGAAAGTATAGGAAATACTTTTTTTTTTTTTTCCTGTTCTTCACTGTCCTATAAAAATTGCTAAAAGTCTGTTGGAAATTAGGACTGTGGCTATAATACTGCCAGCTGGCTTTTTAAAAACCAGATAGCATTTTTTGCTCAGTTTATTAAAACATATGAAAGCAGAAGTCTGATAATGCTGTGGCTTTTATGTACAGCAAAAAAACAGAGATGCACTAAGAAGAATGAGATGACCATATAATGAGAAAATATAGCAATAGCTATTTATTGCTAGATCACTTCTTTCTATTTCTCATATATGTAACTTCGCTATAATAAACTGTTCTTCCTATCCCCCATTCTCAGTATTATAACACTATCACCAAAGATTTATTTCATTGGCTTTTAACACAGTGAGAGCAAGCAATGGTCAACACAGTCATACATTTAGCTTTTTCTCAGTCTGTTCCATCTTTAGCAGCTGTAGATACCCATCCTATTTTCTTTATTATTTTTTCATTACTAGAGCTTTGATGAAAATTTTTAAATCTGTACATAAGCGTTTTTTGTTCATTATAAGGTAAAATTATAAATTTACTTTTATACAGTCAAATTTTCTTATAGGAAAACCACTGAATATAGAGACTGTTTATCCATGACCTTGTGCTGGGGAAGGGGCATTCAAAGTCTCTTCTTGGTTTTTAATCTGCATTTCTGTACAGAAAATACTAACATTGTTTACATTACCCTTTGCATTTATATAAAGTACTATTTTCTTGCCACTTACGGTGTTTTGGAATGCTTGAAAAATCAAGTAATTTGGATGTCTATTGCCAAGGAAGTGTTACTTTCTCTCTTGCTTTTTATGATACTAAGAAACAATACCAATCCATCTGAAAATTCTTAGTCTTCCATAATTAAACTCTCCTGTTATGAAATAGTTAAATATTCCCCTTCTGAGTAAAGTGCAGCTACTAGTAACTCTAAATTTGAACGAGATGAGTATCTTCAGGACTCTTTATATTTTGTTTAGATAAAGCAGCTATGCCTGTTCAATTGTTGAAGATCATTAAAGAACAATCTGAGACTCCACTACCACGGCCTTTGCAAAAGGAGGATTTGAAACATTTGCAAGAAGGCCATGATCATACCAACAAATATATTGAGGTAACTGACTAGTAAAAAAAATTTGTCTTACTTTGAAATAGCTCCTGTTATATTTACAAGGCACCTCTGTATTCCAGCTCAGTTGGAGAGATTCTGCAACTGTGTCTTTGTGTGCATCTGTTGCATATCTTTAAGCAATGGAAAATCGTGACCTTGTTGAACCTCATTGCCTGTTGCTATTGCCTTCATTGATTCATAGTCCTGCCCCTTCCTGTTACATTATCAGGCTGAAATTTTAGAAGAGGTTTTATTTTCATAGTTGGGCCAATTTAAAAACACATTAATATGAAGAGTGCTGTGCTGGAGATGGATAGAATGTGGGAGGTTAAGTGGTACTTTATTTTAAAAAAGTAGAAATGAGCACCTCCATCCTGTTAAAGATCAGATTTCAGAGTAATGACTTCTAAAGCAGTTTTCCATTTGTATGAAGTCATGCAGTTTTATGTAAAGAGGAATTTGTAGCAACTACCAGCATCAAGATACAATTGGATTTGTTATCATTACCAGGTGTGCACTTAGATTTTACAATAATCCCAAATGTATTTCAGATTGGAAGTGCAATCCCGCTATACTAGTGAAATGTAAAAATATTTTTTTCATGCCTAAAACAAGTATTCTCTGTAAAATGCTGTGTTAATTCTTTAGGATTTTTGTTTTTTATCCTGTTTAACATTTTTGTCTGTGGCTCTTTTTAGTCATCCCTGATGTTTAAGTGTCAGGAAATAAGCATTAACTGAGGCTTCTTTTCAGTCTGTTACCAAAAAACACGGGAGAAAAATTAAAGCATGCTAATTCTGTAGAAAACCTTAGGTATTTTGAATCCTTAAAAAAATGGCACAAATATTTTTCAAATATAAACTGAACTGCTTTAATGTTTTTCTGTATCCAAAAAACATTTTTACTTCCCCAGCTGTATATTCCCAGTTTCAGCTCTAGTGTTTATCTGACCTTGTGTTTGAGTCCATGCATGAGAAATAAACTGACAGAAGACTATCCATATTGATGGAGTGAGAGAAGATAGTTCTCTGCTGCTCTCACTCTCTGCACTGGATCACTGTGGTGTCAAAGAGATGCCAGGAGTACTGCAGTTAGGTATAGCAGAGGAACAAAACTGCCCTTTTTGGAAGCAGGCAGCAGTTGAGTGTGATAGGAGGTGATGTGATTGAGAATGATCCAGCCTCCCTTAGGTCTTGTAAAGGAACGAATGGAAACATCAATAACCAATGCTGCTAGCAAGCAGGGGTTTTATTCCTGAGGGTGTAGTTTCCTGTCCCTGTTCACCTGCAGGATATATAGGCTTTCCTGCTTTGAAGAGTTATGTCTGCAAGCAGCCCAGACATGGAAGAACATGGATTCTCTATAGAAGTAAATGGTGTAGGAGACAAAAATGGATTATAAATTAGAAAAGGTTTCTGCCAAAATAAATGTTTCCATTAGGAAAGCAAAGCAATTATTGCCAGACTATGATTTAAAGCATACATGCAGTGCTATAGCTGATTGCTGAAAGGAAGAGTGTGTAGAATGTCTTTCTCAGATTTCTGCCTTATGTTAAGAGAACATGCTGCTGCTGACATGGATTAATAGGTGACTAAAACAACTTTGCATAAAACCAGTGCAACTGGAGAGCTGATAAAACTAGTGCTAATGCACCATTAAATATATAGGAAAATCCAGTTCTGCAGGCTGAGCTGGAAGTGAACCTTAGAATGCACTGTTAGGTAATATTAGTGGTGGCATAGCACACTCACTCTAGACCTGCCAAAATAGGGATCAGATCCTGCTCTGACAAAGGAGGAAGGGCAGACGAGGTTTTTTTTGAATTGTGTTCTGGGAAAAAGCAACAAAAAACATTTGGGATGCTTCTGTCTGGCTTGTGTGCCTCAGTCCTTTCAGTTTTCTGATACTTTTTTTCTTCCTGACATCCCTCTGGGAAATAGAAATTCTGAATTTGTGGAACAGCCACACAAACTATGTTTGTACATCCTCAGTCATCATGCAACTAAACTTGATGCCTTCTCTGGTTAGTTCACCATCCTCTGACAAAGCTGCACCACACCTGAAAATCAGCTATAGGACCAGACTGAGGAGTGAGACCTCATAAGGATGGAGACAGTCACTAGAAGAATAGCATATAGTTCAGAGTGAGTCTACTGGCATATGGAATATGGAGGTTTTTGGAAGAAGTGTAGGATTTGTGGGGGAACAGTCAATTTCACAAGTTTTGCTAAGGTAGGTTGTGTTGAATTTTGGAGCCCAAGTGTTTTGGGCATGTGGAGAAAGCAGTGGGTAGATGGTATGTCTGTTGAGGACGATAACTAGAGTGTAGGTGTTTGGGATACAACGGAAAATGTTGGGGCCAGACTTATAGCAAGGAATGTGGTCCCAGAATTTGAAGACTCTTGGGAAGATACTGCGATATAAAAGGAAAGATAGTCAGAAAGCACTCACTGTCTCATCAGTGTATTGTGCTTGTAAATAGCATTCTGGTGCGGTTTGAAATTTCCTGGTAAGAAAAAAATATATACGTAAATGTCGAGTGTTCCTGAGGTGACTGTTTCTTTGCAAAGACATTATTATAAGAAAAATTCTGTAGTCTTTTATTTACCTGAGTACAGCTGAAGAGAATCTCAGCAAGAACAACTACATATGTATATTATTTGAAATTTTAAACAAGGTTGTAATTTTGAAAGCAAGTGACAACCCTTTCTGTTTTTAAGAGGTAAGTTCCTACTTTCCACAGAGAAGGCTGACAAGTTTTGTAAGGAGTCTTAAGTATCAAATTATTTTAAAAGTCAGCATCTGCAAAATAATGTTGAGGGTTTTTTGGGTTTTGTTATTACTTTATAAAACAGATAGTAAAATCTTGAATTTGATTTGGGTTCCTCCTCAGCATGTTGTAGGAAAAATTTTACTCTGAAAGGCCTTACAGTAAAAATTCACTGCTGTGTATTTTATCCTGATTTGGTTTTAAGAAGCATGTATCCTTACTGTGATTTTGTTTTGGTATTTAGGTTGTAATCCTTTGACAATATTTTTGGAAAAATTACTGTATCTCCTAGGATTTTGATCACTACTTCTTTAGATGCCTTTCAGGTTTTGATCTGAAACTGTAGCCTTTTGTGCTATTATTGTAACTAGTAAAAGTTACATACACAGTTCCATAGCTGCTGTTTTATTGTTTAATCTAAGTTTATTATCTATTCAGTAGCATCTAAGTAGTATTGGCATGTAATATTTCCTTTGTTATATCTCAAGAGTGTTGCTTTTCAGTGCTGTCTTTAGCAGTTTATATTAATTTTTTTTTTTGAGAATTCAGGTGGTAATTTGCACTTAGCACTTAAATTCTACCTTTTTTTAACTTACAGATGTTTCAGCTGCTATCAGTGCTTCAGTAACTTAGGGGCATATAGTCTTAGTTCCACAATATTTTATTTTACTTTTTGCTTTTTAGGGAATAGTTATTCTTTCCTACCCATTAACAAAACTCAGAGATGGGACCGACTTTTTCAAGATTGTTCTTCAAGGTACTACATTTAAGTATACATTTTAAGTTTATGGTATTACATCAATAACACCTGCTTTTGTATAGTGTTCAGTAAAATTTTATATTTAAAATGCTCTCTAAAAGTGTCCATTTTCTACAAAAAAAGTTTAAGGTAAGCTTCTTCCAGGCAAGTTAATGGAAACCGTATGATCTTTATGTTTCAGTAGACTTCTTGTTGCATAATTTTTTAAAATACTGTCCTGGAAATGTATTAGCTATATGTACAGCTTTAATAATGTATTTTCAAGCTCCTTATCATAAAGAAAGACTAAGAATCGCACACTTAATAGTTACCACACAATATATGTAATATATACTATGTAAGTGCACATTTAATATAGGTCATTATGTTGATCAACAGCAAAATATTTGTTTTATACTGTTTTAATATAAGCAGTTAAAAAAATGGGATTTCACCTGATTGCTCAAATATTTGAATGTCAGTAGATATACTAACACGTTGAAAGATCCAAGTTGTTCATCATATAAAAAATGATACTAAAAAATAGCATGTCTAAAGCTCACTGACCCTTCCAGTCAGGAAGGTGGAGAGTGTTATTTGTCAGGAGTCTGCTGGATTCGAGGAACTTTCAATTTCCTGCCATTTCATGTTCAACTTATTCCTTACATTGGCTAGAGAATCATCACTTGGTCCCTCTGTGCCTCCTGATAACTGTGACTGAGCATCAGGCTCAGATCTGCCTGAGGGTGGATATCCTGTCTGGTGATACTGCCTGTGACCTGGTGTTAGCAGAGGTGAATGAAGCTGATGGGATCTGAATCAGTTTCCCTGCTGGCTTCAGGGCTCTCAGAGGGATGCAAACCTCCCTGAATCTTGCTGATTTCATGCAACTGTTCAGGAGGGGAGAGAGTTTCTCTGCACATTTTCCACAACTTGGAAACATAAGTTTGCATATCTAAATCATTAATGTCGTTTCTGAAACAGGAAATAGTAGAAAACTCAAACTAACAATATAATTTCTGCTTCAGTCCTTCTGGAAGGCTATTAATTGATACGTTGATGTCCTGGAATATCTTCAGTTTGTAAGTTCTGGATCTGTGTTAATGTGAAAAATCAAATGTGACTGGATGATACTTCCCCTCTAAACTATACACTCAATTGTCCAGGTGGAAATCTTTGTTATTTCTATGTAACGTACACTGGTGTACAACATGAACATTTTAAATGATCCTCTTATGAAGAATATTCTGAGCAATATACCTGAAGTTAGCACATAAAAGCAGTTGTATAACTATTTGAAAAGATTTTCTGTTTGTAGATTAATTGAAATTAAAAGTGTTAGACTCTGTAGATTAACTTGCTTTCTAAATCTCTTCCAATTACAGTTTTGTTTTGGAGAAGTTTTGGTGATTGGAATCACTTCTGCTTTTTTTTACCCTAGGTTTGGATGACTTGTGTTCCCGGATCAACAGCATCAATGTTTTAATACATGGAGAAATGGCACAGGATTGTGCAAAAGTTATGCACCATGGGGTAACAACAAAAATACATATTCTTATTTTAGGAATTGTTTTTCACAGATGTGTGTTGACTTCTTGTCTTGTCTTTGTCTACCTATCACTAAAGTTAGAATTAGTTTGTTCAGTCCCTTCAAATATAGATATGAACCTGAAAAAAAAAATTTGGTTATGTAAATTCTTTCTAACAATAATATTGAAATAAAGCAAGTCTTTTTGTCAGTGGTTTTTGCCTAGCAAGTAAAGGATTATAAATAAGGATAATGGAGAAGTCATCCATTTATGTTCATATTTTGAATGTTTTGCCATTTGATAAGATAAATTTGAGAATTTAATTGATTTAAAAGGCAATTAAAACAAAAGCTTTTTCATTTAAAAAAGAAATATATTGAAAATTATGCATACAGTTTTTGTCATTGGCTGAGTGCTGGTGTCTTGCTTTGTCAGGGATAGGAGCTTGGTTTGATTAGCTCCAGGGTACAGGACTTTGACAAGTCAGCCTGCCAGTTTGCGAGACATGGTATTGCAACTAAACAAGGAAAACAAGATAAAAAAATTAGCTCAACTTAATATTTATTGTTAGATTACTTGTCAGTTTGGTGACATTTCTATATTACCCAGATGCCAAATTAAAATTAATGTACAGTGCGTTATGATCTCATGTTAGTGCTTTTTCATTTGTGATGCATATTCACACTAAATTATAGAATAGTTTGCGCTGGACGGCACCTTTAAAGATCATCTGGTTGCAACCCTGTTGCCATGAGCAGGGACATTTTTCACTACACTAGATTGCTCCAAAGCCCCATCCAGCCTGTCTCTGAACACTTCCAATGATGAGGCATCCATAACTTCTCTGGACAAATTACAGTCTTTATACAGATTTCTCAATTCCACAGAATTTTAACAGTGTAGCCAGGATGGGAAGTTCCTGAACTAATTTGATAAATATGCAAGCTGTAGAATCTTTTTAAATTCAAAGAACAAATCAGTTATGTCCTGATAAAAATACAAATCTTGAACAAGGCACTGAGCAGCAATTAGAAGATTAAAAGATCAGTGCTCAAGAGCTGAGTAGGAAACCACAACCCATAGGCAACATCCCTTAGATGGCCAGAGTGCACTAGAATCAGACTTCATTCTTCCCCAGTGAACTGAACCTTCATGGTGCTTTTCACATGTCTCAAACAATGTTTAGATTTTGGAAGAACCTGAACATGAGGAAACAATGATTTCTGAATCTAGCAGTGCTGCAGTTCAGCAATTGTGGACTAGATTTAGTTTTTAAAAAACCCAGATTTTTAGTCATTAATTACTTCAGTAAGGTCCAATAGTTTCTGATGTTTGCTTGCAATTTCAAATTTTAGTATTTTGTAATTTCCATATTGTTCTTGGTGTACTGTAACAACTTCAGCTAAGCAGCCTGGGGATAGGAGCAGGCTGTTTCCAAAAATGTGAATAACTGTGTTGTCTCCTGAGTCTTCTCATTCTGTAACAGAATAAACCCTAGGGAAAATACTGTCCTTCCTGTGTTTCACACTTTGAATGAAGGGAATAGAGTTTATTTTTGCTGTTTAAAAATGTTGGTTGAATCTGATGTTTTATCTCTATATGCAGTGTAATACTATTCTGTTTATATGAAAATCCACCAATTTATTTAAATAGCTTTGATTCCCAAGCCAATTATGAGAACTAATTAGCTGAAGGTGAAAGGGAAACTAATATATATTGAAAACTAATATAGCATTAAATTTCAAGGCACTATGCAAATACTGTGAAAATTTTTTGCATGTTTAGAAACTGCAAGTCACAACCTTTAAAAGCTGACTGAATTTGTAACAAATCTGAGAATATACCTCTTCTTTCCACTGGTAAAACTAGATTTTGAGGTTAGTGCTGTCTTTTTTTCCTCATGGAAATTGCACAGTCCTTGCACAGGTGTTTTTTGTTTTTTTTCATGGTGTGATACACATGACATATGTATTACATGAGAGCAATTGATAGTGATTTAATATAATTCACAAAAAAGTTTTCATTTGTTGTCAACCTGTGTATAGTCTGAGTCTATGTAATTTTGAAGTTCCTTCTGGCAGGAGAACAAGACAAGTCAGCTGTACAGAGCTCCGTTCCTGATTCAGCAACCAAGTCCCAGAATCTTGTGCAGGCTGCAATCTAATAAAATGCAGAAGTGGGAATAATATATAGCAAGGCATAGTTTTTTAGCTGAAGATTGATTTTACTGTTGAAGGAACATCCTGGGTAACATCAGCAACAGTGAAAGAAAAGACACATACAAAAAGGTTTCCTGAAGCTTGTGTTTGTGTGTTTTTGTATCTGGAAAGAATGAACACTTTTCATGTATGTTATGTTACAGGTTCAAGGAATACTGAGTGATCTAGTTGTTTTGACATATTTTAACTTAGCTCTGGGTATGGCTTACTTCTAGGTGTCTTAAGTAATACTTTCTAGACAAAATGTACATTGTATTCCCATTTATGACACTACCTGAAAGTCACCATGCCCTAAGTAGTTGCATTGTGTGTTTAACTGTCTGATTAAACTTATGTTTTCTGCAGAAATTTTCTTCCAATGTTTTAATAACTAAATATATCACTGTCACTTAATATAGGACCCGTTCTTTTTCTTGCACAAAACATTAAGGTTTTGGATCTTAAATAATTTAGAGTAGCATTGTCAGATTGCTGAAATAGCAAAAAACCTAAACCATTGTATCACAGTATTTGGCTAAAACTGTCAACTTTAATCAAAAAGCTCTTTTTTTGTTGTTGTAATCAAAGACACACATGAACAAAAGTCATTCAGTAAAAGTTTATGGAAGTGCTCTTGGTAGAAGCTTGAATAGAAATAGGGTCCAAGTCTAATATGTTTATTGGAATTAATCACACTGGTCCAGGCCTGCTGTACAATTTTTGTAGCCAGGGAGCTGACTATAAAGGAACTTTACAGTGTATCAGATACCTTTTTTAATCACCTCTGATTTCCTAAATGTATTTTACGTATTTTCTGTCATCTTCTGCTTTTTTATTTGGTGAGGTTGCTGCTAAAAACGTGAGTCGCTGCTGGTACTTGAATAATGTACCTTTTAAATCCTCCTTTTCTTGTTCACATTTGTGGTATCTGAGTAATTTTATACTGAAGTGAAAGTGCAGTTATAATTGCTTCATGTGGCAGCATCTCGGGAGTAATGCCAGAAAAGTTTATAGTGTCTCCTTTGCCACCAAAAACCTACGAATTGATTGACTCACCTATTTGACCCTTAAGGAAGAAAATGGAAAATACTGGTCCAAACAAAACAGAAGATATTTACAAGGAGAATTTTTTTTTGGAACTGCAGCTGTAACATAATGAGAAAGAAGCTCCAAAAAAAGAGGGTTTTGTCACTGCTGAAGAGATGTTGTGATTTCTTTTCTACCTTAGTTAAGCTTAAGGAGAAAGGAGTCAGTCTTCAGCGTATTTAAAGAAGAATGATTCTTTTGCTTTATTTAGTGTGAGTCTTCCCTTCTAGGCCTTGTCAAAAATAGCACTCAGTCACAGTAACATCAACAGTGCAAAAAATTTCAGCAGAATTTGAAAAAAAAATGCTTGCTGACATTGGTTGGAAATATAAATTCCACGGGTAGAACTAAATTGGGAAACTTAAGGGCAGTTTTTACAGTATGTTCAGGATTTTTGTTCCTTCAATGTCTTGAGACTTCAGGGTGAAATTTCACATCACATACATATAAAATAGAGCATGTTATACAGTCTGTGTAATTTTCTGATTATTCCTTTGCCCCCATAGGATACCTTCATAGTTGCAGGATTTAAGGTGGCAAAGTCGCCTACAGCAAGAGAGGATGGTAGACATGGTTGTCACCTGGAGGTGTCTGAAGAAGCTGGATCAACCATTTATTATGTATGTGGGTACCCAACTTTTTTTCCCCCCAAAATATTAACATTAGCATTTTGCTTTATATAGAAAAAAACAGTGAAATCTGTTAGAAACTAAAGTGCTACAGATTATTTTACCTTGTTCATCAGGAAACTATAAAGACAATTTTATGTGTGTGTGGGTGTGTGTGTGTTTGCATGCAATTTTATAGTAACACTAACCAAATTATTTCCCAGGTAAATTTCTACTTGTTGAGTGCAAAACTTTGACTTTAGTCGGCTTTAGATAGATCCTTAGAGCTGTTAAAACCACTTTCATGCATAACACATTTCAATAATGCAGACAAAGGTAGAAGGTACAAGAGGGGTTTCAGGTCTATAATTTTTAGTTTTCTCTGTTCTGTGACTTTGTACTGCTTTAATTCACCTCATTAGTTGTTACCTTTGAAATACATGAATTCATAAATTCTAAATTTTTAAAAGCATTGCTCCATTTTTTCCTCAGTAAAATATTTGTTCTTTTGTACTGTTCTCACATTAATGATGTTCATTTTTATCTGTTTTGTTGTTGTCTAATTAAATATTAAGAAATTGTTTTATTTTAGAAAGACATTTTTATTTCAGAATTGACCTCTGTAGAAAATTAAAGCTTGGCACACAGCTCAGTGAGAGCTAAATGATTTAAAACGATAGTGCAGACTGTTTCATGACATTATCTGTTGATAATGATGATATATAGGTAGAAAGAGAGTGTTTCATTGAAGATAATAGATAGCAAAACTGTGCCCTGAGTCTGAACGTGTGTCTGGACTAAAAGTAGCTAAATTTTAGGAACTACATGAGCCATTCAATTGAGTATTGACAAGACCTCAGGACATACAGTCCAAGGACTATGTGCAGCTCACGGAATGCCTGAGTTGTGCTGAGAAGGTCTCTGTCTCATCATTGACCACAAAATGGAGATTGTGGCACTTAATCTACTGACATGCTTGTTGGATGCTTAACAATACAAATGATCAGACTTCTTGTGTCCTTCACTTTCTCAGTTAAAACTTTTTGCTCTGCTCTTTAAAAGGAGGGAGAAAAAAAAAAAAGTAAAATTAGCTTTAGGAATGCAGCTGAGGGTGGAGAGGAAAACCAGATCCCTGGCAGGAGCCTGCATTGCTGAGACATGGGACCCTTTGTCCAGCAGACAGGCTGTGGTGTAGCATCAGGATGACAGCTGAGCCTCACACAGAGACTGGGTATGTTTGGTTTTTGTCAAATCACCAGGATTAGTTCTTTAAAAGACCATTCACTGAACATAAATCTGGCTTATAAGTATGACCCAAAAAGCTTGGAAACTATTTTTAAATAAAATTTATCTCATTCTGGTGAATTTGCTTTGACCTTTTTTATTTTTATTTTTTATTTTTTTTTCTCCTAGAGGAGAGTAACAAGTCACTAAGAGTAGATCTGCTCTAAGCACTGATGTGCATAAACCCACACCCATTTATGTTCTATGTTAAGCAAGTACAGTTTTGAATTGGTGGCCTCCAACTTTCAAATGCTACTCTACTAATGTGACTTAATTCATATTCAATTCCGTGTGTTTCTACTTTAGCAAATGTATGTATTATTTTGACTATAGTTGCAGTAAATACTTTTTTCTTCTGTGCATAAATTTTTGCTATATTCACAGGTGATTCATACAGCAAACATGTCTATTAGGCTGTTTTGTATTTGCTTATAGTGTTATATTTGCTTTAGAGTTATCAAATGTTATATTTGCAGTGCCTTCAATTTTGTAATCAGAAGGTTTACTATTTTCTTCTCCACAGATTTGCACTAAACCAAGAACAACTACTGCTTCAGAAACTGCATCTGTGGTGAGTTTATATTTGGGATGTTTTTAAATCAGACAAGACTAACGGCATGTAAATAAGAATGTGTGGAATTAATTTTTGTTCCAGTTTAATTTACTTCCATACTATTATCCCAGCAGTCATTTGTTTAGCTTTTAATTTTGCAAATAATATACCTGGAACACAGAATAAAATATGAAAAGGTACTACATTTTCTATACTTACAATATAGTTCCCATCTTGATCTCCAAACAGTCTGCATATTTGTTTAGGAAATGTGAACTAAAGAGGTAACTATTGTTCTAAATAAGATTGTATGCTTGTGCTTAAAAAAAAAAAAGGAAGAATATATGAATCTTCCTTTGATTTAAAAATCAGACTTCAGGTACTGCTCGTAACATTTGTTTCAATTACTTTTTGGCACAAGCCTTTAGGTGTCTAAACTTCTAAAGCAACTAGTATATTAAAGGTATAGCAATTACTTTATGAAATTTTATTTTTCTTTATCATGATGTTAAAGATTCAGTACCAGTGATGATACAGCTTGTTTTCATGTTGGTTTTATTAAGATTTGCAGTTTTTACCCCAGTGTAGTAATTGAAAACCACAGTTGCGAATCAGTTTGACAGAACTTTTATTCTTTAAAAGAGTCTAACCAGCCTGTATTACAACCTTATGGTGAGAGGAGAATAGTCCTTAAACAGGAGAAAGTGGTCCTTAATTAGTCCTCTAAGAGTTGTGCTATTTTAATTGAAAGATATGCACAGTGGCTGTGAGAGGTAACTCCCCCATGCCAGCCCGAGACAATGATTCTGTGCAGTGACGCTGCCAATAAGAAATAAAAAATTATTTGTGTATGTGCTTTAAAAAGCCCTTTTGATGGACATGTTAAAATGAATCAGTAAAAAACTGTGTTTCATTGTTCTTTATTATAATGACTTTTACTCACCTGGTTCATGTATTAAAACTTACTTGAACTTACTGATTGGTTTATTGCAAGGAAGATGCAATCACAAAAAGAAATTAAATGTTGTGTATGTTTTCTGAGTCTAAAGTGAATAAATATAAAGAAATAGGTAATCTTTCCTTTTATGATTAAATAAACATGGCTGAAGATGAATGATGTTGAGACAAAATTCTATGCGAATGTTTGAATAATTTTTTTCTTCTGTTCCCTCGTTTTCCCATGACTTTCCAGTCTATTGCTCCAAAATACGTGTATACTCCCCTGAATCGTCTTAAAGATGGAACTATAGTGAATTTGTATGGCATTGTGAAATTCTTCAAGCCTCCGTATATTAGCAAAGGAACTGGTATGTACTATTTCCAAGAGATTTTTAAATCTCCTACTGTGTTTGTTAAAAATCAACCAGAACAACAAATTCACATAATCCTTTGACCATGGTTCCCACCTAATATCAAGGAAACAGAACAACAAATGGGTGAAGGATATCAGTTTAGACAGAGTAGTGGAGAGAGCAAATAAACAAAGTTAATAAGCTAATACTGTCAGTGCAAAACAGGGAAAAGGACCTGTATAAAAAAAAAGCCACGTACCTCTCCTCGTGGGAGAGGATTCTTGTGTAGCTGTGTGCAACTGTTCCTGGAGATTTTGAGAAGTGTTAAGAATTGCTGTAAGTGTGGTACCAGGATATTTGTTACTTGTGGAAGTTGTGCAACAACTGAATAATTTTTTCTGCCTATGAGGTGAACACTTACTGATTGTGTTAGTTTTGCTAGAAGATTGTGCCATTTCACTAGGTGCTCAGTAAGTACATAACCAGGTAATATCACTACTGGATTTGGTTTAGCTGTAGAATTTCTTACTTGATTCAGAATTAATAAAAGTATTTTCTGCTTATTATAAAGTTATTGTGCATTTTGAAGTTGGAATTTTCCCCCTTGTAAATGTAATTCTAATCAAACAAAAAAAGATGGATTATAATGGTGATTTTTTTTTTTTTTGTTCTTATGGTCTTAATTACACGTGCAGATCTCTTAAGAAATGTTACTAGCCATGAATTTGGTTTCTAAATACAGAAATTTTAGAGCTGAGCATTAAATGAGAACCGAGAGTCAGAGGTTTGTCTGCAAAGCTTTTTGCAAACAAATCTATTTCTTACTCAATGTTGAGAAGGCAGTAATGTTCCCCAAAGTAACTCTGTAGCACAAAAAACCCCAAGATAATCAAACTTAAATGTTAACATTTAAAAATAGATCTAGTCATAAAGTTGGGAACTGAGCTAGTAATGGTCCATCTGTTTTTATAGCAAATACAGTCTGTGTTTTTTTCCTTGTGAGACTAAATTAAACTGAGTATTATCATATTCTACATAGTCATTGATACATTAAAGTTATAAATTGCATTTTTTTAAAAGATGAAATACTGTTTTGATTTGTTTATATAGAAAAAAGCAAATTACAGTTGTTAGAGAAAGGTGTGGAAAAGATAGATGTCACAGATCAGAAAATAATTGGTGTTTGGTAATAGTGTATCCCAGTAAAAGCAGAGAAGTAAGAATTCCAATTGTTTTACATTAAGAAAGTTACAAAACAACAGATATTCCTAGATGTAAATGAGGAATAATAGTAAGTGAAAGTACCTTCAGAAAGTCAAAGCATTTAGACTGAAAATACAAAATTTGTTCTGATATCTAAATAGAAATGCAGATATTCATAAGATACTAAATTAAGTGCGTGCATGTTGGCTGTGAATATAGCAAATGTTTTATCTACAGTTAATACTTAAATATTAATGTAAATACAATGATAACACATAGGCTATGCCTTTTCAAACAGAATAATCAAATAGAAAAGTTTACAAAAACATTTTGTGTCTGAGATCTTACCACTGATACTCCTTCCTGCTTGATGTGCCATTAGTCTGTAAAATGCTTCATTGTAAAGGTGCAAGTATAATCTAGACCTGTACAGAGCAGAGAAGTTATCTTGTGTTTAATGTAAGAGATTGATAGATCTTTTTTGCACAGGCTGCCAAACAACATCTGTCTGTCACTGTAGCAAGCTTCTTGAAATCTTAATTTTGTGGTGGTGTCTGGTAACTGCGGTAATAATCAAGAATATTACCGAGGATGAACAGAGCTTCTTTCCTCTTGAAAAATATTGTAGGTCTAAGACTCGGACTTATAGGCAAGTAAATAAACCCCACAAAATCTTCTAAAGGTTTTGTTTCCTTTTTTTTCCACATTTGCTGACAACAAAAAGAGTAATAACGGAATTAATCAAATATAGAACGTACTACTTTTACTTTTTGAGTAAATCATGGAAGGACAGTTCTTAAAGGATCATGTGGTTGAGATCTGTCATTTGATGATCATGAGATCATCCAGCTACTTTAACAAGTCTTTGGGGAACTGAGGACTTCGAACATATTAATTAGACAAGCACTGGTTGCTGGAAATCATTAGGACAGCCATTCTTTCCAGATATGTAAAACCCATGAAGTTAAATGCACCAACTTTCAAGGCAGCAAGTCTCTGAAACTGCTAGGACATATTATTGCAACTGAGTTATTTGTCAAGTTAATCACTTCAATTTCATAAGTAGCAGAAATTTAATAGGGAAAATGATTATTTATTTAACAACTAATCCTTGCCTGGATGTCATTAATAACATTCTAATACATCTTCCCTCTATATTTTCAGTTGCTGTTATTAAAAGAACCCAACACAACAATGTCACTGGAGAATAGGGCCACAATTTGAGTTTTCTTATTTATGAATATAGTTGTGCTTCACTTGCAAATTTATATAATGGATTTGGGTTTTTGAGTGAAAATATTCTCCAATCAGTGAAATATTTCCATGTTGGGGTTTTTTTTTTTTTTTTTTTTTTTTTTTTTTTTTTTTTTTTTTTTTTTTATGCTGGTGGTGTTGCAAACAGGCAGAGAAAGCTTTCATTTTATTAACTTTAAAAACAGTGGCAAAATAGTAGGTGAAATTTCTTGGTAGGGGAAAACTAATCTATCTTCAGTGAAGAAGACAGTGACTAATTTTATGGGTTCTGTAAAATGATGGAAACAAGAGGGGAGAGAGGGGAGGAAGAGAGCAAAGGAAAAGCACCTTTTAAATGTATGTATTTATTGGGACCCTGTTTAAAGGGTCAACAAGAGGCATTAGGAATGCAAGTGCCATGGCCACCCCCATCCATTCTGTTTGTCTCCTTTAATCTTTGATCCAGCTGCTCCAAACATCTGGCACAGTGAACCTTGACTCTGGGCTGTGATTCAGGGGAGTTCTTTGGGATATGTGCGTGTGGGAGCTGCTTTGAATCCCGCACTGCTTCTATACAACTCTGTGTGTCCTGTTTGTGTGGGGTTCAGTGGGTCACCCACCATCCTGCCAGCCAACTGGCTGTCTCTGTTGGCAATGAGAGATGGCTATTTTCTGACTCCATTATCACACACAGTCTCAGGGGAAGACAGACAGCTGCTGTGACAGCCCAGTAAAGCAATGGCACCTTCCCTCTCCTCTGATTCCTTCAATATTTCTTCCTTTGAGCCCCCTGTGCACAGTAATACCACTTTGCTTTTGGTCTCACCTTTCCTTTCTGCAGGCACATCCCTTCCCTCTTTCTGCATTCTGTTTCTCAACAAGTATATGTCCCCTCTTCTTCTCTGTTTCCAGGCTCCTGACCTTCTAGCAATTTCACAGTGCACGGTTAATGAGAAAGACAATGTCTGATGACCAGGGGTGTAGAGAGGAAGAGGAAAGATGTTCCTAACCCATCACCCCACCAAGTCAGTGTCAGGAATGATAACCAGTGGGATCTCCCCTCTCATGTAATAACCTGCCTTCATTCCTTCAAGTACCAGCTCTTGGAACTGCCTAGAGGGAACAAACAGGTACAGTCACAGGTATGCATACTTGCAGTGTCCTCTGCTTAAAAACTGGTCTCTGCCAGGGCTTCAGTGACTGAAGTACCCAGGGGAGCTAGGCAAGGGTGTGAAGCAGGTGTCATCTAATGCGGTCCCAGCCAGCCCCAAGCTGGAACCGTAGGAGGATGTGAAGGAAAACGAGGCCAGGCTCCACACCTGGTAAGGACATATGGGATCTCTATCCTTCACATTTTGGGATGAAAGAAGCAGTCAAGCTGGTAATCTGGTGGAAGAGAAACAGCAATAAGGGGATCACAGGGAATTAGGATGGTGGATGGAGCCATATCAAGACCGTTCCTCTTCCTCTATTCCACAACAACTTAAAGTTGTTAAGTTGTTAACTTCAAAGGGCATCAGAGGTGTGGAGGGGGACACAGTGTGGGTTGGATGTGGCAATGCAGTTGCACTGGGGGAGCTACATCAAGTAGCAGCTGGGATTTGGGTCATTCAGTAGTTGCTTGGAAAAAAAAATAATAATATTTTAAGCAGCAACCCAGAGAGGGGGGAACCAGCAGGGAATGTCAAGCTGTGGAGCAGTGGCAGAGAAAGGCTTTTAATTCTCGAAAATGGATGCACGAGCTAATCCTTCTCTGCAAATACAGCCTGGTAAATGCTCAGACCCAGCAGCCTTTTAAATGCCAGATCAGCTCTTACTTAAATGGCATTTTGTTTTATTATTTATTTATTTATTTATTTATTTATTTATTTATTTATTTATTTATTTATTTATTTATTTGCTAAGAATAGCTTTGAATAAAGAGGTGATCTCTGTCTGGCATTGTGTTGTGATGGTTCCTTGGTGTTTGTTGTTGCATCAGGAGTGCAAGGAGATGTTGAGTTTGCCAGGGCTCAGGCTACCTCGGACCCTCCCACTCACCCATGCACCCATACCCCACCAGCCCACCCTCAGAGCTGTCGTGCCCGGCCCTGTGTCAGGGCTCCCTGCCCACCACGGGCAGAGGAAAGGACTGGGGCGGTTCAGTGCAGCTGGTGGGAGAGAAGTAGGACGACTGGGTGTGAATGGGAGCTGGAGCCAGGTGTGTGGGGCTGAGCCAGGAGACGGGGGAGAGAGGGAGGGGGGGAGATTTGGGAGGATGCAGTGATACCAGAGGAAAAGGTAAAGCTTCGGCTAGCTGCTGGAGGAAGGGGTTAACCGAGGAAAGGTAGACGTGGGGTCAGCAGGTAGTTAGCACGGGAGACAGTTGCTGTGGGGGTTGTGGGAGGGTGGGGAAGCAGAAGGGCCGGAGGCTACCCAGCTTGTGGGCAGAAGGCAGGCAAATAAGAAGCTTGCCCGTAGGTCTGCAGACACGGTCCGGGAATGCTGGATGCCGAGGCAGGGGGCTGGCAGGGAACTGCGGTGCCTGTGGGTCCGGGGAGCCCGGGGAACTGGAGACGAGGGAGTCCGGCAGGAGGGGGTGGCTGCAGGTGGCACTTGCCGTGGGAATGAGAAGGGAGCTGCCAGCAGGGAACAGGAGAAGGGGGGCACAACCCGCCGGCAGGGCTGGCAACTCGGTCTGCCCTTGGCAGGGACATCTGTCCTCGTCTCGCCATTCCCGATGTTATTGCTCTGCAACCGAGGGAAAGGGCGAGGGCTGGAGAGGGCAACCTGTCCTTCCAGTGGCAAACACTTGCATCTTTTCTGCTTGATATTGCTGCCTGTGTGCGTGTGTAGTGAGATGGTCGCTAATCTCGTATCCCCCTCTCTCCCCTTGCCAGAAAGCAGGAGGCAGAGCCCAGGGCTGGCAGGCTGTTTGGTTTCCTGGAGGGATCTGTGCCACTTGGTGGCACTAAAAAGTTGCGCTGAAGCCGATGTTCCCTCGTATGAAGAGCCCCTTCGCCCCCCAGCCCGGAGCAGCAGGTGCGGCAGCGGAGTGCCCTGGCCCCCGGCACCTCGACCCCAGGGGACAGCAAACTTCGGCGGGGGCAGTTCACAAGCGCTCGCCGGGACTGCAGGGGTAAACTCTTCCCCGCGACGCGGTTTTAAACAGGGTGGTGGTTTGTGTATTTTTGTTTGTTTGTTTGTTTTTTGGGTTTTGGGGATTTTTTTTTTGGAGGGGAAGGGGTTGCGGTTTTGTTTGTGTTTGTTTGTATTTTTGGGGTGGGTTTTGTTTGTTTGTTTGTTTTCCCATTTGGATGATGCTGCTCTGGACCGATCGCCGCTTTCTTACTTGACAGAGAGTAGTGCGGGAGGGAGGTGCCGGTTTGTAGGGGGACTTTGCAACCTTCAGAGCACCTGAAGAGATTTCCTCTCAGGGCGGAACGCAGGGTTAACCCCTAATAAATGCAGAGAGGTTGCTACTGTGCATATGTGAGGAAGGGTGGAGGTGCTTGCAGGTGGGTTAAACTGCAGCAAGTATTTAGGAAGACCAAGGCTGTGGTAGCGAGCAAAGACCCATCTGTTGTTTCATCGTTTGTTTATTCCTCCTCCTCATGCCTTCCCCCTCCGTTAAATCCAGGAACCGTTCACGCCTCTTGCAAATGAGATTTGTGCGACGCTGAGAGAACAGCGTGTTGCATAGCGTGTGTGTATGTGCATGCATTCGTGCGGGTAGGATACTCGGTCCTCAGTATTTGTCTGTGATCAGAAGAAAAATGTGCCTATAGCTGGAGGAGTGACAATGCTAGCCCAGTGGGGCTCACCTGCTGGTGATCTTTGCAGAGGCATTTGAGGATTATTCAGCTCCAGAAGGTCGATGTGAGGAGTGCTCTCTCTGCCGTGGCTGAAAATAGGAGATGCCTACCACTACCTGTCTTTATTATTGTCACTAAAAGGACCACTTTGCTGCCACTGTGGGAAGAAGCATTTGTGCCACGGACAAGGTAATGCTGGGGTGGGGGTGGGGGGGGAGCAGGGTAGGTGGCAGAGCATATTTATGTGCTCTGGATTGTGGACAGAAACCCTGTGGATGCAGGAGAGGCTCTTTCCCCCTCTTCCCTCCTTCCTCTTGCTTTTGCTCAGTGTCCTGGTTGCTGGAGACCAGAACAACTCCTGGGGGAGCAGCAAGCCAACTGGTGTGGTACCTCTCTAGGGGTTGCTGAGGCATCAGGGGGTCTGGGGGATGGAGGGAAGCAGGCACTGATCCCTGCACAGGAGCAGGATAAGTGTGGGGTGGAGGGGCTGGGGTGCTGTGATACCTGGGCTTGATGATGTGTGTGATATAGCCCTTCAGTTCACAAGTGGGGATCTGTCTTGCTAGGGAGGTAGAATGGAAATGGAGATGCATTTGTTTCCCAGGGACAGTCAGGCTTAGCTCAGCCATAGACTTTTCTGTGTGACCTTGGGACAAATCACTCAGCTCTGCTTGGCAAGCCCTGTCTGTTCCTTATTTAATAATCAAAGCTAATGTCTCCACGTGCAAAAATGATTCATTATGGATTTAGAGGGACAGCAATACCACTAGCTGAGCGGGGAGACAGAGACATGAGAACCAGTGTGCTTGCATACATACACATCTCTATATACAGCCACTTAGTTGTGGCAGCTCAGGTAGCTATGTTGGGAGTTAATCTTGCCCAATAGTTTCCTCTAAGACCCAGCTCTATTTATTTAATTCATTTGCAAAAATGTGATCCTGCATGCCAAGTGTGACCACCATGGCAATTTTTACCAGTGGTTCATTTCTAGGTTGATTGTTTTTTCTGTCTTCCCCTTCCGTAGACCTGCCCTGAGGCGAAAGCCGGCGGCGGGCGGTGCTCAGCACCAGGGACAGCGTCCGCTGCCCGCTCCCCGCCGCCCGCTTCCCGTCCGCATCCTTGCAGCTGCCCACTGCCCGCAGGCAGTGCTGTCCCGCACTCCGAGGCTCGGCCACCCAGGCAGCCCCACTGCCATTCCACATCTTTTCTGAGAAGCAATTTCCGGTGGTGGGGAGGAGGTGACTGGGTGTAGTGCGAGCCAGGATGTTTCGTTCTTCTGGTCTTGAGGACAAAGTAGGGGGTCATCTTGAAAGCAGCAGAGGAACATCTTGAAAATACACTACTCCAAATCCTAAAATGGAAAGATGTATAGAGGACTTAATTACCAGGCTCTTTAAATGCCCTACAACTTGTTTGTGTTTTCTTTTTTGTTTTGTTTTGTTTGATTTTTGGTTTTGTTTGTTTGTGGTTTTGCTTCTGATTTTTACTGTATTGCTGAACATTTCTATCACGCTAATATTTTGCAAATTCTCAAATACCTTGTCTATATGTTAATTTTTATGTTACACGGTCACAATGTTAATAACTATTTCAGATGCTCAGAGAGTACTTTTTAGGGTCTCTATATAGATTTTTTTGTAATTTTATTTTTCAACATAGCTATGGCATTTTTGGCATAGTGACAGTGCTGGAATGTCATCATAACTACTCTTGTTGCGACTTGCTGAAAAATGTTTTTTGGAACTGCTATTGCTCTTTTCTTGATCAGCTTCTTCACTCCCTACAGTTTTATTAATTAATAAAATGTCTGGGATTACAGATGAAAACATGCCTGAGCTATTAGTTTCTGCATCATATGGTATAGCTGTTTTTTGCTAGCAACAGCAGTAAGTAGTGTATTTGACAAAATTGCAGAGATAATGCAAGTTTCCCTGGGAATTTAAGAACCTCCATATTAACACCAAAATTATTTCATCAACCAGAAAGTACGTGTGTGTGGGCGTAACATGGGGAAGAACTTCCTGGTATTGCTAAGGATCTTGTTGATAGTTATAGCATTCCCTGTTATTAGCTATAAAGACATGAGATGAGCATGCTAGTCTCTTCTTTTCAGTGGCTTTTCTGACCAAATGGTGAAAACTATTTCTTACTGCTTAGTATTGTTTCTATTTCTAAATGGAATGACAGAAAACTGCTTCATCGTCTCTCCTATTGTATAAGGCTGTTTTCTTTATCAAAGAGCTTGATCTAATGCCTGCTGGAATTTACAGAGCAGATGATGTAATGACTAATGTTTTCTTATGGTGTTGGTGGGTTTTTTTTGTTGTTTTTTTTGGTTTTTTTTTCCCCTGGTGGTTTGGTTGGTTGGTTTTTTGTTTGTTTGATTTGTTTATTTGTTTGGTATGTGGTTTTTTGTTTTATTTTTTTTAGTGAACAGAAAAATTAGGCAGCAGTAGAAATCTCAAAACAGAACAGGTTGCTCATATTTCACAGTTTTCAAGTAAAGACCTCTTGAGTGTGTCAGGTTTTGTTTTCCCAAAGTGAATTACCTCTGAGGAATGGGCATGGGGAACCTTCTGCACAATGAGCCTCCTCTGAGCACTGAGAGATAGATTGCCAGAACAGCTTGAACCCAACGCTTAGAGTTTGCATAGCCAATAGCTAGCAGAACACAGCAGGCTTAGCACCCTGACTCTACACTTTTCCCTAACATTGGTCCCAGCCGAGATAAACTGAGAGGTCTCTCTCCTTATGTAACTGTTTTTCTGAGACTGTTTCATGTTTTCCTACTGAAAGATCTTCACTGTGAAATGTGACATGACTGACTCTGGACCAGTAATTCAGTTGCTGCTTGCTAAGATTTTGTCTTCTCTGATGACAAAACCTATGTTAATTCCTCGGTATATACTGCTTTGATCCCTATCAACATATATTATCTCATATCTGATGTATTTAAATTAGTTGTGGTTTGTACTGTAAATGAATGCCTGGAAAATGTTTAAAAGCAGGTACATGGCTATAAGTTATAAAAACATGGCATATAAGTAAATTTTGTCACTACAAATGAATGGACTTTAAGTATGTTAGTTTTTGTGATTGTTCTGATCCTGAAAATCTTTTAAGGAGAACCTTAAACTTTAAATAAGACTTTACAGATATTTGACCAATAGTATTCTTCATCTGATAAGCACTAAACATATTCCTAAGTGCTTTGCTGGATTGGTCCATGAGTTCTCACTCTATCACAGAACTTTTCTATGATTCAGTAATCCGACATTTTATTTTTAAGTGTTCCTGGAGATTCAGAGACTATAACCCAGCAGGCTGTAAACTTACAAAATTGCAACAAAGAAGAAATCTGAATGAAAGCATTTCTACTTCTGTGTGCTTTTTTTTTTTCCATGATGTAGAAAAGAGTAAATAAAAAAATTTCCCTTTGTTGAATTCGTGTTTTACCTATTAGAAACCACAGAGCCAAGTGGATTCAGATCACAAAGCAAACAGGTGCTTCACTCTAAGGTCACTAGTGGGCGCTGCTATAATAATGTAAGCCACAGCGGGAGGGGCTGTCATCCTGCAGGTTTAAACACAGATACACGTGTGGCAGCAGAAGCCCTTAAGAACAGTCAGACGTGCCCCATGGATAAACTCCAGGCGACGTACATAGCCGAAAATCAGCCCTTTGTGAACTGCTGTTCATAGTCTGATTTTTGATCAAGATTTAATTAATGCCCTTAGATATTAACACTCTTCTTTTTTCTTTTGGTCTGTACAGACTGTAAGTACAGATGGACTTGCATTTGAGAATGATTTTGAAAGATTTAGATTTTTTTAATAATGACGATTTTGCATGATGTTTCATGGAATATTACAGATGCTCATTTTCTACTCTGTTAAACCACAACATGAAGGATCTGGAACTCTGCCCTAAGGGATCAGCTGAGAATTTCTCCTGACAGAGACTAGCATGAAGTTTTTACTGCCAGGGAGAACAGAGGTTATAAGAATATGTTGAGTGCTTGATCAGATCTGTGTCTTCAGTCATCTGGGTAGCCCATAAATTTTTGTCTGTGACAAGACTGAGAAAACGACAGATAGGGAGAGTTACTTTTTTGTCTTATTACTTCTGCAATTGCTCCAAGTGTGAAACTAGTGCACCAGAAAACTGAGACTAAAGTGTCTGTCATCTATTGTTAAAGCATGTAACTTCAGAATTAATTTATAGTTAGATTCCTAACTAAAATAAACTGGAAACCTTGATACACCAGTAATTAAGTGCCTGATTTCATTTTGCCTATGTTGCAGTAAATTTAGGATAAGTCCATTGATGCTGAAGAAATTGAACACTGTGAAAAGCAAAGTTGACTGTAAAAGCTGTACCTGCTGTCCATCAAGGAAAACAAGTAAAAGAAGATAAATTATTAATTAGGAAACAATTCCCACTGCAACTCACTGCCTTTGATATTGCTGATACCCCTGTTCTCAGTCAGAAGGCTGTAGCATGTCAAATTCCCTTTAGAGTTATTCCTAACTATTGAAGTAGGAGTTATATTTAGGCTTATGAAATTTTACTTAATTTTGTTTTAGTCGTCATCCTGCTTGTAATAATAAGCTTCTGGTAATAAAAGAATATAATCAAAATGTGGAGTGACTTGTGTGCGATTCACTTGGGACCGAAGCACAGTAAAATTGCATATTTGAATAGTTCCCTTGGCCATATTCTCTTCAGGAAGATGTTCTTCAGGAAATGTAATTAGTGTGCTTAGTGTATCAGCATTCTGCTCAGCCATTTTGATCTAAAGTGGGATTTGTTACCTGATTACTCTCACAGTGTCTTCACAAAGCATGGCCAGCTTATTCATTGGAAGGATGACAGGCAAGAAGAACAAAGTGAAACACAGGGAATTCTGTTCAAATATATTAAAAAAATAATACTACTTACTTTGAAAAATATGGAAAACCTGACCAGACATGAAGCTAAGAAACCTGCTTTAGCTGAACTTTAGTTGAACAGTAGGCAGAGTGGATGGACCAGATAACTTCCTGTAGTGCCTTCCCACCTTAACCATTCTGTGATTTTTAAGTTTATGAGCACAAGAGAAAGCCCACAGAAGCAGATCTCTATTATATAAATACAAATCCATTGAAATTTGGCAGGCTCACTTAGCCATGTCAATATAAATTCCAGGTTGTTTTATTTCATCGTGAAACACCACAAAAAACAATGACTTAGGGTGCTTTGAATGCAAGTCCTAAGCCAAATACTGTAAAACATAAGCAGTGTTCTTGAGATACATCAAACTGACTTTCGCTTTAGTAAAGTGAAGAAAGTTCATTAATTGTGGAGCAACTTCAGTCTGTATCTGACTCCTTCTTTTCCCTTGGATGTCATGAAGTGGAAGGATTTTATTGGTTTCAGAATTTGTGTTTGGGCCACAGGAATCCCCCAGTTATGATGCATGCTAATATTATGGAAAGAGAAATACAAAGGAGACCTTCAGCTTTGCCTCATTCTTTACCCTGTAATTTTATACTGATAGATACAACTGTAGACAGAGAAGAGCAAACAACTGTTCTTTGGAGTGAAGGAGATAAGAATGGCCTCTCTGCCCTCTCTTCCTATATATCCTTTAGGGGAATTGTTTAATTCATAGACACAAGACCAAGACATTTGGGAAATATGCATTGCAGAATTTAAACAGTGCACAGACTTTGGATTTTCTTTTGCACCACAGCTCATCCTAGCTCTCTGAACTCTCTATTTGTACATAGGCAGATTCACAGACAGCTAGGTTATAAAAAGGCATATAATTTTGGATCCAGTCAGATTCTGAGGCAGAGTTGGCATTTATCTAGATATACTTGTATTATGGACATGTAGCCTTAATTTGAGAAGCTCAGAAAAATAAGCATCCATGGTTTTGAGTAACAGAGTGCTATTTCTGTCCAAATATTAAAAAGTTAATAAATAATTTTTCTTTAAAGTGATAATACATTCAAATAATTAAAATCATAGGAATTTAATAGTTGTGATATTGAACAAAGATAACTCCTGTCATTCATCCTTCAGACTATTTTCTAATTATATACCAACTTCAGGGTGATGGAACAAACAATTTTAAGACATAAGCAATAGTGATAGCCTGTAATTAGAGACTAATTAACCTGAACTGAATTGCTGTTATTCCTTAGTGGCAAAGGGTTGCAATATTGATAAGTCAATGCTTCACCCAAACTTTCTTGAAAAAAACCCAGACTTTCTTGAAGTGTTTTACAGTTGTCTGAACTTTATTTTATATTAGGATTTTTTTTTTTACTAAAAATTAATATTGCATGAACATACTGTGATTAACATTAAAAACATTTATATTCACTATTTTCTCTTTTTAAGGATTTAGATTTTGTTTGGGAATACTCACTGAAACTATGACATAATTTTCTCTGTGTAAATACTTTATAGATGTCTAGGCAAAATAATAATTGAACAAGCCTAACATCAAGTAGAAAAGTGTTTTTAGATTTGCAAGTACCATCTTCAGAATCAGGAAGAGTTTCACTTGGCACTGTACTTAATGACCTATGACCTAAGTGTGAAGAGTAAAGTCAAGATTAAAATACTGTTAGATTCTCAGCATGGAAGAAACAGAGATAGATTTCCTATAATAAAGGTTTCTTTCACTTTACAGTATCTAGGTGGTTTTAGAGTAATTGGTAATGGAATAGAAATGATTGGTGGTGTCTGAAATGTATGGAGATTTTTAAATTTTTTTTTATTGCATCAAAAAATTAAGTGGATAAAACTGAGATCAGGATCTTCCCTGTAATTTTGCAGTTGTTTTGTCAATAATGAAACCAGGCATATGGTTCACTAAGTAGATCAGCAGCTTCCAAGATTTAAGAGTGTGCTTGGCTTTCTGTACTATCACTATTTGCTGGCAGGTGTGGAGCAATAGATAGTACTTTAATGTGCTCAGGGATCAAGACCTGGACAAACTACTATTTAAGCACTATATTTAAAACTGGAAACACTCTTCTGCAAACCCACTGCTAGACACAGAATGTTTTCCAGTTCCATTTACCACAGACCCAGACGTGAAGTATTTGATGAACTTTTTTTATTTTATTTTTTTAATCTTTCAACAGCACTAATATAGGTGCAGATTGCATTGCAGACTGTTGGTAAATGTAGCTGATCAAATATTTTAGGCACTAGCACATCTGCAGTCTCTATGTTGACTTCTTTCTACCAGTGAAGTCTGTAGTGTTGCCTACAGTATAAGGATTTTTCAAATTGTTCTTCAGCAATTTTTGAAGTAATGATATAAAAAGATAAAAATACTTTTACTCCTCTGATGTTTTTGAATTACTGTTCCTTTGCTTAAAACAAATATAAATATTAATACCAAAATCAGTTTTTTTAATCTTAACTTATTTTAAAAGTTATTTTGTTTCCTGTTGTGTCTTGCAAAGAAAAAATAGATTTACAGATTCTGCATTACTTAGAATAACAGCTCTGTGTGTCAACAGCAGTTTCCTAATGCTGTAGCTGATAATGCAGTACAGCCCAAAGTATATTAGTGGGGCATATGTATTTGAGATGTAGAAACTGTCTGAAATTAAAGGGAGTTGTTTTTGAAGATGCATATTAGAAATGGCAACATCTTACTTCTGTGGAATTAAATACTTGCCTGTCTTTTGTGCTTTTGAAAATATTTCCCCAAAGACTTTTTAAACAAGAGTGTCAAAGAGAAAGATGTTGGTTTATAGCAGCAGAAGTGCAAGTCTAGGATTGTGAAACACTGAAGTGAGATAAAGTTTTCTAGCTTAAAAATTATGAAAAAATTGTACATAGGAGGCAATGTACTACAGTCGTCAACAGCAATAGGAATAGGTGCAATTTTAGAAGAGATTATAAAGCTTACTTTATACATAATTTTAAGGTTCTTTCTCTTACTTATTGATTTTTGAAGGTTATGAAGATTATGACCACATGTGCAGCTCTGCATAGCTGTCCACTCGGAGATGATGGTGACTCCTTAGAGAATACATGCAAACTCCTGATTAAGCATCAGCAGAGTGTTCCTTTTATCCAAAATATTTGATAACTGCTTTTCACCAGCTCTCCAACTTTGTTCCATCATGTTATCTCTACCAGCCTAAACCATTTCCTAAAATGGTCCTTTTACTGTTCCTTGCAATCCTGCTGTTAAAGGAAGATGTCTGTGGAAACTTTGGGTTTTTGGTTTCAGCACAGGCAAATGAAAGAAGGGTGGTTGCACACATGCCTGGTGATATTATTATTGGAGCTCTATTCTCTGTCCATCATCAACCAACTGTTGACAAGGTTCATGAGAGGAAATGTGGAGAGGTAAGAGAGCAGTATGGCATTCAAAGAGTGGAGGCAATGCTACATACTCTTGACAGAATTAATTTGGACCCCACACTGTTGCCAAATATAACTCTAGGATGTGAAATAAGGGACTCCTGCTGGCATTCTGCTGTGGCTCTGGAGCAGAGCATTGAGTTTATAAGAGACTCTCTTATTTCATCAGAAGAAGAGGAAGGGATGGTGCGATGTGTGGATGGATCATCATCGTCTTTCCACTCCAAGAAACCCATTGTTGGTGTTATTGGACCTGGCTCTAGCTCCGTTGCTATTCAGGTCCAGAACTTGTTGCAGCTTTTCAATATACCTCAGATTGCTTACTCTGCCACAAGCATGGACTTAAGTGACAAAACTCTGTTCAAGTATTTTATGAGAGTTGTGCCATCTGATGCACAGCAAGCAAAGGCTATGGTGGACATTGTCAAACGCTATAATTGGACCTATGTTTCTGCTGTACATACTGAAGGTAAGAGGCTATTTTTAACATATAAGAATATCTTTGAACTACTTTGATGTGATCTGACAGAGGGATGATGATAGTTTGATGTTGTTGGGATTTTGCTAGTCACTTGCCATCAGTATAGACTTTTAATTTATTTAATAATAACTTCACATTCTCTGTGGGTGTGAAGTAGAATCATGTTGTCAATGGCTGAAAACAAAATTTGAAACACAGGATTGTGTGTGATCTAGGGTAACTTATTGGTAAAAGTTCTTGCTCTGGAGTCTCCTAAGTGACCTTAATTTAATTTAGTTGATGTTTATTTATTTTCTTTATCTACCAATCAGTGTATTTATGTAGAATAATAGTTTTGACTATATCGAGATCAATGGGTAGTGAGAAAGCATCTGATATTCATAGTGCAGATGTGAGCTAAATTGTAATTTGAAACCATAGCTTAGTCAGAACATGTTCCTGCTTAATATCTGAGCCACAGAGGCATGCATACTAGAAAACATGCAATTCTAGCTAATACTGGAATGCAAACTGTCCTATCTCCTTGAGATCAGAACTGTTTACATCCTTTTTATAGCACTTCATGGAATATTGAGCCCACTTTTTGCTCTGCATTTGCCATTGGTTTTGGGAGAGCACAAGGGAAGTCTCCTTGACCCTTCTTCACATGTTAATATTCCTGTGCATTAAATTGCTTTTATCATGTGTTCAGAAAATCACAACTGTGTGCTAGATTGCTTTTCTGTTCTTATTTATCTGAGGTAGCACTTAAACTTTTTACCCAGTGTTCATAAAGAATGTGATTAAGTCAAAATGTTATGGAAAAGCTTCCTTGATTTTGTTATTTCTTGTACTGGCAGAGTTGAGTGGGTTCATCTTGTTAAAAGTGACTAGATTTTCATACTACCTTAAGAGTAGGTTTCAGCCATCCCCATCTAATGACACGCCATTTAATGAATTTTACAGAATTAGGGTTTTTGATGAATTTTAGGACTTCACCACATTGCCTCTGTTGAAACAGACAACTGCTGAATGGAAGGCTCAGGATGCAATCTGAAAATGAAAAATGTTAAGAGAATGAGTAGTGGTGGCAACGTTGCTGAACAGCAGCAGATGCTGCTGGCTTTATTACAACCAATAGAAAGCAGATTGCCCTTCCCACACACTGAATATGTTTCTCTGGCAGATTCCATACTATTCAAAGCCCTTTTTGGGGGAGATGCTGGTCCAATGCTAGGCTTGCATGCAGATTGTTGCAATCATGTTTCCATTAGGATAGTGATAGATGGTAAATAAGTTCAACCGCTTTTGTATGGGGATGCATCAATATATTAGGAGTTTAATCTAAAACTTCAGTGTATAAAACAGTGTATAAATCACTCTATGTTACATCATGTAGTGAAGGTATTCTGTACCAGCTGATGGCTTTGGCATGGCTAGGTGTGCAGCCTTCCCTTCACAAATATATATGAATAACATCATAGTTAAAAATAATGCCACTGATGTGTCACATTACCATAAGATTTTATCTCCTGACTGCTTTTGATGACTCATCTGGTTTTGGCTATGAACAGCTTTTACACCTCTCCTTATTGAAATGGAATGCTTTTATATTCAATGTGGGAATTCTCAAGCTCATATCAAGGTCTGATTCTTCACAGAGTGAAAATATGTACTTTTACCGCTTTCCATGGACACACTTTGGAGTTGATGATAACATATGGCATGTCAATCTTAAGGCAGAGGAACTTTTTACTGTGCATTAGAAAGAAGGGAATAGGGACACAAGGTTGAAGTGGGATCTAAAGACTATGATCAGTAGAGGAGAAGGATATGACAGATAAGCTGAATGTGAGGAAGGAGAAATGAATGATGTATGTAGTACAACATGTGTCTGCTTCTGCTGTTATTAATGGGGACATGGTTAATTGTTAATTGTAGTACACTGTTAATACCCGAGGCCTCATTCATAACATATTTAAAGCAATATATCTCTGGACTTCAGTGAAGGAACAATAAATTTTGTTTCTGGGAACCTTATGGTTCTATCATCTATTTACATAGCCTAGTCATGATGATGAATAGGTTATCCCGTTAAATAACATCACTCAAAAGTTTTATTACAATATAACAGATGGTATTTATGATGGGATAGAAAAATACAAACTGAACAAGGTATTTCTTTGAAATGTGACAGTGTCTGATGTTCTGGGCACTTTCCAAAGATTATGGCAAATGTTATCCTTTGCAGTAACAGATATTTTTTAAAAAACACTGTTAAAAAAACCCAAAAAACTACACAGGAGTGCTAAAAAAAAGGAATTGAGTAAATCAGCAAAAGAGATTTTTGTGTTGCTTTTAATTTTTTTTCTTTTGGTAAGTACTTTTCATGTTAATATAATGTTTCCAGATATGCTGCTCTACTCAATGTCTTTCATTCATAAGTATTATTTCAAAATAGAAAAAAAAATGTTGAATCCTTCTCTTTGTAATTTTTATTGAAGTGGGATCTTGACCATCCATTGAAAGTAGTCTTTCTTTCAATGTTTCCAGTAGTTCTGGCTGTCTACATTTGTTATCTTTAGCTAATTTTCATGCATTAACCATACTCTTCTGAATATGATATTTGATTTTTGTGAAGGATTTCCAAGGAGGGGGAGGGTCCTCTCTTCTAAAACTGGATGTAGAGAAAAGAAGGGGCATAAAAAGAGTGGTTATTTCTTTGCTTTGATAGTCCACCAGCAGATAAATTTAAAGGTCTCTTTGATCCAGTGTAAGAAAAACCTGCCATAGGTCAGTAGTTTCACAGTGCAAGGCTTCTTGATTGTATCTTTCCTTATGCACTTAATAATTATCTGTGTTTGCAGTGGATTATTAAAATTTTGGCAGGTTGATCTGAAATTGTGTTGTTAAATCCTTACTCAAGGCTTCCAGACTTAAAATACACAAAAATATATTGAGATGTTCTTGTAAGCTTTGCTCCTTTGACATTTATCATCATGATTTAATCTAGGTGATGCCTACAGGTGTGTAAGTAACCACTAAAAATAATTTTTTTTTTTGAAAAATAGGAAGGTAGAAGGACTGCTGTCAGTGTAGCTCTTGTAATTTTGAGGAGGAAGTTTCCGCAATGCCTTCAATAGGAAATGTGAGCAAAAATGAATGGTATTTCTTGTAAAACAATGGTCATCTTCACTTACTGTGTATTTCACATAGGTCGTTCAAAATCTTTGCAGTTTTAGATAGTCTTGGGTTGTAACTCTGCCTTGCTTAACTTTGTCAGGAATTATTATCATCGTTATCTTCCCCCAGTCTCCAACTTCTCCTTGCATGAAATTGTTTGTGGTGCTCTGGATTTAAAATCAACCTTTTTCACCCACTATGAGGACCTTTTTTCAAAAAGTCTTATCAGTTCTGAACCACAGGCCCCACTGTGCCCCCACGAACAGACAAGTTAACACTGCGTGGCAGAGAGCTAGGACTGAGCAGGAATGAGGGAAACAGTGATGTGAAACTCCTTTTACTGAGTACCTATAGCTTAAAACCTGAAGCAAGTGCCTTCAGCTTTATGGATTGCTACAACACGCATGCAGGGCATGCTGGAGTTTCCTACTGATCTATTTCTTTCAGTTGACTTTACAGATTTTTTTTTTTCCACCACTGTGATGTGAGCGGAGCTTAAACAAACTTTTCTTAAAATTAAACCAACATTCACTTTCTACACCAACTTCGCAGACAGACAGAAAGTCAATAATGCAGTGGAGAACTTGGCCTGTGCTTCTCTCCGAAGCAAAGTAGCACAGCAGAGAGAAGTTCTCTAGTTTAGTTCCCTGATTTCTCAAGCATGTTAGAGATCCTTTTTCACTCATGTAACTTGTCCACCTCCGTGGAAACTAATGCACATAAGAAGGTGTGGAGAGGAAAATCTGTACCTCTATTTGGCTTTAGGGTGGTCATGGTTGGCATGCAGATGGGCCATGCAGCTCATGCACCATTGACATTTTGTCTCAGCCTTTTCTTGCTTAACCACTTGACATCACAGCTAATCAGAAATGGTTGGAGAAAGTAGGGAGAGGCTGGCTGGTTGCTGAAAGAGACAAAGACCTGCCTGTTCACCTAATTTCCCATATGAAAGCCTTCCTGGTCTTTTTGAAAGATCAGAGGAAAATATGCACAATTTCCTCCTTTCCTGTCATTGCAATTTGAAGGCCTCATTTTAAAAGCCCGTTTGAACTCAATACCCTTCTGTTGACCAGACTGACACTTGGATCAGGCCTTCCTAGTCAGAAACAAGGTCAATCCCTGAGAATCTGTACTTAAAATTTGCCTGGAGCCAAATTAACTAATAACTGCAAAGGCGATTTTCATTGCCATTGGAAACCATTTATTTTGCCACACTGAATGGAGTGAAGAGGTGATGTATGCTGGAAAACCAGAACTGTACAGGGGTACAATTGAAATGTAATTTATTAATTACAAATGTATTGGGAGTGGCAAGGGATAATTTTAATTACATTATGTAAAAGGTGCAATTTGCTTTTGAACACAGTCTTAAGAAATAAGCCACTTTGTTGACATTTCCTTCAGACAGCTTTTCAGATAAACATTGGATCAAACTCATCCTCAAAGTCCTCTCTGTTTAATATCACTTTTGTCCATTTAAATGTATCATAAGTGCATATAAAGAGGTGGTTCATGTTCATTTTCTTCGGATGTAATCCGTCAAGCATAACAAAAGCATAACTTTTTCCCCCCTGCAGATAAGGGCTATTTCACACAGTTCCTATCATACTTGTTCAGATGTGTCTGGTTACAAGACTGTTTTTGCTCACATCCATTGCTACGAAATAAAAAGCAAAATTAAAAGTAGTCATAGTCTGTGAGAATAAGATGAAGAAATGAATGAAAGAGCTGCAACAAGTTGATGTTAAATCTGTTGCTTGTAATGAACTGTGCTTATCTGAGATTTTTGCTTTAGACTCTGGATTATTCTCCTTTAGGTACAACAATTGTATCATGGTCAGAAATATTTGCTTTTCACAAAGTAATATGCTTGAAAATTAGGTTAATTTTGTTTTAAGCATAGGTTATATTTTTCATGCTTTTATATTTTTTCATGCCTTATATGCAGGAAGACCCCCACATTGAAATACTGTACCAAAAATATCTGTGCTAGTCCATGAAAATATCTTCAGTTACAGAGAAAATTTATTTCTAAAAGTATATTTTTGAAAATCAAAGGATGTCTTCTCTAAAGACTGGAGAATGTTCTATTTCAACAATGTTGAATTTTTGCCATTGGGAAAATAATTATGTTTTGGGGGATTTCTGAAATGATTTTTAAACGGTTTTAAACATAAATTCTGAGATCAGGATGATCACAATTTTATATGCTCTTAATCACATTAATCTAGTAACAAAACCAAAAATATATCTTATCTGAAAGAAAATATGGGGAACAAAAACCCAACCCAAGTGCCAATCCTATCCTGCTGTTTGCTCATTTTTGTTGAATGTTGATATCTGAACGGTAGAATTTTTTTTCCTCATTTCAAATATTTATCCTATCATCCCAATTATGAAAAGTGAGCAAATGCTATCTCTCAGCTGCAAATACTGAGGCAGAAAACTGAAGCAGCATTCAGTTAATGTTTGCTTTGTTCTGCTGTGAGTGACTACCCAGAAAACATTTTAACATTGCTGTTAGATGGCTCAGGCCAGACATACCTACTGTGAGGAATCTTGACTGACAGAAAAATACAAAATAAGAGATGTACCCCTATTTGTATACTCCTCATTTTGTGAGTGTAAGGGGAATGAAGATTCTTTGGGGAAATACTACAAGACAGCAAAGGGAAGGTGGTGTACTATTTAGCAAGGAGGTGTACTATTCTAAATCTTAAAAAGAAAAATCACTTTTAAAGGAATGATATAAACTGGACATAGGTAAGAGCAGGTCGTTTGGATTGTCAAAATGTCACCTCTCTTATTTTGTTTAGGGGCTAACTGTTTGAGTGTCACTTTTTCTGCCACTTAGACTCAATAGCAGCACAATGAAAGCCACAATGTCATGAAAGTTGCCTTCACTGAGAAGAAACAACAGGAGTTCAGCAACCTTCAGCTTCATCTTCCATTTTTCTGCTGCTTAAAACCTGGAAATGGCACAGTTATTGCCCCTATCCCCAGGGTGGATCTCTTCAGTCAGGGAGGGATCTACTAGGTTGATGAGGTTTGGAAATCTTTCAGAATACACAGTTTCACTGCACAGTGCTTGCTGGTTCACAGCAGATTTATGAAACATGAGTAATGACAAGTGTGATTCACTTTCCTGCATCCCTCATGGATATTTTGTTTTTGAGATTTAAAAAATACATGCTATGGAACTGTCTGGAAAACAGATATTCCATACAATTAAAAAAAAATAATCCCAAATTATCTTTTATCCCAAGTCAGAATTGAAAGCTTAAATAACATTTTTGAGTGGATGAAAGACATGATAAAATTTAGAAGTTGGTCAAAATAAACTGCTTGATATGTGGTTATATTAAATGAAGTTGGTAAAAGATAACTTGATAAATCAAATGGGACCTTCATTCTAAAAGGTGTGAACTTTTAGTAGCTTTTCCACAAATATTAGTGTTCTTTAACAGTTTTGATAAAAAAATGTTTTATTCAGGAAAGAGCTGAAAGTTTCTCTCCCATTCCATTTTATTTAGCATGTGTTTCATATCACCACTCCTGCACACAATTTAAAAGTTTTTAGATACATTGACATCTCATTAATCCAATAGTTAAGGAGAAACTGATGAAACAGATCCCATGATTCATTATTTATAAACATTTGCAGTATTTCTGAATCTGCATTTCTTATTCTTGAAACCACAGCTTTTCCCTTTTTCATACATGTTATCTAGTGATAGGGAATTTAAATAATTAACTTGTGAAGTAATTTTTCATAGATTTCAAGGTTAAAAGTGCAGTTGGTACACTTTCATATACGAAAAAAACAAACCAAAACAAACTCAAAACATTATTTAATATTCCTTGAAATAGATTCTGCTGCTGGGAATTCAGGGGAGATCAGAGCTCTGTTGAAGGCAGGGCCAGGAATAAGGGGAGACAGGCAGAAAAAAGGCTAACTAACATCATTGAAAGGACTAGAATGAGAACCCACTTTCCAGAGGGCTAGTTTAAGACCTCAGGTATGAAAAGACTTTACAATACTATAGAATTTTATTTCTTGTATAAACAAGGAAAAGGAAGATGTCCTGCACTTATCAGTATCTTTATGCATCAAAAATATATTGTATCAGCTTAATAGTGCAGGAATTAAATCAGTGTTGCTTCAAAATTGGGGATTTCATGTACAGTTATGGTGCAGAACAGATATTTGCATTAGTCCATACATGAAGCACATTTCCTGGACTTCCAAGAGCTCACTTGTGTTATAAGTGAAAGCTAAGCAAAGACAAAGGGCCTGTGCTGGATCTTTTAAACTTTTCAGTCTTCCCTAAGGCAGTTCTGACTAGCTGATTCTTGAATCATGAAGGAGACAGTGATCTTGGAGGTGAGTCAAAAATTATAGACTTTGTTTAATTTAATTTGAAAGCCACTGGAGAGAGAATAATGTTGCATCCGTCTTACTAAAATATGATTGCAGGCTTGTGATGTGGAGACTTACCATGCTGTAATGCATAGTGTTTATATAATTATTTTGTATCTGTATACATTAAAGAACTGATTGGGAAGGTTATTAACAGAACAGTTACCCTCTACCTTGGCAATCAAATTTTAAGACAATCCTGTTCATAAATCACTGCCTTGTTTTTAAACGAATGTAATTCAACTCATCATTCTAAATACACTGACTGGAAAAGAGCATATTTAAGATTTCCTTTAACTTAGGGGTTTGATTTTTCCTTCTGGAAGTGTCTGACAACATTTATGGCTGGGTAAATACATGGTCCAGGTAATATATGTGAGTGCCTCTATACAAAATCAATTACATTGTCAAAGGGCAGACAAACAGTCTATGGGGAATGGCTCTTTCTCATAGTACAATATGTACTATATGAATTGGAAAGACAATATCTAAGGAGGATGGTAAACCATCACATTGAATGAATCCAACAGCCAAAATCCAACCTGTTGAGAACAGTGGAAACATAAGGAAAATTTCTCAGCAGATTGTCTCTCAGTCTGTTGTGATCTAGTCAAATGCTTCCCATTTGTCTTTAATTTTTCCTATAACTTTTCTTCCTGAGACAGATTTCTTCTAACTTCCTAGGTAATGTTACAGCTTTTAGGAGGAAAAATAGAGCTACTGCAGAGTCATGTTGAGGGGACTATGATCCAGATCTAGGAAATTAACTCAGTGAAGACAGTTACAGCAGGTGAATCGGTTGATTGCTATTCTGGAGAGCGTAAAGCAAGCATATACAAACTATAGTTGATCATGTATGGCAGGGTCACAGACATACTCACTTTTCCCTCATTTGAATTTCCAAAAATCTATTCTCCATATCTTAATTTTGGTACGTAAGATAGGTAATAAAATGACAGTTAGTCAGTCATAGTTATTACTTAGGCTAAAACATATTGTTTATGAAGATACAACTTAGTTAATTTCACCATCAAGTAGTCTGTTCAGACTGGGAATTACTCATTCTTCAAATGAAATAACCATGTTGCTCCAAGCTATAGCCCTTTACCATGATAAGTTCTGTCTAGGGAAAAGCTTCTTTTCCCAAGCATTGTTCTAATCCTTATTTTGGCTAAACTGGAGCTGTGGTTCTCCAGTCACTTCTGTGAAGTGGGTTTTGCAGATGCTGAGTTGTTCTCATAGACTGTGAATGAGTTTTCCAGTTTTGTCAAATCCTTTTTTTTTTTTTTTTAAGAACATGTACCCTTATTTTTCAGGGAGATTGGTACTCCACTTTCTTCTTCAGCTTGAAGTGAGGCAGGAAATTGTTCTCAGCATACAAACTGCTGTTTCTTATCTTATTAGCAAACCAATACCGTGGTGGCCTGTAAACTGAAAGTGTTTATTTTACACTTTTGCAGTTATCTGCTTCCATCTTGTCTTGAATTCTGCCCATCTGGCTTATTATTTCACCTTTCTCAAGGTTTGGTGGGTTTTTTTCTTAAAACTTCCCACTGTGTCTTTTCTGATTACGCTAATTCTTTGCTTCTACTGCCTGTTTAGATTTGACTTCCCTGCCTGCCACCCCCACCCCCACCCCCACCCCCAGCCCCTGCTTATCCTGCCCTAGTCAAAATAAGAGTACCAAACAATTTCAGGTAATTTTATGAATAAGATAGGATACACTGATTAAAAAAATTCTAAAACTTTTGGTGTATGTGAGCATGACTATCAACCAATGCATAATGAGCCCTGGATAAAATAAAGGCCATCAAAATTGCACACTATTTTTAAAGTTCTTTCACCCAGAGAATACAGACTTAGTCCAGATGTCTTCTAAAGTTCAGGCTTTAAAGCCCAGATTCTCATTTTAAAATATTTGGTTCTAGCTAGATATATTTTTCAACAAGTCTACATTTATTTTATCTTAAAGCCTAGAGTATTACCATTGGTCAATTTGCATATTTGGCATTTAGTTAAAAATGGGACATTTTTTCATATGCAAGAAAAACCTTGAAGGTGAAAGATAAGTTAAAATTAGTCCTCTATTTTATCTTCAACAATCTTCATGCCCAAGTTCATTCTCAATTACATTAGAATAGGATTCTTGGACAAAGTATCTGTAGCGCTTGAAGAACTGAACACCATCTCCTATCCATCTTCTCTCCATCAGGTTGCTTTGAAGATGGTCCTTGTAAGCAAGAGAAGTGAGCAGTCAGAGAGGATGCAGACATGCTCTTGAGGGTGTTCCCTGGCTTGCAGAAAGTATTGGCAGGTCTGAGAGAAGTGCTGAACAGGCAGCAGAGATGCATCCCGACAGCAAGTGAGTGGAGCTATATTTAGGCATGAACAAGGAGCAAAAGCCAGAAGTTTGGAAAAGGGTTGATGGAGGACTAGCAGTGAGGTTCATCTCCTTTTCCATTACCATGTTGGCTTTACAGGTTAGAGAAGAATTTTACCATAGGTTTCCAAAGAAGTCCAGCAAGGAAAATTAATAAAAACCTTTAGGTGTTGTTCATTTCGTTTTATGAGTAGAACAAAACTTCAGATTGCATTTGATAGGTAAGCAGTTTTTCCTTTTTCTTTCATCGTTACTATAGAAAAATGCAGGATTCAAATCCTTTTCACGTTAACAGAAGCTTTCAAAAAGATTAGGATATGTGCCCAAAATGGGACTCTGAAAGAGTGCATATTATCTTTCCAATATAAGCTTCTCATATGTCTTCAGTTATCGTTATATATAAAAATTGTTTTTTCGGTTTTTTCCTTCCAACAGTGCTGTGGGATGTGAAGTTACTTTGCTCATTTTCATGCATATGCAAAAAGACAGGCAATTAGGCTGACCTATTTCTTTCCCTAAAGGGAAAATATGAGAACAGCTTATTTTAAGGGGTTCAAAAAATGTTGAAGTTGTATCAGATGTTCTTTCTCTCTCTTATATCTCTGCTTTGAAAGCCCATTGTACAGGGTATTTCAATGCTCAACTCTTTTTTGGCATGTACATTCCTACTGAAAAGAAATTCATATGTAGGTGGCCTGTGTCTTACCAGAATGGGGTTGAAGGTTTTATTCACTCAGACAGAATTTATATGGAGGAATTCTATTTTTTTTCCTAAATCTAAAGATATTTATGCACAAGCATATTTATCAGCATGCTTAAGTCGTTCAAAATGAAGCATCTGGTACAGCATGCACTCAGGGATCTCAAACTTCTGGATTTTGTATAGAAGACAGACTTATGCAGTGACTGGGACAGGCATGTAGTATCGTCTGGTAAGCTATCTAAGATTCAGCCAAGGAGTGTAAGCTTTGTAGTCATAACAACATCCTTCTATGGAGTTTTATTGGGAAGTGAAAGTTGCTTGACCTGTAGACTTACAAATTGCTCTTCTCATCCAGCCTTCCCTGTTTGAATGTTTCTTCAATTGTGTGACCTTCCTTCCTCTTCCTCTCTCTCTCGCTGTCCTCTCACTTGTTAACTAGAACTGTCTGAATCATCCAGGCTACGATAGTCCTTTCCTCTCCCTGCTCCCAAGCAGGTCTATGCATTATTCACGTGTATTAAGCCAACAGTTTATGCAGATGGATTCTGCTATGTGTGTTGTTCACAGGCTGTTCAGGCAGGGCTAGATGGTGCCTTTGGGCATGACCCAGTGGGAGAAGTGACGTGCAAATCGGTCTGACACAAGAAGCAAAATGCTGAGAAGCATATCTTTCATGCATGGTCACTTATGACCATGTTAGGCTGAAGGTGAAGCCTCTCCATTCACAGGCACTGTCATGTTCATCATGTTAAGCCACATTATAAGAGAGAAGACTGTTTTGTTCTCTACTGTGTGCTGTGAACCTGCCTTTGCTGTCTGTTTAACTTGTGTCTCGGTGGGCTGGAAACATAGTACCATCTCTTCTTCTAGCCCCATTCAAGAGTGAGAGTCAAATTAAAACATCAAAACTAGGAAATTTAGCCTGAGAATACTGGGTGTGGAAAGCAGGACAGTGCAGTGGTTACCTGAGCAGGAGGTTTGGCATGGTTTACATGGAAGTGAGAGACCCAGTTACATGCTTTTCTGGATGACCCATGCAGCCCCGATGAAACTGTGGAGATCATGTCAATGTCTTATGCTGGAGTGACTGGTTCAAACACACCTTCAGGCTGTACCAGTACAGTATTGTCCTCAAACTGGTCAGTCCGTTTGGAAGTATGGCATGGGACACAACTCTGGACCTGAGAATTTCAGCTAGTGGCTCATCACAACAGGCCAGATCCAAACTATACTGGGCATGCCTGCAGTCCCTTCTGTAGCCTGGTGGGGACATGCCTCCAGCCATCTGTACTGGACCTGCTTAATGATATTATAATGGCTTGGCATTTTGTAGACTGAGCATTAGCACACAAGGGTGCCTTTGAAGTATTTGCTCCAAACACCCACATTTCAAATGTGTGATGGAAGTGTTGTGAGGATCAATACTTTGGAGAGTAAGGGACATTCAGACACCATTTGCTATGTGGGGCACAGAGAAGTTGATGACCGTGTAGTTTGTATACATGTTCTGTTACTGAACATGCAGTGGGTTGTACCCTCAGGGAAGGAACTCTGAAACATTATTGAGAAAAAGTATCTTGGTTGGCATAGCTCCCCTAGGAAGGCAGAAAGGCAGAAAACACTAGAAACATGGGAAACTGAAAGCTGTAAGTTTGGTTTCTATTTTTCTTTTACACATGAACTTTTATTTTATTTTGATTCTGTTTTTTTCTCGTCTTGAACAGTTGGTAGAGTGGGTGTTACATTAAACACCTCCATGTGACAAATCTCAGCCTACGAAATACCGACATGTTACATTTCATTAACCATATGGAATTTAATTATGTTGACAGCTAAAATACAGGTGTAAGCCCTAAATGATCTATTTCCTATATGTGCTTGGGCCCTATAGAACCTTACAGCATCTTTGCCTACACAAATCAGGGAATTCATCTGACATTTGCAACATGCATGGCTTCACTGAGAGGTATAGCGCCTAAATTTTAATATCTAAGTGAAATAAAAGGTGAGGTTTTACTCACAGGATTGAAGGGTTGTGCGTGTAAAAAAAAAAAAAAAAAAAGAGAAAAAATTGTCAAAGTCTTCCCAGAAAATAGCATTTCAGCATTTTTGTAGTCCGTAAAGAACACTGACCAAAGGTAGCCAGAGTAATTAAAGCAGCAGAGCATTGACATCCTGTTTTACAGACAATGTGGAACAAAGTGACACGGATTTTTCAGTGCTCTCCCTGCTCTGTCTCACTGTGATGTCAGCTTAAAGACACGAACACGACATAATGCCACTTGCAGTATTTTCATCACAGATTATTTCATCAGGTGGGCTGCGGAAGGGTAGAAGTGAACTCTGCACAGATTGGATATGAATGCTAAGAGGACTCTTAGCAAGAGGAAATAGAATATCAAAGGTCTAGGTGAAGGAGAAACACAAGAGTACACCATTAAGAGAAACAAATTGCAGAAACATCAATGGTACTTAAGATGAACTGCTCCACTGATACAATTTCTAGATCTGAGTATTTAATATAGACGAGATCCTATTCAGAAATTGCCATCTACAGGCCCCAAAATGTTTCACAAATTTAATATTATTTTATTGCTAGGAAACCAAAGGCCTGAAAACTGCCATGCCATATTGGAGATCAACCATGATGCTTGTTTCGTTTCTCAGACATCTCTTCTCCCTTGTACTAGGTTACCTTTTATGGTTGATGGTCATGACCATGGGCCATGCCATGCTGGCTCCTTCAACTGTTGTTTCTGTAAATTCCATGGGGAGCACAAAGCCTGCAGTTGTTCTTCAGTTCAGAAGTGAAAATGCATCTAGGTACTCTCAAGGGTGTAAATATTTCTGAATACATAGTTAAATTTCAATTAAAAGCAAGCTATAGAATACAGCAATAACTCAAAACTGTGTTTGCATTTATAAACTGTTGATTTATCCTAACTATGCCAAGCAGAAATTACTGAATTTTGCTTTATAAAATGACTCTTCAAATCAATCATGTTAATACCTTTTCATAAACTGATGGTTTCCCTCTGGCAAGATGAAGGTGTCACTTTGGTATGATCACAGTAGAGGTGGTACTACATTCATTACATACACAAGAAATTAGTATTATTTCACAATTTTGTAGAGGAATTTGTAAAAAATTGTAACTATAACTGTGATAACATCTGAGATGTTTTGGTGTGTGTTTTCGTTCTCTGCACTAGTGTGAAAAAATTTTTAAAGCTTTTCCCTTAATTTTTTTTTTCAGTAGAAAATAGATAAACATTTTACAGATTTTAGCTGTCCTCTAAAAATAGCAATGGTGACATTTGCAGTGAAACTATTTTGTTAAACTGCATCAGTATGTGAGAAGATGCTCTGACTTCGAAGATCAGCATTTTGCCATGCATGCAAAATTTACTGAATAAATAATTAAACTGATTGTTTTGAGTTTGAATATAATCTAAAAAGTATTTGGATTAACATACAAAGTAATTCCATATCTTAGAGGCACAGGGAGCTGGTCAGATTGTGAAGATGGTCTATTCATGGGATTTGCTTGAAATGTGTTATCTATAAATTATATTATTCTAAGGTCCATAGCGAGGTTTTTGACCCAGTATAATCTTTGCAACTGAAAAGTCTCCAAAAGCTACCAAGTGACACTTTCTGATAGGAAAGATTTTGTAGTAAGAAATCATATTTGCTGCCCTCTTGCTAATCACATATTGCTTAAGGTTATGAACAGTTTGCAAATAATCAGTAAATGTTTGCCAATTACTTATGAACTACATATTGGTTAGATGCCTAACCTTTCTTATAGAAAGTCCGTAATATGAAAAGACACAGTCCTGCAGCTGAGCAATGTCCTGAGTTATTCAGGAATTCAGTATCAGCCAGAGTTACCTGACCTGTCTTTGAATGAAACAGCTGTGGAAAAAGCACCCCTTGGGTTCTCAGGCTGGTTTTTGACCTGAACTACATTGCGTTGACTTACTGCTGTGCTTGTATGGTGTCCTGTCATGTACTGCTTTACAGCATCATTATTGAACGCATGCATTTCCAATTTGTTCAAAAGGAACATGTGGTTTTCTCTCACAGGCCAGGAACTGAGTTAGGTTTTTTTCATTCCACTCCATCTTTCTTTGCATATCACTGTGATTCTGTTGTCTATTTATTTGCACTGACAACTTTTCTTCTCTCTTGTTACGCATTTGAATAACATCGAGCATCAAGGAACCATCACCTTAGCTGGTGCTTATATATGATAAGTAATTTGTGAAAAGAATTCCCATTAGCAAATAGTAGCACTTGCAATTATGGCTTACTTTACCATTAGAGCCTGAGTCCTTGTCTTTCATCAACTCTTTTATTTCTGTAGTTCAGAGAGTGCAATGGAATCAGACTAAAAGTGATGGCAGTTTCAATCCATCACATAGTCTGTTCTGGTTCTGGTTCAGCAAGTACTCTGAACTCTTTTGCTATTTTTACTCTGAACAACTCAACTGGCTAAGAAGCAGCAAATCAAAAAGGGTCTTTTCCTGATAACCAACAGTTTTCTGAATGTGTGTTTGACAAATTTTTAATATTATCTGTTAGCACAAGAAAAAAAACAGTTCATGGTGATGAAGGAATTGCCTGTTTGCTTTAATTATATGTTTCATCAAGGACTCTTACTGTGTGTGGCAATCAGTTTATCCATTTTCCTCCAAGAAATACTGTTCTCTGAGCAAAACCTCTTGACGCTTTGGTCTTGACTGAAGCAGAAACAGCTATATTATTGTAATTTCTGTATAACAAGCACCTTGGAATAAACTTGTTGTTTGGGAATACTGATGGTTACAAAAATGTGGTTCTGTATATTTGTGTAGCTGATATGAACAATGGTATTTGTAATGTGCTGGTAACTCAAATTTGAACACTACTCCAGTTCTGGTGTAAAGACCTTATGTTTCTCATATTTCTGAGGGTAATGCAGTCTTTTTAAAATAGATTAACCTGAAGTCGTTTGGAACAGGAAATGGAGTCTCCCTGAGCACGTGCACATCATAGAATAAAAAAGACCAATGATTTAGCTTAGGCACTGCACTTTCTCACTGTGAACTCAGCCCCTGCTTCAGTTATGAACTATAGCAAAGGCCTCTATACAAGACAAATCTGCTATAACAAGGACTGGAGCTAAGTGGTGGATGCTGGCTAATTTATGTTACTTGTCCTTGTTCCATCCCTTATCCTTTCTCCCACTGTGCAGAAGCCCTTGTGCAATCATAAAGAGGCAGCATCCTTCTTGTGAGCTTTACAGTAGTAAATATCACATAATTCTGATTTTTCAGTTGCTGTACCTGAAAAATCTTAATTTGCTTGTTCTTGAAAAGCTGGTACAATTTGATCATACTAGACCTGCATATTTTGAATACTTTGTGATTCATACTGTCTCCATCTGTGCCTGGGAATTATTTGGGACAGTTCAAGCAAAAATTTTTCCAGGGACTATTATAGTAATTCAATGCCATAGAGAGTCATGTTTCAGCACTAGTGAATGTTCTCTGGTAATGAATATGCTAATATAAATGTTACCTTTGTTCCCTGATAAATACTTTTCTTAACCTGCAGGCATACATTAAACAAAGCAGTTATGAGTATGAGCACAAGCAAAGGTTTTCACTCCACTTGAATCTTTACATACTCTTCTTTGTTTTCCAAGGATCTTAATTTCTTTTCAGCTCTCTACAGCTTGTTGAGATATTTAATAGCTGAAAATGTATTATTATTAAATGTGTTTTGTTTTATTGGAGTGAATAATGAGAAACAAAAAATGCCATGAGCCTACTCAGTTTTAATTAAATGAATATATATTTTGTATAAACATAATATTTTAGAGAAAGAGGGCTAATTTCAAAGGAAAAGGTGTTTGAGAAATTAAAAAAGATAATGGATTATATAAATTAAAGTACTCAGGATCAAACAGTAGAATACAAAGGAGAAGATGCCCTAAAGTAAAGATGGTGATCATGATTCTGTGGTTCTGTGACTTTCTTATCTGAAGTTTTCATCCCAGTTAATGATATCTATTGGAATGAGATCTACTGGGAATGAATTTTCCCATGGGGAATGGAGAGAATAGCTCTAAAATCCCTCAGAAAAATTATTTAGATAATATATCATGGATATACAGAATAACAATAAAGTAAAAATTGTAATTGTCAAGATTAAATCCCACAAAGTAAATAAAAACAGATCTCTAAAGTCTACCATTGATGTCTGCAAAGTTATGAAGAAGAATAAGGACAGATTGAGTCAACATTAAAAGCAATTCAATATTGGTCCTAAGCCAAAACAAACATTTCCTGGCATAGAAGTGGTAGAAAAGATGACTTTGTTTCATTTTTCTCCAAGCTGCTAACTAAATTGTCCTAAAGACCCTATCCACTCAATGGAGACTCACTTTAGAGAGGTTATTCACCCCTCCCTTTTATTTAACCTCTTCATTAGTGACCTTGGATTACTGCCTTCCTAACTAAACTGTTTTAGATAGGTACTTAAAATTATGTGTGCTGAGTTACAGTCTTAATAAAGATGAAGACTGTAGACTATAAAGGCAAAGGCAAGTTTATTGGCAGGAAGGAGAAGAAGGAAGTGGAAATGACCACAACTGAAGTGGTTGAAAAACTCCTCAGTAAAATTAAAGGGAGTATTGAATAATTTTGGTCCCAAAGCATTAAAACTTGTTATTCAAAAAATCACAAACTTGGCAACAAAGTCTTTACTAGATGGATTTTTAGACCATCTTTTGGATGTTTTTTAAAGAAAACCTTATTTCAGGGGTGGCAGTGTAATACTGGAGAATAACATAAACAGTGGTTATTCTTTAAAGCATATTTGAGTGGGTGAGATGATTTCATTATCCACAGATCATGTCTCTGTAGTATGTCTGCTTTCAATCAAACTTTGAAGAGAAGGATATGGAAGTAATTTAACATGCCAGATGTGTGTCACCTATTTCTCAAGGGATTATTATTTTATTTGTTGTCTCTATTAAGAGAAAAAGAAGGTATGAAATTGCATAAGGTTCTTATCAGAAACCTTCAGTGATCAGCACTGAAGCTACTTTCATATAATGTTTTTTGTAGCTGATGTCAGTACTTTTAGTCTAATTCATGGGATTTTCTAATGATGGAAAAATATTCACCAGTAGAAAGGAGGAAAAGAGCAATTGTATGAGAAAAATGGGATAGTTTTGGAGACTAAGCTAAAAGAAATTGTACCAGGCACATAAAAAGTTTCCTGTCCTTAATAATCTAACCTAAAAGTCTAATCAGGGCTTTAGTTGTCCTAAGATCCATCTGTGTATCAGTAAGAAATTCAGATACCTGCCAGGGGAGGTTCAAATTTTTAAGTGCCTTCCAGAGAAGTTCTGAGGTGTGTAATAATCTCTATTGACTAAGTGCGAAGCTTAATCTGATGAAGTTTCTTTCTTGTCTGCCACAAATATTCCTTTTTCCTTACTGATTGATGCTCATTTCCATTGTTCCCCAAGAGTTCAGTATTTAGGAAGAGAGGTTGCAGGAGAAATGAGGAGCCAATACTTTTATAGATACGAAAAAGACAAATACCTTGGAGTGGTATTTTCAGAAAAAGATAGAAGAATGTTTGTCCTGCTGGAGAGGATTGTGCAAATCATCATCTGATTGTTGCAGTCTGATAGTCTGATATCTGGGGAAGAGAATCAAAGTGGGGATGGCTGTGGAGAAGGATTATTAGTGCAATCTGAAGACCCTGTCATGAAACAGGAACCAAAATGATTTAGTTGAGCAAAATGAAGCCTTAATAATATCATTAGTGTTTTAAATACATCATGTTGAATGGTAACAATGTCTGAAAGGAAAACATTTAAATACATGCTGGCTGGCTATTAGAAGGATTTCCAGCTCTCAGGTGAATGTGATCTAGGATAGCCTCACAACAGATAAACTTTTTGTCCAGACTGCAACTGGTTTAGAGTTACAGTGCATGCTTGATCTTCAGCTGTATGTGTATATATGTTCTGAAATAAACAACTATATTTGGGTGCTCCTGAAAGCATATACCCAGAGTATTTGAAAGCAAGAGCAAGGAGGAGAAAATGCATACAAAATTGTAGGCACATGTATTTTTTATGAAGACAATAAACCAATGAATTTTCAGGTTAGCTTATTTTTACCTCCTCCAAAAATCACTGGCATTAATGATATTTAAAATGAGCTGAGCTATATGGCTTCAAATGGGAGAGGAGCAAAAATTTCTAAGCTGGATAAAAACCCTGATAAATGAAACAGAGGGTATAGAACCTGATACTAAAATCTGTACCATCATTCAAATAAACCAATGGCTATGCCATATTCAGGTTTCATATAGAGGCCAGAAAAATGGCCTATTATTCAATAAAGAGGTAATTTCTTTTAAGCAGAAGTAATTCCTGTGTCTTGCTCTTCATTCTCCCATCCCCTTCTCTGCCTAGACTCCACTGTACAGTAACAAAAGAAAGCAGGATTGAATGGAATCCAGTTTTGTACATTGGAGGAATCTAAAAATTCTAAAGGAATAATTTAATGGATTTTGGGCTGCCTAGTGTACTAATTACAATTTGGAGGAAAAATCAATTTATCAGTAAAGTTTTCTCAGTATAGCAATATATTCAAATTGGGAAAGACGGAAAGCAAGGAAGAAGGAAGGAGCCCCACGCACCTGAGTTATATCTCAGTGTATTCCTAAATGTTAGGTCAGAGACTGGATTTTGCTACTCTCCTTTCATGAAATCCACTATTTCCTGCATCAGAGACCAGAATCTCATTGCCTGAGGTGAATGCTTTCCCCAAAGCTGCATTCTTGCTCTTCCCTGGAATCACTGAATGTTGGAATTAATTATACGAAACTAAAATCTCTGACTGGAGAGACTGAAGGAAACTCATATCATCACTCCTTACAGTTCCCACTGCTGGAGAGCTTCAGTTTCTGCTCCAGCTCAAGCACAGCAGGAACAGGAAGCTCAATTCTCACATGGGTATTACCAGGCCTGAATCACACGTGAGAAAGGCATGACCCTGCTGAAGTGAGAAATTCCGGGGGAAGGTTTTGGGTGCTACTTGAGTAGAGTGAAAAACTTTTATCCAGACTAATCAGGCACCTTCATCCTTACACAGGACAGGTCCTTTCTAAGACTTATGCTGTCTGCTTGGAGTAAAGGTCAAAGCACAGTGTTGATTTTGGAGGCTCTGGTTGGGCTCTTGCTGGTACTGCAGAAGTCTAGGTGGCTAGTTCAGGGCTGAGGTGACTGTATAACTGAATACCTATGGTTTGTTTGTTCTTTTATCCAGATGGCATCACAAGTGTCAGCAAGGAGAACTACTCTTATGTATTTGGGGGTTTTAACAAGAGGATGGTAAAGCTCACAAGTTCCCCAGAAGGGTTGCAAAATCTTCATCCTTGGAGTTATTCAAAACTTGATTGGAAAAGTCCCTGAACAACCTAATTTAAGTCTCCCCTCCTTGGAACAAGAGGTTGGACGAGGTGACCTCCAGACACTTCTTCCAAGTTCAATTATTCTCTGATTTAAATGTTGAGGGTGGGAAAGGCAAGAAGATAGACTGAAATGAATTTCAACTTATCTTAATCTTAATCTTCTCCTAAAGTAGTATTTTAGAGATCATAATGATATCTCAAAAGTCTTATCAGACAGACTGTGATCCCTCATTTTGCAGAATGGAGGGACATAGGATGAGACATTGGTCACAGGATATTTCTAATTTTGCTAGTGGAGCAGGACTTCTAAATCCTAAGCTAAGTCTGAGTCAGCCTTTGTTTCATGAATAGGATACAACTACAACTAATAGAACTAGAAGAAAGTGGAGTCCTGATCTCACTGATGACCCTGTATGATTGACATGGCCATCTCTGACTGAACTGGGCCTAGGAGTGGTAGGGCTGCAGGTCCTGTATCTTTCCCACTGAACTGCATCTGAATTCATTTGGTGACAGCATGAACTTTCTGCTGCAGATTCAGAAAGCTCTCTTCACAGTGTACTCTGGGCATCTTGAGGTAGGTGGGTGGAGGAAAATCAAGTCTATGTTCCCTATTTCTTGTCAAGAAAGAGAACATGTTCCTTTAGATCTGAGCATGTGAATATAAACAGTGCTGAGATTTGTAGGCCTATGGTATCTTTCCTAGGTATCAAACAATGGTTTTAAAAAGCTGAAAAGATCTTCAAGACGGGAGGTAGGCATATTGGCTGTGGGTTGGAATGTGATGCCAATATGTTGCTAAGTGTTATTTTTAAATTAACCTTTTATTATCTTCTGTTACACTGAAAATGAAGTAAAAACCCCTTTAATATTAACTGTTTATTTTAAATAAATGTGTCTAATGAGAATCTGACTTACATTTTGTGTTTACAGACACTGTGATTGAACTGGATGGAATTGTTCCATCCTGACCTTCTCAGGCAAACCCACTAGTTTCTATGGACATTGCAGCAGCACAAAAGAGTTTTCCTATCAGAACTGCTGCATATCCATTTGAAAATCTGTACAGCATGAGTATTTTTGCATTCACAGGTTTTTGTAACCTATCCCTCTAGCTTTGTGGAATGAGTGTGTGGTCACTTGAGGTCCATATTCTTAGATGAAAGACATAATCAGCGGTTGTACCAGGAGCTGTACTAAAGCTTTCTGCCACCCATGTTAACACTGCAATGATTCAGTGCTGGAGAATTTTTTTTGCCTGACAAATGCAGTCAGACAGCAAGCAATATTTTATTGTGTCAAAAGATACTAAGTGGATTCTACCTTGAATAACTCATGTTCACAGAAAAACAAGGATGTGTTTGTATTTATCTATGATGAGTAGATTTAAATAATCCAGTAGCTGTACATTAGTTGACTTTTATGAGTAAGAAGTGAGGCACACCTTTATCATGGCCCCCACATAATCACATGTTTATATTAATAAATAAATATTCACCTGTGTATTACGTGAAATGATGAGGGAATGTGCCAAAGCTCAAAGAAATTGCATGGGACTCTTTATTATATCCAAATGCAAATATGGGAAAGAAAAAAAAAAATGTATATAAGGAAAAGGAAGTAACAGAGGAAGTAACGATGTATGTTCTATCTATTTTTCCTCTCCATCATCTGCAGTTACTCCCCAGTTTTACAAATCGGAAGGCAGAGTTTCCTCTTTTCTAGGTTACCCATTACCTTTCTGAAGGGAAGCATAAGGCCAAATTTCTTCCTCTCCATGAGCAGACCCTCTGCTTAAATGAATAATATAGACAATATGTTAACGATTGCTCTCTGTGTATACTGAAGTTAAGTGGTTTCTTTACCTACTCACCCTAAGACAGGCCTCCGTGTTGTGAGTTTTTCACATTGCTCCATCAATTTAAATGCAAGAAGAAACCCATCTGCTCAGACACACAGACCTTCTGCATAACACAGGTCATGAGATTTTACCAAGTGAATCAAACAGCAAAAGAAATTATTCTTTCCTCTAATGTGAATGTTATCAAGCCCATGAACTTGTGACTAAACCAGTGTATATCTTATGGAAAGACATTTTGATCTACATGTAAGGCCTCCAGGAGATGATTAATCAGCTACGTCTTTTAATTATGTTCAATGTTTAATTACTCTCCCTGTTAAAAGTTGTCTTACTTCCAATCTGAGTGTGTCTGTCTCCATGGAGACATTCTTCTATGGGAAGAATAGAGAGCTGTGACCTCTCCCTTCATAGAGGTTTCTATTTGTTGCCTTTCTTTGTAGATTGTTAGTCTTAATCTCAGGCTACAATCATCCTGACTGATGGATGCATCCTGATAGCTTGGTGTAAATACAGAGCTCATTTAATCAAGGCAGAAAATGTACTTTGGACTTATATGACAGATAACAAAATCTGGCTCTCACAGTTCATATGCTGCTCTTTATAGCTAGAAGAAATCATTATCTGTAAAATGTGCTTCAATTTGGCTTCCTCTGAACCAATTTAGTGAAAGTTTCCAGCTTTGATTTCCATTCAACTTGGCTATCAGCCTCATGGAGGGAAGTTGTTTTGGCCGATATCATAGATTTCACCTTTATAAAGGCATATTGACAAAGAAATTAATCTCTCTCTGGGAGGGGCTTGACTTTTACTGATACCAGCCTGATTTTATTACTGTGATATCAGGGAACCATTACTCATTAGTCAGTACTGATGGCTTGAGGCACCTGATGAAAATAGCAATTGACCCCTTTATTTAATAACTTATTTTCTGCAGATGACTTTTTTGTGTAACTTACTTAAGGTTTTAAAATCTATGTTTCTGAGCCAGAGACTAACCCAAGGTAGTCCATGATATATTTCTGCCTCCTCTTTCATTGTCAGCAGCTCCTAAACACACACTTCAAGCCCAAACCAGTTACTTACATAATCAAGGATTTGGGAGCTTTGACAAATGTCTGTCTCTGACTAAGCTTGACCGAAGCTATCATATTTGGCTATGCATATTTTTCTTTTTGATAAAACTTGTTTAAAATCCCAAAATGAATAAAGTCAGTGACTTAAGGTCTCATTTTATTGACATGGGATACACTGGATAGCATTGATAGAGTTGCATTTACTCTTACTCAAGCATCATCTACTCTCCACATGAGAGCATATGTTATTGGGTCCTGCGCTGAAAATAACATGGAGTTGTTTTCATTTATGATGTTCTTCATCCTGTCTTGCTTCATGCTTTCTCACCATGCAGATGAGGGCTCTTATACTGACTCACATAGACAACATCCAGGGAATTTGTGAACTGGAAGGGGAGGAGAGTCTAGGCTGATTTCCACTGACTGTGCTCACGTAACATCTCAATTCACTAATGATTTCAAAGGCATTGAGTAAGACTCAATTACTCCTTGTTAAGATGGAATAACCTGCAAATTGGTCAAATTTTGCAAGAACAGTTAAAAAGTACCTGTTCTAAGGAGATGCCTAGAGAAACAGGAATAGCCTCATAACATGTATAGAAGGTCTGTTTGTCCCAGGTTGTCATGCCTGATAGTGTCTTACAGCTTACGTTTCAAGGGAATTTGCACCCTTACTGGCCTTCCTCTGTTTTCTGATGGGTAGCAATTACCCAATGCTAAAGTGTAGTCAGTCGCAGTATGCATTTAAACATAGGGGTAAAAAGATGCAGAATGGTATTGAAGCACATCCTGAAAGAAATGGGGTGATCTCAAAGTCCTTTCTGCCTGTCATTTCATCAATGAATCTATATTTCACTTCATACCCTCAGATTTCTGTGAAGTATCATCATTCTGACTGTTAGGTTTTGTACAGATATCCAGCCTTTATCTTAAACTTGAGAAATTATTGAACCAAGTGTCTACAATAACAAATATGGCATGGCAAGTTTTTCAGGTCTTCCCTATTTTTGCGTAAGGCTTCAGGAAAGTATGAACATTCAAAAGTCAGGAGCACTTTAGACAGTGAGCATTAGATTTTTTTTAGACCTCCACTTTTAGCACCTCCATTTTTAGGTGGAGGGGAATGGTGAACCCGAGAAGGAGGCTGGGATCAGTGAAATTTTCCCTGCTTCCCTGCTGTAAACAGGAGTGGTGAACTCTAGGGCTCTGGGGACTGTTTTCAGGACAAAGTGGAGCCATCAAAGATGGTTTTGGCTTGGTTGATTTGTTTTCTTTCTTTGCAGCATTGAGGTTGTAATTAAAATTGCTTTGTGAGCCCTAGAACTAAAAACATCTGATTTCCACTTCACATCTTAGTTTTTCACTTTACTCCACTAGCTTTCCAGCCCTAGTTTGGTACCCAACCAAGTGTCATGGGGTTCCTCTCTACAGGCAAGAGTCTGCACATGGAGTGTTACCAGCAGGTGCTGCTGAACATAGCAGAAAAAAGCTGAGCTCTGCCTCCCTTTCCTTTGGAAAAGGCAGTGGTTCAGGCAACTGTCCTTTACCTTGACATGGATTTTTGTTTTCTGAAATTTTTTGGAAATTACAATCTTCGTGACTTCCATTTTGCATTTTTCTGAAATTGGCCAAGAAATAATTAGAAAGAGATCAACAAATACATTGCCATCTGAGGAAAGCAAGCTGCTAGTATTAGGAAGTCTTTGTGGGGACAGAATAAAGAGGAAAAATGTTTATCTTTTCAGAAAAAAAAAAAGAAAAAGAAATATTCAATTTGTGATATATGTGCTTCAGATGGGAAAAACAGGCTTAAAACTCTTTCACTGTTTAAATTCAATCAATAGTAGAGTGGCCTTTCAGCTTTAATTAAATTTCATTTTTATGGTCACCTAGTATCATTTCTGGGTACCATAGGACAAATCTTTATGTTCATAGTCTCTGCATGAAGTCATATAATTTGTTATCAACTAAAGCAAAATTACTCACAGGAGTAAGATAATAAACATTTATGTGACTCCTTATATATTAAAAAACTTATGTATTGTGATGTCAAAAGATTATTTTGTCTTTTAAACAGATACAAAAAAAAATCACAGGGGATATTATTGATACATAATTTTAATTCATTTAGGTACTTCCAAAATCAAAAACATAAAACATAAAAATGTCCTTTTTTAATAATAAAATATTAAAAAATATTATTGGTGGCTTTTTATTGCATATAAAAAGGATCTGTCTCAGTCTTACAGTGAGGGATATCCCACCACTTCTCTGTGGGTTTACCTGTTCCAATCCTTATTTAGTCTTGTGGTGAAGTTTCTGGGTGTGTGTGTTTACAGATGTTGATGCAACTTTGTCCCTTCACAAGGATTGCTGTGCCAAGAGAACTGTCTTCTACTCTTAAAGACCTTTTAGGTGCTAGAAGATAGTGATTAGATCCCTCTGAGCTTTCTCTTCTCTAGGCTGAATAAAACCAGTTGTTTCAGTCTTTCTTCATATATCAAGTTCTTCAACTTCCAATCATCTTCATGGCTTTCCACTAATTTTCTTGAATTGGAGGAAACCAACACTGTATAGGGCCAATGAGTTGTCTTGCATCTCTGATGTCATCCAAAGGCACATGTTTTTTGGGACACTGGGTTTGAACCTGAGGAGGGACAAGACTGACCGACGTTTCTTTCGTTGTCTCTTTTTCCTCTACTCATATCTTTCTGTACAAAAAAATTTTGTATTTTCTGTTCCATTTTGAATTTTATTTTATAATGTACACCATGAGGACTAGTTGTAGAAAATACTTACAAATCAGAAGCCTTACATTATTTCTACTAATTTATCTTTAAAATCACTTTAATTTTACTAAATAAAAATGTGGACATTTTCCATGCAACTCATTTCAAGGCTTATTGTACTGGTATTTATCACATTTTTTTTCATTATAGTAAATAATTATATGTCTGAGGTGTTTTTTAATTTGTTCAGAGATCAAATACATTATTTGGGAAGGAAGTGGTATTATAATGGCCTGATCTTTAGTAGATTGCATTTAGTGAAAGCTGAAATAGTTTGCAAATTTCTGTGATAGAATCCATAGGAATTAGTTGAATAAAATCTTGCTTATTGTAGGCCTGTAAGAATTATATTCCTGGATCATGGTCTGTCTGTTCCACAATACTATTTATAAATATTGCTATTGAATGTAGCAGAAGGTAATAGCAATTAAGTCACTAACTAAAGCAACCTATCTACCCTGTTATATTTCCATTGTGGCTTCCAATATGTCTTCTATTTTGAATCTTATTGAATAATTTAATTTGTTTTTGATAGAAGAACCTGTGTTCCCCCTGCTATTGTTACCATTTCCCAGTAGAAAATATTGGCCTCAATAAGTGTTCTCATACTAGCCCTTTGCTGGCGCTCGCTTTTGTGGAATCAGTAATCACATTTACTTGTCTCTTGATTTTATTTGGCAATTGCCAATGTGCTTGTCTTTGTAGAAGCAGAACAATGAATACTTTGTTGCTTCTTTCCCCACTTAAATACTCTAGTGACATGGACATGAACAACAGATTAATATCTTTGCACTCATATGCATGATGATTTTCTCAGAATGCAGTGAACCACTGAATGGTGTTGTACTGACCCATGGTTCCAAACATCCATAAAGTTCACTGGCTTGGATGTCTTCCATTGTTCATGTGCATTATCCTTTGTAACCCAACTGTATTCCAGTGTGACAGGGTGGTTGTGTGATTTGGCTGCATGCTGTGTGAAACAGACATTTCTCTTGCTACCCTCTGGACTACGCTGCCTTTGAGGTACTCACCCACTATTTACTGAATCAGTGGAATGATATTTGATTATGTTTGGATGATGGCAAAGGAAGAATCCCAAAGATTAAAGATGACTTTTTAAAAGACTCTGTGAGCAAGATGGGAACCTAAAGGTTAGTGTTAAAAGGGACTGAGGGTGGCCAATATCCTGTGAAGGCCCTCAGAACAAAGAAGGCAAAGCTCTCTTCTTTACAGAAAGTGCTTAGCACTGACCAAAGCTTTGCCCAAGGCAGAGTTTACCCCTTGTGTCTGCACACACATACTGGCTCCTGTTGTGTAGATAAAGCTGACATATCCAGAAAAATGTAATGCAATAAAGAAAAACATTTTTTTGAGAATTCAGAAATTTTTGTTAGGCAGAAGTTTGAAAAAATTCATACATGCTTAAAACTATTCTTATTTCTAAAAGTAGATTGTATGCATCCATCCAGTTCTCAAGAACTGAAAACTGCATTTCTTCCTGATTCTTTTTGAAGAGACTCTGTACCTTAAAATCAGCATGGTAGTTTGGTTCTGACTACACTGTGATATTTTATAGCAGACTACTGCCTTAAATAAGGTCAAAAAAAGAGGATGCCCGCTGCCAGTACTTGACATGCAGATACAAGACTCCTGTCAGCACAGATGCCAGTCCCAACTGTATATCTCAGCTGTTATTGCTGATAGTTGCCAAATGGTGCAGTGGAACGACATATAATAAGATTCTGCATATATGAATTAAGTATCGATGAATTATACATTCCTACGAAGTTCCTACTTTCTCCTAGATGACATATTCTTTTCTTTTTAAACAGTGCTTAGAGTTTGGCTGAGGTTTTGAAATCTTTTCAATTTAAGAAACTGTTCATGTGTTCCCAAATTATATGATGTGGACTATTTGGGGTACCCTTATGAATACTTACACCAACCAGGCCTTTGCTGGTCCCACTCCAGGAACTCCTCTGGCTCCTAGCTGAATACTGAAGGAACTGGCACCTGATTTCCACTGCATGTGATGAAAAATTGCCTGAGTGTTTTGCTCTAGGGTAGTACTGCCAGGTATCAATTCACAGTGCTGCATGCTAAGATGAGAGAGTCAATAAGACGTTCCCATTACTTGCTGCTGCTGAGTAATTGATGCCAAATATCATCAGAGTGATGTTAAGCTAATTCTGCTCCTCACCAGCTTGCTGGCACCAGCCTGTATAACATCAGCAGTGACTGTTTGCTGTATCAGTCAGCCCTTGTTTCTTTTATCCTTTGGAGTTCAGTGGATAACTCTGGTTCTGCCTATGGGTGCTTCCACTTTTTTCACTGGAGTACTGCTCCGACATTCGGAAATCACTCAAATGCCTGATGCTGAACACCAATGCAGTGCTGGGCACTGCTGGGTATTTCTAGATGGAGGAAAACAGACTTATTTCTTTCTGAGACTGTTAGGGAAACTGCTACTCAATTCAGGGAGCTTTGGAGAGCTTTTAACCTGTTGGTTACCCTAAGGTTGCTATCCATGTATTCTACACATTCTTTTTAATGGCTACTGTTCTGTTGCATAAAAAGAAATTAAAATAGTGGGGGGGAAAAAAGCTGAAAGACTGGAGCTGGAAAAGAAAAGAGGTCTGAAAAGCTTGGAAAACTTCCACTGACACAGGACTGACTGAGATGAAATCTCAAGCATCAGGGACGGATGGTGAGAGCAACACTGCCATCTCCTGAATACCCTTGGCAAGACCTGATTTTCCACTGATTTCTTTTACTTTGTGGAGCACGGGAATAGCTGCAGCTCCATCACAGCATCCACACACACTGGATGCTCCAGCTTCCCTCTCTAAGGCTAAGTAATCTAATTGTAGGCCAGACATGCTGAGAGAGGAAAACAAACAGCAAAAAGGCAGCCAGGAAACAGGAGGAAGCTAAGGTAGTCTGGTTGTGGTGTTATGTGAAACATCATATCAAACATCAATTTCTCAAATCCTTTTTCATAGGTCTGGAGTTGTAAAGTGTTTGAGGATAAGGTTCATCTAGTCTGGATGCCTGCCTATTGAAATGTATTCAGGGATTTTTTTTGCACTGGCCTTGAGGCTGGTTACGAACTGAAGATGAGCTTCTAGAAAGGTGTTACAGGCTGAACAGAAAAATGAACAGATTGAGAATCTCTTGGTGGTTTGAGTTACCCTCATTCTTAGAAATGCATGTGTACACTGCAGTTGGAGTATGTCCAGCTACAATTCACCGCTGTTGCCTCCTTATGCTTTTCATTGCTAAAGTCACAAGTACCTTGTATTTTTGCCTCTGTGAGAGTATTTTACATTACAGCCATGACCTCTTATAAACTGAACATTCCAATTCAAAGGTAAAGAAAAGCAAACAAAACAAAACTAAACAAGAGATACAAACCTACCATAGTATTGCAACCAACTCACTGCATAGCTTCTGACATAATTTTCACCTCCCATTTTAAGGTTGATGTTCTTCAAAAGATATTTTCTGTCCTTTGTCACATACTCTGATTGCAGTAAAATAATCACTATATTGATACTTAAAATGCTGGCATATGAATTTAGCAATCCCTGGAAGGAACGTCTCAGTTTGATACATCAAAGTGACTCCTTAGGCTTTCTGCAGATTCAGAAGCAGACTCTGAAAATACTCTGTGAGTCTTTAACAGCTGGAAATTATCTTTTAAAAATTCAGCAAAATTGAAAAACCCAGAGACTCTGGAAAATGACTGTAAAGCTTCCTGGAACGCTTGCCCTGTGATAATCCCTCACTTTCCCTACAAGGGCAGAGTTCTCACTTTGGGAAACACTGTGTTAGCTAGTAGTAAACTAAGATCACAGTGTTTCTTTTTGCATACAAATGAATGAACTAAATCATGTGTCAGACTTCTCTAGCCTTCATTTGTCTTCATGTAAGTAGATTAAGGTTGTATGCAAAAGAGAAATCACATACAATAACTGCCAGTTTACTTCATTCCAGTTTATATTGTTTAGGAGGCTTGGGGAATAAAAAAGTCAAAATGCATTTCAGAGTAAATTGAATTGCCACCCTTTCATTCTCAAATTCTCATGATTTTTAGCATCCTAAAAATTTGGTTCACACTGGTTTAACATTTGATTTTGTACAGTTTTTTTCCTAATGTTTAATCAGGAGATGACAGGTACATTCTCCATTCTACACATCACAAAGGTGTGCTGAGTTAGGTTTCTCTAACATTACCCAGTGACAGAAAACCAAAATTTTGCCAGCAGTTCAGATTGTTACTGGATTTTTCCTCCAAAACTGAAAAGCAACTCACTTGTAGATAGTAAATTTCTTAAACAGTTATTCAAAATACACAAACAAAAAGCCCTATAGGTAGCACAAGATGTACAGGTGTCTGTTGAAGCCATGCAAATTCCCCCAATGGGCTTACTAAGGAGTAAGTAGGTTAAACGACCCTGTTCTTTGTACTTTCTTTATCTGAATCCACATCTTCCATTCAAACATTTACATCTCCTTTTTGATTAATATATGGATTTTTCTGCTTTGTCACCTGACTATAAGAGTAACGTTTCTTAACATTCCAGACTCCTGGACAATTTTCTCTATGGTTGTTATCCCTCCAGTCACAGTAACATGTCCACACCCATGCATGTAACAAACGATTTACATGTAACAAACTTGTAAACACTTGAACTAATTTGTCTGAGCTGATGACAAATTTTACTATGACTCACAAATCTTCAGTAATATCATCACTCATGCTTTGCATCCAGCCACTGTTAGGGTAAAAAGTGAATAGACTCAGTACCATGTAGGACATTTATTTATTTATTTATTTTAAGAGAAAGAAATTTTATGGAGAGAAAACTCCATAAAGCTGGTTTGATAAGCAAAATCAAATGGTTCTTTGAGGAGTTTGTTCTTTTCTCTCACAAAAGAAATTTGTTAACTGAAATAAGCCAAACAAATGTCATAGATGGTTTTAGAAAAATTAGGTCAGCCAGGGAGAATTGCTACTGTCTGATGTTATGAACCAAAATTCCCTTTGTAATGCAGCTCTTGAACATAAAAGTCTGATGTTTGTACAGATAACTTGTGCATTATTCAGTGGCACTTCCTTCCCTCCCTACAGTGCAGCTGAAAGGATGCTGAAAAGCATGATAAGCTGTGGCTCTATTTCTTGTCAGGGGAAACAGTCATACTGTGTCAGACTGTGAGTGCTCTGATGTTCAACCTCAGAAAGTGTAGTTCAGCTGGTGTTACTTGTCAGAATTCTTGGTGGTATTGCCCCAGTGGTTGGACTGATGGGGTGGAATCACAACATCTATATTTGTAGAGGGAGACTGCTAGTACTAAGGACCAGATGTCACCACTGTTATTTGCTTTTTTATTTCCTTTTTAACTTGACTGTGTCTCTCCTCTAGTCTTTGAGAGTTAGTGTTCATTTGTGCTTGTGTACAATAGGTGCTTTTGGAGCACACCTTCCAGCTTAGTTTCATTCAGAAAGAATAGTTATCATACTCCCAGAACATATCACCGATTAACCAGATGAAAATTGTGATAATTACTTCAGAAGTGAAGTTTGAATAAATGCAGATGCACCCATTATTTGCTAAGAAATATCTGCTACAGAATTAAAAAAATATCCAGTTACTTTTATACTTATTAGAGGTATTAGTCAGACAACAGAAAATGAAGGCTCTGGATTTCTTTTATAAGCTGTCAGACCAGTCTGGCCAACAATATCTATTCAGATGACTTTGGTACACCAGCTTGACAAGTTGTAGAGAAGTGAGAGCAGTATGGAATAAATATCAGTGAATTTCTTGGCCTTATCCCCAGACTTTTCTCATTCTGTATTGGCTTTTTCCTTTTTCTCCAAGGTTCAGCAGATGTTTAGCACAACAGGACAGATGTGGATATGCAAGAGATCTTGGCTAGCAGTAGCTATACTGATTAGTTCAGTTTGAGTGTGCTGTGTGATGCTTTATCAAATGATGTATCAAATTTATGTGGCAGGTTACAGAGTCAGTTTTAAGTTCTGTTGTGTATTCTACTTGTTTTCAGTTTCAAGAGATAAAGATTATATTAACAAAACATTCTTGCAATTCAGTCATTAAATGTTTCCAGTTATGGTGCATCTACCACCTCTCTGGGCAACCTTGTCCATTGTTTCACTATCCTCATCCTGATAAATTTCATCCTTATATCTAGCCTAAATCTACCCTCTAGTTTAAAAGTATTACTTCTTGACATATGATTGCAGGCCCTATTAAAAAGTCTGTCTCCATCTATCTTATGATCCCCCTCTAAGTACTGTAAGGCCACAGTGAGGTGTCCCCCAGAGCTTTCTCCTTTCCATTCTAAGGAATCCTCAGCTTTTCCTCATAGGAGAGGTGTGTCATACCTCACACCTTCACTATTTTAAGTCACATAAAGAATGTTGGAATCATAAAAATAGACACATACCAGGTCTAAGGGTGAGAATCTGACTGGCTGTTATCACTTTATATGGCAAAACAACTTATGTGCTGCCCCAGAAGGAAAGTGCAAATAGGCTATAGCCCCCTAAGCTATTCTTTGTCACCCTAGTACAATCATCTTTTTTCTGTCCTTTCCAAGTATACAACTAATTGATACAAGTCAAATACTTCCGTGTAGTTCATCCTCATTTAGTAAAATATTTGCTGAGTATTTGGCATGTCAAAATGAATGGAAAAAATTGTTTTCTATGGTTTCTTTTGGTATTTTTGCCAAGTGGAGATTTCAACGAATGAGGGGAATACCCTTCTTTTGGCCACAGGTCATATCTTGAGTCCTTTCCAATTTTTTTTTTGTTTGTTTGTTTAAGTCATTACCCTGAAAACCCTCATTAATGTAATTAGGGCTTGTTGATGCTGGCTAAAAGATATAAAGTAAGCACCTGATGTGTTACCATTCAAGTATGGTGCTTATAGCCTGTTTCTATTGTCACACATGTCAATTGCTTTATGCTGTTTCTTCCAAAAGATGTCTTACATTATCTTGCCTTTGTGTGCTCTGTTCTTATATCCCTGGTTTGTACATGACGAGGGGAAAAATCAAAGGATAGATCATAATATGTTAGGGTAAAAAAAGTAATTTCGCTGCTAGAAAACTGATTTGCTCCTGAACATAGTCTGTGATATTGAACTTTCCAAAGTAACAAAACAAAGGTATTAGATAAATAAATGCATAAATGAGAACATTGCTTTTAGTGGACAATTGAGCCATTATTTCAATTAGAGTCAGGAAATTAGTTGAGCTAAGTTTATTACAAGTCATGAGTGATTCTGGGATGGCTAAGAGAGATGGGTAGGACTGGGAATTGGTTGGGAGGAAAAGGTGAGACGAGCAAATACATTCTTTACCCAAAAGCATTAAAAACCTGTTCTTGGATTCCTTGGTACCAAAAATTTGAAAGTATTGATCAGAAGCTATAAGAACTTAGGTTTTTTCTTCGTTGAAAGCTTCATTAGAGAATACTCACTTTTGACCCCTACATCATGAAACACTCCTCAGACTGAAACTGATACAACAGGAGGGATTCACCAGCAAGGATTATGTCTATAGCATTAGTGTCTTCCTCTGAGTGAGTCACAACTGGATCTTTATTGTCAAAAGAGAAATATAGGTGCTTTCAGAATGAGTTTTACTTAATCCTAAAGTAGATGTCTCAATGACATGAATGAATCTTGCTCCAGAAGCATCTGTTTTTCCCCCACTGACTTTAAAGAAAGCCTGGGGTGGCAATCATGATTATAGTTATATCCCTGTTATTGAATGCCAGGTCACTGTTTATGTGCATGTCAATAATACCGTTGACTTCTTGAAGGAAAAACAGTGGAAAATTTGTCATTCCCTTGCATGTTTCTCCTCATTGAAGAGATTTGTGCAAGTCTGGCATTCATTCTGAGTTGCAAGTTCAATTTTCTTTGCCTGTTAATCTGAGTTGCCTCTCTTGGCTCCACAATGAAGCCTCACATGAGACAAAAAAAAACCCGGAAGAATCACTTATTTTGATGGGCACGCTTTTCTTCAAGAGCCCAGGATAAGACTAGTTTCCATCACTGCATGAGCACACTTGATATTTAAATCCTTGTTCACTGGATTTTCAAATGTTTTCCTGCAGAGCCACCACCTCACCATTCAGCCCTCAGTTTGAATTGAAATATGTGATACTTTATTATCCATTCTGTTAAACCATTATCAAACCCCCTGACCTGGTCAAATGACCATTTTTACAGAAAGTCCAGGGCACAGCTGAGTAGTTGGGATAAGCAGTCAGATTGCAGTCACCCTGTTTTAGTAAAGGTAAAACATGGGGATGAAGGATATTCTATGACAGTTTGTCCAGGAACGAAGAATGATCCAGGGCACAGCAATTTCTTGTATCAACATCAGCCTGGGTTACCTTCCAGCCCTGGGATTCTACAGTATTAACCTTGGTTTCCTCACTTTACCCTTGTCATGTTCTCACCTCCTCGTTATAGCTGATTCCACTGGACTACTGTCTTACTGATTGCTTTAACTTTGAGCCTCTTTACAGAGTAAGTTGAGGTTCATAACACATAACAGGTGCTGACACCTTCGTAATAAGGATAAAAAACAATAGATCCCAATTTTGAGAGAAGTATGTTTCCTTTTCCAAGAAGTGCTTAGATCCAGCCACATTGATGCATTATAAGTCTGTCAAAATAAAAGCTGCCTGACATATTTGCAAAACAAAATTTAATATTTTTTTATGATTTTCAAGGAAGGGTAAAGGAGTCAGGTGCTTGGTTCCCACTGAACTTCAAAGATGGAGATTTCCCTGATTCCTCACACACCCTTATAAGCTCACAGCTTCTACCTGTATTTTGCAAATTTTCCTGTTTCAAAAGTCATTCTCATTCTGCTTTTATTATTGACCCACAAAGGAAAGATTCCATTTCAATTCAATTCAAAAGAGCTCAATTTCTTCCTTTCAGTTCCACAAGGATTTGCAAGTCTTTTTTTTTTTTTTTTTCCTTTATAATTTTTTTTTTTTGAACTAAAATAATTCAAACAGAATGTGTCACAAAGGTAACACCGTGCAACTTTGATGTCGTTTTGGACAATCTCAGATGCAGTGAAATTTACCTAGATTACAGACTTGTCAAAATTTGTATAAGATTATGAACTTCTTTATGACTGAATTATAACAAAATAAGAAAATCAGTGTTATTAACTCATTTTTTCTGTATATATTTTTCAGTTTATACTTACTTTTAATTGCATGAGTTATATGAGCAAAATTTTCATCAAAAACTCTAAATCTATAATTTTACAACTACATTTCATGCAATTCTGCCTGCTTTTTGTGCAGCTGTGTTGGCAATTTGCTCATCCATTTCTAATTTACAAGTAACATTTTTCCCTCTAATCTGCCCCCTCGAAGACATCTTAGTCTCCTCTGTGTGGCAGTCAGAGTTGCAGCATATGGAATGACTGAGAATTGAAATGTGTATGTGCAGTGGAGATCACACTGAAAGTCTGAAGGAAATGAGCTTTAAGTTCTGCCTTTTCTCAGCCTCGCCACTCCCAGCCTCATCCATCAGTTTGGCTCTCTCCTACAGCAGGAATTATGTGACAAGTTTAATTATCTGGTTGGGTTTGGACGATTGTCTTTGTAAGGATGCTGTGTCAATTTGATTTTTTCAACCACAAGAGAGATGTACTTTCAGAAAAGGGTATAAATGCCCATTGTCACCAGGAGATAAACAATTTACACATCATTTACACTTTAATCTTTTTCTTTGAAGTTTTGTACAATATGCAATCAGTTTTAGTCCATAATTTTCACCTTGTCTTTGAATCCATGCTAATATTTAATTATAATTGCAAGACCAGGGATAAAAATAGCTACATAAAATGCAAATACTTAGTTACATAGGAAAAAAATATAGCTACAAGGAAAAAAAAGACTCTGTATCCAGTCTGAAAATGCTTTGATGTCAAAAGTCTTTAATGTTAAAATGTTTAGTATAGTCAACCCACTGAAAACTAGGTTTATGTTTGGTGTAAACAAGTTCAGGATCTTGAAAGCTGATGGTCATTGGTGTGTTTGCTTTGCTTTGATGTTGAAACAGCGACTCTGAACTAAAAAAATATTGCTGTTTTTCCCTATAGAGTTGGATTTTTAGAAAGAAAAATTCATATTCTGAACAAACTGTATAGTACAGCACCATGAGTAGCTGTAACTGTTTCAGGAGTTTTCTTCTTCCAGAATGAAACAAACTGCTGTCATTCCAGCTTGTGGCTAATATGAGAAAAAACTTATTGAAAAACTTCAAGTTATAATGAATTTAATTCTTCCTTTGGGTGCTTGTTTAAGTTGCTAAGAACCTTCAATATTAAGTCCATACATCTTATTTCCAATTTAAATTTTGGAAATAACACTGAGGGACATTAGAGGTTGCCAAGCATGTGAAAGCTAAATGGACGTGACCTCTAACATCAAGGTTTCACCTTGGTACATACTTTTGAACTTCTAAAGTCACCCATTGCAGATAGTTTTTGTACCCCAGTATGTATTTTATCTTGTGTAATCTATAAAGCTTAGATGTTTCAATCAGAATTCTTAAAAATGCCTACATTTACAATACGTTTTTGGTTTCCAGATCTTATTAGTTCTATCTTCAAATGAAATCAAGCTGGGAGTTATCTTTATATGCAGGGAAATTTCCATTGATGAGTTAAGGGAATAAAGAGAGTGTTAATTGATTGCATAATATTAGAATATCTGGAAGGTACATGAAGGCTCAGGCTGTTAATTAAGATACATTGTGAAAACAGTCATACACACTATAATTCTCATGTAGAATTTAAAGGAAAATGATCTTGGTGAAGGAGAAAACTATGATAACATATTCATCTGAGAATCTGATTGTACTCTGATAGTTCCAAGTCACCTGATAGTAGCACGTGTGTTTTGGGTTCTCAGATTTCATCCTATCCCCAGTGTCATATCTCTGTTTTCTACAGAGATAGTGATGGCCATTTCTACAGTATAATTTAGAAAACTTATCATAAGCAATAATTATATTAAAACTCTGGATAATTTGTTAAGAATCTACAATTCTCATGGTCTATGTTTATAAACTCATATTACATATATCTGAGTCACATTTTACTTCTGAGTCAAAAGTAGTCACTGTCCTTAGACTAACTGCTAGAAAATATCAATTGTTATCTTTGTTATTTTAATGTGTTCAATAAGCAAATTCTGAAAAAATAGGCAATATATCACAAAATAAGACAGAAAAATCCACATGTGGTTAAGTCTAATCCACTACATTTTTCCTGGCTCTGTTATTGCTTTCCCACCACTGAATTTTTTCACCTGCTCTTCAGTTTCTGTAGGAATAAAGCTTCTTCTACCTCCCTTGGAAATCTACTCCACTGACAAGCTGTTATCACTAGGATATGTTTCAATGCCTATACAAGTGCCAACCCTTCCCTAAGACTCAAATATCACCAATATTTTGTAATGACTGCTGACAAGACAAACTTGTTACAAATCCCACTGGGATTAGGGAGCTTCAGTACTAGATGGTATTAGGGTAAGAAAAAACCACCCCATGCATGCCTACTTAAGCCTCACATGCTTTAGTGTAGATCTCATACTGTTCTTAGCATACTTAACAAGTGTCCCTGGGCTTACATGTATCTACTCTTCTAACTGATAAACATTTATGCAGCTATTTCATCTGAGAGTCTCCTAGTCCTTCAGAAATTAAGACTGGCTGCATGCCTGTAAAACAGATAGAAATTATACTGCTTTTAATGTAGAGATGAGAAACAGAGAGCATTGAATAAAGTTTCACACTTGTAAGGAAACCATTTCACTAAGCTAAAGGATACTTCATGTTGGGATGATTTAATTAGTCTGGTGAGGTTTGAGAACTCAGTCTCTACCCATGTGTCTCACCACTGGAAGAAACCAAGGGTGTAGATGCAGTGTCTCTCATCCTTCCCTTCTAGAGGCAATGGTTCTATGATTCAGTTTCTCACATGTGCACCCTGTGCTTCCTTAGGTTGTCTAGTGTCTCTGGTCCTGTCTCCTTTTTACTGCTGTTCTTTGCCTGCTGAGTGAGGCCCGATCTCCCCATTTTCCTCTCATAAATATTCATGTCTCCAGGGTAGTTCAAGCCCTCCCATCTCTGGTATCATGTAGTAATTTCATACCTTGTATTTCCTTTAGCCCCTATATACCCATTCCTTCATTTCCACCACATCCAATCTCACTCAAGCACTATTCCAATAGCTCAGATACCCTTTAACATCCTGCCCATCCTCCACACCCTGGTATCACCCCAACCATCTCACCTTTGTTCTCAGGTCATCCTATTCTGCCATCCTTGTCCATTTATCACACTGCATAGTACATTTATTTTCTTACCCAAATGTCCCTTCTATCCTGAAATTATTCCACACAACCAGAGCTACCAGTGACAATCATGACAACTTCATAACCTCTTCAACTGCACTGTAAGCTTCATACAGTTGTAGTAATACTCCAGCTGTTCAACATTTATGAGATTATCCTGGTCAAACCCAAGTCATCCTTAATGACTCTGTCAACTTTATCTTCATCATCTTCACTGCCAAAATCTAGCTTCCAGAAGCATCTCTAACATTTAACTCCATCTTAGGAAGGCACAAGGAATAGTCTCTCAACAGTAATTTATGCAGGAATCATAATAGTTGTCTGTCTATAATCTAAAACTCATTGATTATGTCTCATAGCAAATGTGGGCCACTTTAAAAATGCCTGTTACAGCTCTCTGTTTTGAGAGGCAAAGAAAATTTCTGATTTTTCTCAGCTACACACCACTCAAACAGAAAAGCTGAGCAATTCACTGGGTATTACACCGAAAAATGAGTTTTCTGGATCACAGTTTACCCCTGCTGGAAAATGGATGATAGGACATTAGTGGAGTTTTTTTAAAGGTAAAACACTGTTTTGTGTTCAGATAAAAGCTAAGGGAAAATCTATTACTACCATGATATCTTTGCCACTTTTAAAGTATATTCTTTCTAAATACCATCTTTTGACTGCTGAAGGTGAAGAGCTACAGAAGATGGATGGGTGGGTGCTTGGTCTTATCCAGTATATCTCTATGACTATATGTATAAAAATGTTCAAAAATATTTCAGAATGGATATTCAGTGCATACCCTCCTGAAATTTGAAGATACACAATTTAAATATTTAGATCTGTAAATATACATAATTGAATTTTAAATTAAATGGTTACTGTCTGTCCACCCACTTGAAAAAAGGGCCAAAATGACTTGAGCAGCTGAATACTGTATTTATATCAGTACATTCATTTCTCCAAGTAAAGTACAAGGGAAAAATAGACTTTATGAACTAGATTGCTAGGCACTGATTGCAAGAAGTGCTTGACTAAAAAACGAACTGAATTTAGATGAGAAGGTTTCGGTCCATAATTTAGGAGCTGTACAGTGAGCTTGTCTCTTACATTGAAAGTGCTTTGTGTGACAGCCTGTGGGTGGTCCACAGTGTACTGATTAAATTTATGCAGAAATCTTCATGTGGAACAGAAATAAGAAACTATCATTGTGTTTTTCCATAAAAGATTGTATTGGTGGAAGAAGTAACTCTCATATGTTGGCAATATAGACAAATTCTTCAGCCAAACTCGGTGGTAACTTTGCTAAGTGATAGCTGAGAAGTGTAGTTGCATGCTGTCTCACTGAAAAACACGTGCTTATGAAATAAGGAAATAAATACTGTGGCAACTTCTGTTTTATTCCCTGGGTGTTCATCAGTGTACAAGGATAAAACCACCATAGAAATCACACTTCTCTTGATGCATCTATACATTCCCATTTGGCCCATCCCGAATCACATGAGGAGAATAAACCACATGGTTGTTGGGCCACAGATATTTTGGCGGGGGGTGGGGGGGGGTGGGGGGCGGGGGCAGGGGGAGCGGGGGGAGTATTACAAATGAATTTATAGCCAATAAGTCCTGTGATATGCTTCAAAGTCTGTAGGTGCTTATTCCTGGTTTTGCTGAAATCAATGGCCAGTCTACTTTTGATGTCAGTGATGCAATGAAAACCATAAGCACTGTACATGAACCATAGCATATGGAAAGCAAAAAACCTGAGGAACAATTGGGAGCTAAAGAAGGAAGAAGATATTTTGGGTTCAAAACCTCTCTTTCATTAAGCCTCAATAAAACTCCTTTGCATTACAGTATTGCTACGTGGGTGAAAGAACAAATTTTCTTTGATCCCTGCTCTTGAATCATTGACATTTCTAATCTGGATCTGCTACCATAATCATTACACTTCACTGCCTACTGCCCAGAATTTCTTTCTACTTGAGATTTTGCATACCTAGAAGCACCCATCCACTATCTAACTTTCACCTGCCTGAATTCCTGCTGTTCTTCCTTTTCAGCCTGCTCATAATCTCCCTCTAGTTCCACAGTAAAACAGAAGGAGAACTAAGACACAGCATTTTGTAGTGAGCTTTTGTGTACAGTTCCCTTTCACTGGAGTTAGGGTAGTTGCCAGATGTAGGTGGCAGCAGCCCTGTGCAGACACAGCTTGTGTGTGACTGGAAGTTGCTTCCATGGTGATTTTCCTTAGTGATTGAAAGGGTGGTTTGGAAGAAAGGATTAAAAGAACCCAGATATGGAGTATAGGATTCAGTTGCATAAACAGGGTGTTGGTTGCTCCTGAGGCATCCTAAAGGCATGCCATGCACTTTCATAAGACACATGAACTTATCAAGAACTACATAGAACCCACTTTAGGGCACTAATGGCCAAGCTGGTTACTGTCTTCAACTTAACACAGTGTTATGGGCAAGAAGGAAACATACCTGATAAGCAGAGCCTTAAGCTCAAAACTGGGATTGAAGTATTTGCTGATCTTTACTGAGAAGTGACAGTGTGTGTGTGCATGTGTGTGCATGTGCTTGTGTGTATATTGGGTCTCCTACTTCAGTGTATCACAGCCCCCATTCTTCATGAGTATGATGGTGATGGCAGGGATTTCTTCCCTCAGTGTTTTCCAATTTCATCTGTTTCAACATACTTTATATGGTTTTAACATAATCTTCCTAATAGCTTTTCCCTTATTTAATTGCAGTTCCATTTCATACTTGTGGTTTTTTGTTCTCCTTCTTATTCCTAAAACTGGTTTTACCTGACCCACAAGGTTGTACTCAAAGACCAGTAACTGCCCACTGAATTCATGTTTTTATTTGAGGATCATAGATAGGTCCTTCTACACAAGGATAGGTGCTTGTTTCTTCTATCTATTCATTTACATTAGAGGCTACACCACACAATTTTACAAACCATAGAATCACTGAAGAAACCTTAGAGATCATCTAGTTCTAACCCCCTCTCATGGACAGAAACACCTTCCCTTACAGCAAGTTGCTCAAAGCCATCCAACCTGGTCTTGAATATTTCCAAGGGTGGGACATCCAAAATTTCCCTGGGCAACCTGTTCCAGTGCCTCACCACCTTCATGGTGAAGAATTTCTACCTAATACCTAATCTAAATCTACCTTGCACTTGGCCTTGTTTCACTTCATGAGGTTCACATAGGCTGACCTCTCAAGCCTGTCAACTTCCCTCTGAGTGACATCCCTTTCTTCCAGTGTGTTGATGGCACTGCACAGCTTGGTGTCATCAGCAAATTTGCTAAGGGTGCACTCAACCCCATTGTCCATGTCACCAACAAGGAAATTGATGGGTGGCAGTCCAAATGCCGACCCCTGTGGAGTCGCACTTGTCACTTTTCTCCACTTGGACACTGAGCCATGGACCACAACTCTTGAAGTGGGACCATACAGCCAATTCCTTGTGCACCAAGTGGTCTAAAGCCAAATTAAAACTCAAACAAGTTCAGACAATTTTCAGCTGACTGCTACACTACTGCCGTCTCAGCTAAGACCATCTAAAATCAGCTCAAGCTAAGGAAGACCCTACACTGTTAGGCCAAGTGAAAGACTGTGGCCTTTAAACAATAATGACAAATGTATTTGTATGGGACCACAATTTCACAGCTATCAAAATAACATCATGAATCTATGCTCAGGCAACTGCATCCTTTCTCATTCAGGAACTCAACCCTCCTACATAATCATGGAAATGATGAGAACATGCCTTACTTGTGACAGGAAGTCCTGTGTCTCTTTACAGGCCAGACTATCACGATGAAGATATGTTAGGAAGAATACAGAAACGTTTGGATAAGTGTGTTTTGTTTATAAATCTTACATACACCTTAGTCTGTTAGTCTGGTATCATCCTTCTTGAATTCACACAGATAGATTAAAGGAACTTGTCAAAGTCAAGGACAAATACTAAAACAACAGCAGCAATACAGAGCACCCTTTTAGACAAATAACCATGGAGGTAATGGCTGATAACACTGTTGATGACGGCTGAGAAGAAAAAAGCTTAGAGGGTGAAAAATTATAAAACATAAATCTGAATTTTTCCTCTGAATGTTGCAATTCCTTTACTATTATGAATCTGCTTCTGTTCAGGAGAAACCTCTTCTATTGCTCTACATTGTCTTTGTTGTCAAGATTCATAAAGGAAATTTTGTGGGTGCCATGCTGGCTGGCAGTCACACTTGATTGGTCATAAATGTCTTTGCTGAAGTTAGAGGTTCTTTGGGAAGAGTGTCTGAACTCTGAGAGCTTCTGGATAAGGAGAAACACATGTGCAGAAAAGTCCCTTATAGGCTGTGTCAGAAAAGGCAGCTCTAGTTAAAGGCTGAAATAAAAGTTTGGTGGGACTCTCATCATCTTCTCTGACTTCTGCTCTGGAAATACTACCAGTCTAATTCTTTGTCCCTTTATCTCAAAGACATATTTCTATCTAATTTAGCTTATGTTTATATTTAATAAATCTTTACTTAACGAAAACCATAATCAAAAACTCTGCAGACTATCTGTGGTTTGAAAAGACCTAACTGAAAAATGGCAGTATTCAATTACATGAATAACCAGGGCTTTTAAATTTTTTTTGCATTTCAGAGACATAGCATCCCATTTTCAAACTTGCCAGCATTTTTCTTCTTCAGTTGAAAGCCTGCTGAGGAAACCAGAACTGTCTTCAGTAACGCTGTCATCTCTATATTCAGGGACTGGTATAATACTCTTTAAATAATTAAAATGAAGTGCTAAATGATATGAAAAGTCCACTGTCTCTATTGGAAATGAATAACATTTTATGGAGGATTTGAGATGTTTAATTACTATGGCAACAGGCATTGGAGCAACGTTTAGATGTAGGGTACAAAAACCTTGAGAGTTGACTTGTTTAAATATTATTAATAGTTTTGTACTTTGGGACAAAATGCCTCATATCTGAAGATCTCAAAATCTGGCTATTCTGGAAAGAAAGAAGCAGCAGCATTGTTTTTCAGGCATAAAACAGTTTGCTGCTTCTTCAGAACAACACAACATGCAGGTAGATGTGTAAAGAGAATGAAAATGTTGAACCTCCACAGTTCCACTACTCCCTGCGCTTTTCAGATCCAGTAGTTCATGAATGGTTTGGAACAAGTAAGAAAAATAAGCATGAATACCAGAAAATCTTATTGGTAATCTTCTGAAGACTTTGCATATTCAGCCTGAAAGTAGAGGATAGTTTAGTGTAAAGATTCTTTTCTTAGTCTCTTCCATCATTGTGCAAATTAGGTTATTTTATTATTGGGCATCCTTCAGTCCTTGTCTACTCATTGCACTGCCCCATCAGTCTTCGAAAGTTCAAGTTCTGACAGATGAAAAATTGTCGCATCTAATTTTCTTGATCTCTGAATGACATTTTACTGCCTTCAATCAATCATGAGTAAGCATAAAGCCTACCAGTATCCATGGTAGTCAAAACAAATGAGTGCCCTTACCAGCCCTAGGTACAACACTACTGAATGCTTTGGGATTGAAATAGGTTTAGGGACCTCTGCACCAAGAAGCTGTATGTTAATAGTTTGTGTGCCTTTTTCCTCCCCCCCAAGACAATCCAAAACTTTGAGCACAGCAATTCCAAGCCTACCAGGTTCCTCCAAATGATATGACACTGATTGAATCAATATTAATTTTGTTGCTTGTTGGTTTATAATTCTTTCGGGTACCCTTTGGCTGTGCTTTCTAATTTTCATCTGCATCAACTTTTATGTTCCAAAAGATATTGTATTTCTCCTCTATAAATCACATGAATCCAGGACTTGGGACTTTAAGAAAAACAAAAAATGAGTTGTGGTTTGCACTAAATTGTTGGAGTGTAGCACTGTGATCCTGGCAGATTTTAATTTCTACCCTGTTAGCTCCAGATCTCTGACAGTGGTAAACGGGGGTATGTATGCTGATGTGCTGTTGGAATTAGATTGAAAGAAAACATACTGCTGATATTAGCCTCAAGGCTGTAGAAAGGAATAGGTTTACATGAGACATTCTGTCAAGACATAGTTTATTAGAAGCGTGATTAGTATCATCTGGTAACAGGAGAGTGGTAGTGTGAAAAAATATTATTTATGCCACCAATTCTATTTACACCTATTTAGAAGTGTTACTGCAGTAAGTGACTTAGAAACTGGCACAGATTTTCATACTGAGCCATCAGCTTTCCTTGGGAGTAAATAAGAATATGTTTAAAATGGAAAAACACCTTTCAAACATGAAGTGAAGAGGAAAAATTAATAAGTGGCAGTCACCCGGTTTTTCTTTGTAAAGAAAAATTTTTAAAAAAAATAGAAAGATTGTCTTAGTACAGGAAGGAAAAGGCCTGTAAGTAAAATTTAGCATCCGAGTCTTGTTTATGCTTTTTTGTCTTTTTATCTTCTAACTTATTATGAAATAGTGAATACAATTCATTATTTTTGATTAGGTTAATTTTTAAGATCAAAATTTACACAACTATTTTATTAGAAATTATTGTCTTTTTTTTTTTTTTTGAAGCGTACACATATTAATTAGCCCTCTTTTAATCTATATGTTTGTAAAAATAAAGTTTATCAAGAAGATTCAAAACCTGCTATATATATATATATATATATAAGTAAAGTCATGCTCAAGGCATTCAAGATTTTCTAGAGACAAAAAAGCATAAATTTGGTTGCTGCTAACAAATTCTATTACTATAGAAATCAGTCATGGTTTTACAACAGCTTCTCTCATCAGTTCACAGAAGCACAGAATATACTGAGTTGGAAGGGACCCAAAATGATCATAAACTCCAACTCTTGCACAGGACCATCCCCAGGAGTCACACCATGTGCCTGAAAGTATCATCCAAATGACTCTTGAACTCTGTCAGGCTTGGTGCTGTGACCACTTCCCTGGGGAGCCTGTTCCTGTGCCCAGCCACTCACTGGGTGAAGAATTTTTTTCTAATATCCAACCTAAACCTCCTTTGACACAATTTCAGGCCATTCCCTCAGGTCCTGTCACTGCTCCCCACAGAGAACAGTGTATATCCCTCTTCTTCATCTCACAAGAAAGTTTTAGACTGCAATGAGGTCTCCCATCAGTCTCCTCTTCTCCAGGCTGAACAGACCAAGTGCCCTCAGCTACTCCTCATATGGCTTCCCCTCAAGGCCCTTCACCATTCTTGTGGCCCTCCTTTGGACATCCTCTAATAGTTTAATATCTTTCTTACATTGTGGTGCCCAAAACTGCACACAATATCCAAGGTGCGGCCGCCCCAGTGTAGAGCAGAGCGGGACAATCCCCTCCCTTGCCCAGCTGGTGATGGTTTGCCTGATGGCCCCCCGGACAGGGTTGGCCCTCCTGGCTGCCAGGGCACACTGGTGACTCATATTCAACCTGCCATCAACCAGGACCCCCAGTGCCCTTTCCAGGGCACTGCTTTCCAGTGTCTCATTCCCCAGTCTATACATACATTTAGGGTTGTCCGATCCCAGGTGCAGAATCTGGCACTTCCCCTTGTTGAACTTCCTATGATTCATGATTGCCCAGCCCTCTGATTTGTTGAGGTCTCTCTGCCAGGCCTCCATGCCTTTGAGGGAGTCAATGGCTCCTCCAAGTTTTGTGTCATCTGCAAACTTGCTCAGTATCCCTCCTAGTTCTGTATCCAAGTAATTTATGAATCAACTGGCTTCCCTTGATCAACTAGGTGGATTACCTTGTGATGAAAGGAAATTAGCTTTGATAATCTGGACTTTCCTCTCATGAGGAATGTCTTGGCATGTCATGGCTGTGACAAATGACAGCATTGTCTTTCAGGTGTTTTTCAATACTTACCAGAAAAATCTTCTCTATAACTTTACCGGGCACTGAAGTTAGACTGACAGGACTGTACTTCCTCTTCTTGAAAACTGGGACAACATTTGCCAGCTTCCAGTCAGTTGGGAACTCTCTGGATTCCCAAGACCACTCAAAAATCATCAGGAGGGGTTTTTGTAATGACATCAGTCAGGTCTTTAAGGATTCTGGAATGAATCCCATCAGACCCCATACATTTGTAGGGATCCAGCTGCAGCAGCAGATCCTGCACAGTTTCAGGGTCAACTGGGAGCTGATCATTCTTGCCGTCATGGTTGTCCAGTCAGGGCATTGAGACCTCCTTGATCCATCATCCTTGCTGAAGACAGAGTCAAACAAAGCATTAAACACCTCTGTCTTGTCTCTGTCCCTGTTTCTGAGGTGACCATCCTCATCCTGTAACTGACCAATGATATTTCTACACTGCTTATTGCATTAATGTATTTGAAAAAAATCTTCTTTATTGTCCCCCACATTCCTGGCCAGCTTCAACTCCAGCTGAGCTTTGGCATCACAAATTTTCTCCCTATCGTGGCAAGCAGCATCTCTGAATTCTTCCCATGTCACTTGGCCTTACTTCCACTGGGCACATACCTTTCTTTTTTTGTCTTATTTCTAAGAGAAGATCCCTGCTCAGCCAAGCTGGCCTTCTGCCTCACCTTCTTGACTTCAGACATTTGAGAATTGCCTGCTCCTGTGTTCTCTAGGAGATGATGTTTGAAAAGTGATCAGTGCTGATGGACTCCAGCATTTGCAAAAACATTTTCCCAGGGAACTCTGCTTTCTCATTCCCTGACCAGCCCAAAGTCTACTCTCCTCATATCCAGAGTTGAGGGTTTACTGGCACTTTTCCTCCTGTCAACAGAAATTTTAAACTCAATCACTCTGTGGTTGCTGTGACCAAGGCGGCCAACAATCTCCACTTTCCTCATGAGATCTACTCTGTCGACCAGCAGCAGATAGAGGATGGCATCTTTCCAAGTTGGCTCCCTCAGGACCTGTTCCATGAAGTTCTCATACAGGTTTTTTGCTGAATGTGTGAGCACCATTCTAAGTGTAACTGGAGTAGTCAGATATTGTAGGATTTGTTGGTTTGGTTTTTGGGTTTTTTTTCCTTTTTTTTTTCTTCTTTTGGACTGAGATCTTAATTATGCTTTTCAGTAGAAAACTTCTCAACTTGAATCCAAAAACCTATGCCCTACTTTGGGAAAGATCAATCCAGATTCTTTCTCAGGTTTAAAGTAGCCTTTAAGCTCTTTTGTCATCCCTGTCTGTGTAACTCATATGTCTGCATTGTTGTTCCATAAATATGAAATGTGTTGCAATTTTCAGCATTTTCTTTGTGATCTTTGTCTTTGAGGAACACGAGCCCTTCTATGTCATGAACTACCTTGCCATCTATAAAAGCATGATGCAGTATTTTTTTAATCTCAGACTATGTATACTTATAAAAGTAAATCCTGTATTATGTATAGAATTTCTAACAGATGGAGACCTGGTCACATCAGATTTATCATAAAAAGTTCATGTTCCTCTCATAGCACCCGATTATAGGTGAGAATGTCTCCTGCCCCATGCCATCTTGTGAACCATGCCTGCTTGGAACCTTGCTGCCTAACCTAAGCAAAACTACTGAGTGGGAATGTGGTTGCAGTCAAATGGAATAGTCAACAGCAAGGCCTATGTTTGAGTCATTCCTCAATGATATTTCACATACGGGTAGAGATGAAAGGTGCTGAGGAAGGCAAAACATTGCTTACATGTAGAAATTTCAGTCCTAGAAATGAGTATGAATGAAGAATTTGAAAAAACACAAAGCATATTTTCTACAGAAAAGTTTCCAGACATGAAACCACATGCAGAACAATGAAGCCCTCAAAAACTCAAAAGGCAGGAAATAAAAAAATCTGATTTTACAATGATGATGATTAAACAACAGAACAGGTTGCACAGAAAGATTGTGGAATTTCCATCCTTGATGGCATTTGAAAGCTGACCAAGCAAGGCCCTGTCAGTCCAAGACTGGTAGGTGCATTCATCTGGGTGACCTACAGTCATTTCTTCCAGCATCAATTATTCTCCAGTTCTGTGAAACAAGGACTGGTATTACTTATGGAACAAATCTAAGCCTTCTCCTGCTGCTCTTTTACTTGATCCCAAAGTTGGAAGACATGAGTTGAGACACTTGTAGATGTACTCCACTTCCCATCCCTGCAATATCACAGGTGCAGTGCAGAGGGACATACCGATGACAACTTTGCAAATTAGGCAACCAGCTTGACCTTACCTCATAACTGATAAAACAAGGCAGTTTGTGCAGTGGCAGCAACTACTGACAGTAAATCACAGTGTGGAAATATGCATGTGAAGAGCTGTTCTTTGAAAAGTTGAGTCACACCGCGAAGGTGAGTTTTTTGACTATGCAGGAGATTAATTTTTCTGCCTTAATCAAGTGCTTGTGCTCTGTGCATTCTGCTGATGTATCTGCTCTGATCTGCCCTCCAGTGTGTCTGCCTTTTTGCTGTACTTACATGGTGAATGTCCTTTGGTGGCATTTCCTTCACTGAATTTATGGTGGCAGGCACTGTAGGGTGTGTACAAAGCTGCTTTTGAAACTGTGTGTTTGCCTCTTACACAAAATGCCACCTCTCATTTGATATGTTAATTTCAGAATATAATGATGTTTTAATTAAAATAATTTGAGTTCATAATCATAGCTCATGATCCTCAAAAAGGAAGGAGAGTAATGATAGCAATTTAAACATAGTTATTCAGTTCAGTATGTAGGTACTAAATGTATGAATATTTCTTAATACAAATACTAGTTATGTCCTGGCTAATTAAAAACAGTGAATATTAAAAACTCTCGTAAGGGAGCTGAAAAAAGGAATATTCATATTTTTGTTTCTGAGAGCATGAAAAGGCAGGTTACCACTCTTCTGGAGCTTCTGAAGACTAACCAAGAGTAGAGTCTGGTCTGCCTCTCTACCGAACATTTGAATAAGCTTGTGTCATGGTGACATAAAATGGATATTGGTGACATAAAATGGATATTGGTGATCTTGATTTCAGAAAGTGAACTTCTCAGTTCCATTATACATGAAGAGTGCAGTAATTAAATGTTTGGATAAATTGGGTTTTAATAACATAATTGCTTTAAGACATAAAGTACTGATTTAGCTGATTCAGCTGAGTGTTTAAGTGCAGGTTTTTGGTTCTTTTTGTTTGTTTGTTTGTTTGTTTGTTTGTTTGTTTTGGGTTTTTTTTAGGTTCACTTCTAGAAAAATAAAAACCTCATTATTTTATGTGTATCCTGCTAAAAAGAGATGAGATTATGATCAGAGAACACTGTTTCAGCTAGAAAAGGTCTTTCTTCCAAATGAAGTTACAATTGCTGGATCTAAAGATCTGAGACCTTAATGAATATTTTGGGATTAAAGAAGAAAATTTACCATGCAGACTATGATCTGTATTATTAGCATCCTGTTGTCTGACCTAAATCAAGGAGTGAGGAGAATGCTGACTGCTGACAGACCTCAAAGCTTCCCAGCATAAATGTGCTGTGACATGTGGAATTCATTGTGTATAACTTGTATACAAACCTGTAACTCAAAATCCATTCAAAAACTATTTTGACAGAGAGGTTTAGTGTATTTTTAGTGTATTATAGAAGTAAAAACAAGAGGTAATATGTTGGATTATTTCTTTTATGGTTTGGTTTTTTTGTTTTCATCTTGGATACTATGACTTTTCCTGTTAACATTCCTCAGTATGTAGAGCAGAGAAATACATAATGTATTTCATACAGAAACTATTGATCCCTCATAAAATGAATGTTAGTTTCATTCCCTTATGTCTCTGTCTCAGTTACCAATAGAAATATGGAAAATTAGCAGTACTGAATTGTAAAGCAACTATTAAAATGATTATGTAAAGAAAAATGGCATATAAAAATAATATGTTTTGCTTTAATAAGATCCATTCAATGAACGAGGACTTCTGGTCTACATTACATACTAATAGAAATCTGTTGACAAAAACTTAGAAACTCAGAAGAAAAAGCTAATTTCACCTTTAAGTGATAGCACTGAACTATTTAAATATAATTGCCTATCAGATGATTTGCAGAGTAGGTCTGATTTTTCTCCACAGGGCTGAATATTTTAAGGCATTAATCATATCCCACTCAACACCATTTGCAGCTGACTGCAGTTCTCAGATATGTGGGGATTTGTGGGATTGATTGATTTGTGCCCTCTTGAATCATGCATGCTCATTTCTGCTGTGACGAGCATAGGATGGCATCCTCTGATAAGGATAGCAGGTACCTACATCTGAAACATTTAAGCCCTACGTGATGCTGGTTTGATGCTCTGGGGAACAGAGAATTTATTCCCCTGTAAGTCTGTAAAAACAGACTTTGCTTCCAGTGCACCAACCCCAGGCTTTTAGATTTTTTTTTGAGTTTATTTTCTTTTCGTTTTTTTTTTTTTTTTTTTTTTTTTTAAAGGTTTTCAGATTGCATTCTTTACTCTTCCAAGATGTTAAAATATGCCGTGCTATTGGTGAGGCAGACTCATTTAACCACTAGACCTCTTTGTGTGCAGAGTAAGAGCGGTCTCCAATCCCCAGTGCTGTTGAACTAAGACTGCCAGCACAGGTCAGGCAGACTCTCTGGGATCTGTGAAAATTATATTTAGTGGTTTATATTGTGCTGACCATAATATCAGAGGGCAGTTATGATTTCTGGCCTCAGAGACTTCTAAGTTCCTCTTGCTCTGTGCCTCAGAGGCTCATACTCCTGGAGTGCTGGGGGAGATGCTCCCTTCAACTTCCCTTTGCACATTATCTGCTGGAGAGGGTGCATGAGAGATTTAGAATCACCAAAATATTTCCTTCTCTGTTAATTTAGAGCTTAGTTAAAACTAGATTTTGTAATCCTCCTTGCTCACTTATTCAGCTTTTGTTACCAGGGAGACTGAATGGTAGTGACAGGTTTATTGGTGTGCAGCGACTGGGTTTCTGCAGCCATCCAATAGTGAGTGAAAATGAATTGTAGCATGTGCACAGAAACCCCAGTGGAAATGTATGATTTTACTTCTCTGTTCAGTAACCCAGAATAGGGAAGAAATCTTATCTGAGTGGAATTCAAATGTTGCAATCTTTTAGGGACCCTGCAATAATTCACATAAAAATTTGTGTGCCTCTTAGAGGATTTTTCATTTGATTGGTGGACATTGTTTTTCAATTAAAATCTAAAAATCAAAAGAATTTATGGACTTGAAATTTTTCAGGAAAACCATGCAATTGCAGAGAAGGATGAAGGATCTCTGTCACCATAAGGCAGTGAATAAAAAAATAAAATTTCACCTTGTGTTTTCACTCTTATGACTAAGGTGCAGCAGATTTCATTATACTCATTCCTACAGTCTTGAGTTCTGTAGACACATACGGTACTGCAGAAATCTCAATAGCATGAGGCACTATTGAAATCTGTTCCTGGTTCTGTCCATAAGCAGTGTAAAAAAGTTGTTTAATCCTCTTCGTAAAATTACTGCATTGAAGTTCTTTACATGCCTGGACCACAGCAGATTTTGCTTGTTAACACCTCTTACTCATGACTCACAGGTAAAAACCTGACTGGGGTACTCATTTACTCTCCAGGAATACTTCTTTAATTACAGATGTTTTAATTCTTTGAAGAAAAAATACAGGTTTAAAATGTGTTACTAGAAATCACGTGGAAAGTGTGACAGGTATTAACTGAGATATATTCTGGTAGCTCTTTACTGTGATGCATTAATTATTTTGAAGGAATCCTATGTTTTCTTATGAGTAAAAAAAGAATGAAGGGAGAGTTAAAGAACAAAACTGTTAGTGATTTGAAGAATAGTTTTGTTCCCTACAAATTAAAGAAATCCCCCCAAATATTCAAACAGTTAATAATATTCAACTTTACACAGTTTCTATAATGTTGATGGTTTTGATGAGGATGATAACAATAATAAAAAAAAATTGTTATTGAATAGCATTTTTAGTAGCAGTGTTAGGGAACTTATTTGCTGGTGGAAGAGAAAGCACCCCAGCTATATCTTGACCACAGTAATAAGCTGGATTTCCATACTGTCAGAACAATAGCATGTTTACTGTCATGTTCTAAGCTGTGGCTATCAAGATCTGGGCTGCCTGACCGGCATCTGTGAAAGGCCTTTTCCCTGTGATTCACTGTATTTTATATTTGCTTTTTCCATTCCAAATTTCTTCCTAATCACCAGTCTCATCCCCTCTGTAACAAACAGCTCATCTCCATCTACTGTTTCCACACTTGCCCTAATTCTGCTGACTTGATACTTTTATTTGATGGTTATAACATTGGTGCTCTGGTAATTTCTAGCTTGGCCAGCAATTCTGTTAAGCTAGTAACCTCATTTTCTACCCATAACATCTCTCATTTCTTCATGTTGCCGTCTTGTTAAGGTAATCACAACAGTCAAAGTTATCCTGCATACACAATATTACCATTTTCCCATAGCCAGTTGAACTCTGCAACTTCAAGCATATATATAGGCAGTGGTCTGTCTACCTTTATAGACTCTCAGTCCTTAGGAAAAGCAGGAACGTTATAATGAAATCAGGGTATTTAGTTTCAGAAAGTTTCTCATTGCCTATGTAGTGTAAAAAGCAGCTTCCATGTACACTTCAGTCTAGGCATACACTAAGCTACACCTCATTTTTCTTTTGCCACCCTCTCTTCCTGGAAAAAAAAGATTTATCTTTTTTTAACCTCCTTATTCTGGAACAAGCTTTTTTGAGTGTGAAATATTTGCTATCTCAGAAGTTCATTTCTAAGCATGTTAATGCTGGGGATGGGAAAGGATATAAAGTTATTCATTAAGGATATAGAGAGGTGGGCAGCAAAATTTATACAAGATTTCACAGAATATTTCTCCCATATCTGGAGAATCATTAGGTCAACTTCCATTTGCATCTTTCAACAAAAGAATAACTATCCCTTCTTGAATGTACGTGAGGTTGAAAGGTCCCATGTGGAAATATGGATAAGCCATGTGCTGTAAAGAGCAGGAAACATTCCACAGAAATGAGTCACAGGACACAGAGAAAGATTTAGAAAGCTGTTGGGTTCTCTGTGGAGGAGCTGGTGAAGGTACTGAGCTGCCCAAAATACTACCTCAAGCTGCTGAGACCAATGCAGCACTCTGAGGGAGGAGAAAGTCACCTTTTAGGGAGCTTTGGCAGCTTCCAGGAATGGGAACCTGTCAACCTACATATATGAGAGCTGACTAATTTTTAAAAAAAAGTAGCACTTTCCAAAAGACAACTAGGAGAAATCTATAGTGTCAGGCAGAATCAGAGGGGAAGGTGGGGAAGAGTTGTGTTGCTTCCATACAACAGGTGGATGTAACAATTTATCCACAAAAAGATGAATTGATTTATGAGCACTGTTAGGGAAGAAAAAAGTCTGAATAGCCTTACTTGGTGCATTTTTGTTTCCTAATCCACTTCAAAAGTGTGGAGTATTTATTTGTTTTGGTTTGGTTTAGTTTTGTGATTTGTTTGTGGGATCTTTTTCTTAATTTTTTTTTTCTCATACTACCTTGGGATTTATTTTGGAGGATTTTTGTTTGTTTGTTTGCTTGTGATTTATTTTTCTCTTTTAGTGTCTTTGATTTATTTGTGCTGTTTGGGTTTTTTTTTTTCCCTAATACAATCCATGGCACAAGCTTATAGTCTAAGCTTCTTTTTTGTTTAGCATTTTGCAGTGAAATAAATGCTTCAAAGAATAAGGGCAGAAAAATAAAATGAGATACATGTTTAGCGACTGAATAGAATACAATAAATTGTTCCTTGGCTAATCACAATATTGATTTTTAACATTGTGCACCATCAACAAGGGAGAGAGAATAAAAGAAAGAGAATACTTAGGTATTCAAGAATTGTAGTTATAATCTTTCCCAAGTTATATAGATAGTGACATACTGGAAGGGAAACTTGCATTTATTAAGTAATAACGGATTGGAGGCTGATAAATTATCATTACCATTTGTGCAAAGAAGAATAACAGAAGAGAAAAATGATTTATTCTTCTGGGCTTAGAAATGCAGATTAAAAATAGAACCTGTCAAAAGAGGTGCAAATCAGGAATGCAGAGGTTTGGGAAGACACTCACAAACCAGTTATGTTTGTAAAAATTTTGATTGTTTTGGAACACCTTAAAGCAGCTCCACTAAATCCTTAAAATGTCTGGATGTTGATAGGAAATGCTATACTGTAGAGCTTAATTGATTTGTTGTAGAATACAGCCCTAGCTCAGTGGGGGTTAAAGTGCCCACCAATTTATTTTTTATTCTTAGAACAAAAGATTATTGGTCAGGTCTTTTATTTATTCAATGTTTTCCTCTTATTGATTGTCAGGAAACAGCTAAAGTTCAGTTCATATTCTTGTGTTATAACATTTTTCACTGAGGAACCTGATCCAAACTCTGCCCCAAAGGAGATAACATGAATTAGTAATGATTTCCAATCACTGTATGTATGGACATTATAAATGAAATATTAGGATAAAGCCTGATGAGGTTATCAACTATGATTTGCAATGCCTGCACAGCCTTTACCCTTTCTGGAAGGGTAAAAAGTCGATTAAGTAAAGTTCACTTTTAAACAGAGCTGTTTAGCCCTGTTTGGTCTCGTTAAAACTGCTATGGTGTAACAAGCACTACACCTCAGGACAAAGGGTAAAGTTTTCCATAGTATGCACACATACTGGTAACACTCACAGCTTCCTATTCTATGAAGAATAGCAAAAGGACTGAGGAAACAAATCAGAAAATTTCTACCTTCCTTCACTAATTCAATGCAATCAGTAATTGCGGGGCATTGTGGAAGATTTCATGTTGTTTATCTACTTTTGTACTTTTCTTTTTAAAAGTTTATTTATTTAACAGCAGTGTGAATCTGAATGTGCAGACTCTATCTTTGGAGATGTTCAAAAACCACTTGCACATGCTCCTGGCCAACTGATTCTTGGTGGCACTGCTTGAGGTAGCAATGGAGGATCAGATGATATCCAGAGGTATCTTCCAAAGGCAGTGTATCTGTGGTTATGTGTCACTATATTCTGGCCGGTCAGAATGGTATCAGCCTATTTCAGCTGTAGATAAAATCTGAACAGCATCAGACTTGTGTCCCCTACTGAACCACCTGTGCTTTCTACATTGCCAAGCTGTTGAAGCCTGTCTTGACCTCAAAGCTGTACCATGAGATGCAGAAGGAATAATACGTTACTTGCTACACAAGGTATTTATCAACATCTAACAAAAAAGTGCAAGTTTATTTAGAGTTTTCAAGTAGTCCTGGAAAGACCAACAGGGATTGGCAATCACCATGACCATGGATTTTCTGATAAATGAACAGCTAGTTCAGGATCAGGTGCAGTGAATATAATGCAACAATCATTTTTGGGGGCTGACACAGAAGAGAACAATTGCATTAACTAGAAACCTGAGCTGAAGAATTCTGTCTTGATTGATCTGCAGTATGAACAGAAAAAACTTGCATTTTTCAGATGGCAAAATAGAGAATGTGACATATTTTTCTAACAGTTATATCTTTCTCTTAAACTGTTTACACTGGTGCTTCTTAGACCTGAAGTAGGCTCAGTGGAATGAAAGGGAAGAGGAAAGAGTAAGGAGGAAAACAGTGAAAAGGGAAATAAATACAAGGAGAAAAAAAAAAAAAAGGCAAAAGGAAGGAAAGGGAATGAGAAAAAGGGGAGAAAGGGAAAGAGAAAGGCAAGACAAGGAAGGTTTTGTAGATGTCACTACAATAATAGATATAATTCTTACTAGAGTCTGTTTCGATTCCATTTTTGGTTTGTTTTTTTTTTTTTGTTTGTTTTGTTTTTTTTTTTTTTTTTGTTTTGTTTTTTTTTTTTTTTTTTTTTGGTTTTCTACTGATTATTATGGACATGAGTGAAGAGTTTGAACAATGGATTTTAAAATGAATGTGAAGTTGCTTAATCTTCATTGGCAGAACTTGGTATTTAATGTAATAGAAGTAGAGAGGTAGGTTATAGACACCAGCATGTATTTTCCTCACTATTACAAAAAAATCTTGAAGAAACACATACACATTTCGTTACATTCCCAACTCACATAACACAGGTTCCTTCAACAACTGCCACAGTCTCCTCTGCTGTTTGAAGTGGAGGAAATCCATTATTTGTTCAGATGATTCTTTGTGACTTTGTTACGAGGAAACTTGGATCATGGGTCTTAAGGGCTACATGTAAATACCAAGCGATGTGAAAATGAGTTGCGAAACTGCTCAATTATTTCTTTCAAAGCTAAATTTGTGCACAAATGGAATTGATTTTAATTATTTGTAAGGGAACTTTTCAGTGAGCTAATACCATGATAACTTAAATAACTGATGCAGAACACAAAATTGCCTTGGAAGTAAAATATTTTTCTGGGAAGTTCTAGAAATGTCTGTTTATGTGACTGTGCTGGATGTGTGGCTTGCTTCCTTCTAAAAGTTGCAGTTTCAGTGATGAAGTCTCCAGTTCCAGGTAGTTGTATTTCTTTGGGTCTTGTTTTGAGAAATAATAGACTTTCCAAAAGGGGTTTGCTGCTCTCACAAAATGGGATGCAAATGAACAAAAGGGAAAGCATTGTTGAGGGACATTATGTAAGTCCTACTTCTTTTCCTGATGTTGCCATCAATATGTAGCCATGAAATAGCTGCCTCTGTGATCTGGGATTCACTGTGAAGTCACTCAAGTACTCTGGCCTACACTTCTTTGTGAATGTGTGTGGGGTCAGGATTTCTCTCTTTTTTTTTCTTTCTGTTTCCATATGGCAGGAAGCTGTCCTAAGCCACAGGCAGCAAAACACATGGCGCTCTCCTCTTGTCACCAAAGCTGGGAAGGCAGGAAGGTGCAAAGTCCTAAGAGCTGCAAGAGTACACTTGATTCTTCAGACAAACATTTAAGATATTTTCTGTTCTTCCTATAACTTCTGTTTTTCTACTAAGGACTTTAAAATAGAAGTTGCCTACTTAGTCCTAGAGAAAAGGACAAGACCTGTACGCTAAACAATAGCAAGCAGAAACTTATAATTTCTTGCCTTTTCTCCATCCAGTTTAAGACTATTGCATTACTGGCTGCAAGGCACAGTTTTATCAAAACACAAGGTCCCCCCTCATCACCTTCAAAGCATTGGTAATATTTGTCACATCTAGATTTCTTATGCTCATTATATATTGAAATTTTTATAAATGAGTGAGATCCAGAAATGGTATCCAGTGGTCCAATACTACTTCTTTCAGCTGCAACACCACTCCCTAACAACCCCCCAAAAATCTCCTCACTCACTTAAAGTCAGCCACAATCCCCTTAGACTCCACACATCCTTAGCAAGACAAAACCAGTCATGTGTTGCAGTGTATTCAGATGGCCATAGCACTGGAAACAAAGAAGCTCTTATCTATAATATTTGAGATTTGTCCCCACAGTACTGAATGTTTTGGTCTTTGCCATTTACATGGAGGTTTGTCCTTTGAGTTTTCAAGGCCTTCATTCAGCTCAGAAGCTGAGAAGGGATCATGACTGGCTTCCATGAGCTTAGGGACAGGGTGTTCTCTGATGCTATCATTGATGGAACGTGAAAGTGAGGCAATATTTATAAGAGGGTTTATCCACAACACTGCTTTGTTGATATGTAGAATACCTTTGTGAGCACTCTAACACTAATGGCCATTTATTTGTAGCAGAAAAAAAAGAGCTTTGAGTTTTATAAATGAAATATTTAAGGACCTAATATCATGAGACACAGTCTAGGCAACTGTACACCAGGAAAAACAAGTAGCTAGATGAAAATAGAAAGCAATAATACCTAACGTGTAGATGCATTAATGAACAATTTGCTTGATTTTAAAAAAATCATACGGTTTATTTGTATAATTATAACAAAATCCTTTGTGCCCACCAATCATTTGTAAAAAAAACATTTTGAATGAACCTAAAAAGTGTCATCTCACTATAGACTTATTCACAAGAACAAAAATATATTAATTTTTAAATTAATATATTCAAATTTTTATCAAATAACAGGGTTTTGTTGTTAGTTGAAATACTGGTGCATCCTGTTTACTCAAATCACTATGGCTTGCTTCTATTTCCTAAATAAATTAATCCAAACATCTGTGACTTCTGCTCTTATTTAGATTTGTGCACAAATAAATATAGAAGAATTCACTCATCTCTTGTGCTTGCAAGTTGTTTAAATGTACATAACATTAAATCTTTAGATGTGCATTAGATGCATATAACTTTCTATTCTCCTGATATGGATTTTCATCTCTTTATCTGAAGACTAATTTCCATTCCCAGCTTTTCTCTGCTAACGTCTGTATGAACATGAGTATAAACATGTTCTGTTTACCCTGACCATAAAAAAGAAAAAAGACTGTACAATTACAGAGGCCTTCACTTTTCTCAGGACACAGTAGGATCAGTTCCTACTGTTTATCAAGCCTTAAGAATTTTTTAATGTTCTTTAGTTTGAGAAGGGGTTTGGAGACTGGAAAGGCTATAGATTATAAGTGAAGCATCCACTGGAAAGTTGTCCTCTTTTCTATAGGATAAAGATTCAGTGCTGACTTGAGCCTTCAAACTCCTGGCCTTTCTCAGTCCTTACTAGTGCATTTATAGACAGATGAACAACACATGCTTCAGGCTGTGGACACAGGTTACCATAAGCAGCAGTGAAGTGAGTTTTTTAGTTTGACATTTCATGTCCCATGTCATTTTACTGTAGATTTATTTTCCTCAAATATTTAGAGTGCAAAGGAGCTTATTTATATTTGGGCAGTTTTGAACGGTCAGTATGGTGAATGGACAACTCTCCAATAGCCTTTGAGGTGTTAGGAATTCACACAGCAGTACTCCAAATCTACTGCTACTATTGATCCACAGTCAGTCATGCCAGTCTTCTCTCAGACTTTCACCTCAAAACTTTTGTCTCAAAAACCTTCAACCCTAGGGGTAAGACTAGAGAGCACTTTGGGCTTAAGAGGACATCCAGTGAAACCCTTCTATTTTGCCAGAGTGTCACTGGTTTTTGTGACTGCCCTACCTTAACATTTTTGACCCTTATGAAAGACAGTTAAATCCCTTCTCCAAAGGACAAAATGACTGAGTTTGTAGCCACTTCTTTAATTCGAAAGAGAACAGAAGCTACTTAATTCTGCTTCCTTATCCCCTTGCCTGCCAAGACCCATGAGAGACGGTTTCTCAGCTTTAAGAAATTTAAAAATACTTTTGCCCTTTTAGTCAATATATCACATGAAAAATTCTCATTACATTTCTGCTTCCTTTCCCTTGAGACCTATATTATAGCATCTTTTTCTCAGAAAATATGGACATTACAGACTTTAATGTTTACATGTTTTTCAAATACTTAATGTCATCACTGGTGCACTTATATTTATTCTTTATATTGGCAAGCTCACAGATAAATGTCTTTAGAACCATATTAAGCTGACATTTATCTGAAAGGCGAAACAATAGAAGCATTAACTAAAAGAAAAGTTAACAAACCCAGCTTTACTTCAACAGGTTTATTCTGATGTATTTGTTTAGTTCAAATGCCTTGAAAGAAACAGATGAAAAAGCTGTCCTGCATTTGTCATTGATGGTTTATTTCGTATTTCATCTCTTCTATCTGAAAAGATGTTCTGACCATACTGATTCAACAGCTGTCTTTTTCTCAGCTTAAGTTCTTAGATTTGACATTTGCTCAACTAGCTCATAACAATTACACTTCACTTTGCAGTTCTGTGTATTAAAAAGTATAAGGGAAATGTAGTGATCTATCATGTTGTTTTCAACTATCTACTTCTCCTTTGTATTGAATCAACTGCCTTAGCTGGTGCTGCTGGTTTGCAGGGTCTGGTACCAACTAGTGCTGATGGTGCTGGTTGTAACCTTGCAGCTGACAAGCAAAATAGCTTATGATGTAGGTTGTTTTACGTCAGGCTCAGATCCCTATCCTGTTGTCAACAACACTGATGTTGCAACTAGACAAACTCCATGCTCCTAAAAGAGACTGTTATGAGTTTTGTCACTGGTAGTGCATCTGCCAGACATTTGATAGCTTCATGCTTTTTATCCAAATGTTTTGAAGAGCTTAGTTGCATATTTACCTTGCAAATAATGCTAACATTTTTTGGGTTTAGCATACTGAAGTCTGTGTCTTGGGAGCAATATTAAGTGAGAAATGTTTTGATAAGGATAAAACCAGGGCTATTTTTCCCAACATGCACATCTCTTCCAGTGTGTATCAGCCCTCCCTGTGTAAATGGTTGGTCTGGAGGGGTTCACAGAATGTCATCAGGGAGAGCCAATGCCTCATATCTCTTTGGTTCCCTTGCTGTCTCTCACTTATCCTCCATGTCTTCCAGAATGATTGAGTTAAATCTATTTAGTTAATTTCAATGTTTAAATAATTTTAATGTTTCAGTGTTGCCTTTACTATCAGAAGGATTTTCTAGAGCAGAATCTGAGCTCAGGAACTCTAACATCCAATACTTCTGACCAAATGTGTAGTAAACTTCGTGCATTCCGAAGAACCTATCTATTCAGAGGTTCTTTTCTTCTTCCCCTACCAGTGTTCTGCCTTCTCAAAAGAACACTATCACAGCATCCCTGACTGCCCCTCCAGATGTTGTGGTTTGAGGTCACATAATGCAAGTTTGTCACATAAAATGTCAGTGTGGTCCCAAACCCAGACCACACATACACGCAGTAATCAGATCTGAGTGATTATTTTAGAACCATGTTCTGAATGGAATAATACCTGTTTCAGGTATTTTTACATCTAGCCTTTCAAAGTTCCATACTAATATATGAAAATGTGCCTTGCTTACCGATGTTCCTGATGCTTTTGTTGACATGCCCATACTACTGTTTAAACTAGAAAACATGAAGTCTTCTGAACAAAGTGGAAAAAAGACCTGCCAACAGACACCATCTGTTATTTTGTTATTTTTACAGTATTTAATTATGGAAATGCTCACTTAACTGGCAACTGTTAGACACAAAGTACTCCAAAATTTATTTGGGTTATTTAAAATCTACTTGTGCTTTCTGATGTCCTAAAACTCAGAATGGGTGGAAATGTTAGCATGTATAATACCAGTCTTTATTAGCCACACTTTAATTTCCCAAATAAGAATCTTAAAATTCCTAGCTAAAATACAAGTATTTGAATTAGTTAGTTTAGGGAAACAAAAGCTAATTAGATGTGCTCTACATGAATGTCCTGCAAACCTGATCACCTTTTATAAACTGAGGCTTTGTTTTCATCTTTGAATCTCTTGTAATGCATATTATCAGATTAATTTAGTAATTTATCAGATGTGGAGGAAAATAAAATGTTTACTGTACTTCTAAAAAACTTGGCTTTACCTAGTCTAGTTTTTTTCTCAGCATATGTATAGTGCCTCTTCTTTTCTTTTCTTTTTTTTTTTCTCTTTTACTGTTAATTTGATTCAAATACTACCAAGAAACAAACAATGGCTTCATTTAAATTGCCTGGTATACTAATTTCTATTAACTGATTGTTAGAATATTTCCATATAAATTTCTATACAAACAGGGGAAAAGACACAGAACTTTAACACTTAAAGCATTCCCTTTCAAGGGGGTAAGCAGAATATTAGTGTCTTTCACAGGGATTATCATGGTTAGCATCTCACATTCCTCTGATGAAGGTCTCAACAAGATCTGTAAGTATCACAGCATAAGACTATTCTTAAAACAAATGTAATTTCAAGAACTTGGATCTGCTTAATCTGTCCTAATTAACCAAACTATTTCTGTAACTGTCAACAATGAAGTCCTTAGAAAACAGCATTACAATCATAATTTTGTCTTTATTGAAATGACTCACATCAGCAGACAGGATCAGAGACAGCAATGTAAGTAGCACAATTCCACCTTTCTTATTTTTATTGGACATTCAAGTAAGAATTGTGATTTATTCAAGGAGTTTTACCTTTTTATCTCACTTGATATTGTTGCCACAGTTCTTCTGTTTGTTTCACTGCACAGATTGATTATAAACCATTTACTGTAAACACTGACCTCGGGAAATTGCAGAGGTATCAGTCAGTTGTAGTTGACTGGGGAGGATAGGCTGAGGTAGCTTTACTCCTCTCTGCTCCCTCATCCAGGGCTGTAGCGTCTGTTCCCAAGTCACACAAAGCTACCACAGGTGCACAGCTCTTACTTCCAGGCTCTGAGTTTCGTAAGTAGTTCCTTTATTGAAGTAATATTGTTTTTCCACATTTCCAGGTATATTTGACCTCTGTATTTGATTATATTAAATCAATAATATAATAAAACCACTTTAGTCTCTGATCACTTCCCATTGAAATTTTCCTACTAGCCTTATAAGGCTCAATATCTTAACAGGTGGCATGGATAGTTTAATAATAAACAGTTTAAATTCGCACTGTTATTCCTACTTTTTTGTATACTGCTGACAGTGTATGCACCTGCATATTCTTCCAGGTTTTGCATAAAATTATTATATGAACTCCACAGAAGATAGAAGTACTTTCTGAAAGTAGGAGAGCAATGAGAAGCAAGGACAGAAAAGGTCTATAGGGATTTGAACTGATTTTTTCTCATATGGGTTGGTTAGCTTCTTTGTTTTATTACTATCACAAAGGAAAAGGGGAGGAAAAAATATATTAATTTATGTTTTATTACAGAAAGGATTTAGCTGGAAGCAGGACTGCAAGTTGAAATGTGAAGGTAATAATCCCATTTTCTCTTGTGAAAATGTGTGAACATTTTAAAGATTTTAAAGATTATTAACTTGAAATATGAAAACATAGAGAAAGTATTTCCAAATAATTTCACAACCATTACTTTTCTGATTCCTTCCTTACCACTCAGTGACTTTTGTTCCAAATACCATTCTGGATATTTTAGGGCAAAGAGTCTTCAGAACAGTTTATCTGAATTCTTTTTAACACAGACTACAAATTTCACTGAGTTCCCTCATACATCACCTAAATGGTACCTGATTTTGAGAGTTGAAAACATCCGTAGTTCATTGATTCAGCTGTTCTCTTGTTCTGTATGTTGAACAGCCTAATCATAAAGAAACTCTTACTTCCAGTTCCAAGTTTCTAGAATAAATAGATATTTAACACCTGATTGTTTTGCTCCTACAAAACAGTATGGCCCAACTCCCAATATAGTCTAGACCAAGACAGAAATACACTCCCTTGTGGTTTTCTGTTACACTAAGCCACCGTATAGGTAAAATTTCTTATTTCTGTGGTCACCTTTCTAGAATTCCAGCATCACACTAACATCAGCAACTACTATGCATCATACTCAAGTCACCTTGTTCTTATTTCTCACAAAATAAAGAGATTAAGCTTCATTAGTCTGCAACATTTTCTCAAGCCCTTAAAAATATTATGGGCATTTTTACACACTCATTTGTCAAAAATGAGAACCCTAGGATATTTCACCACTTAGAAATGAATTGTCTGTCTCTTCTAATGAAGACATTGTGATATTCTTGTGGCTATAACAAGAAGCTTTATCCTATTGGCAGATTTTCTTCCTAATGGTGATCACACAGTAGAGTCATTCAAGTTTCTCCAGTTTTTCCTGCACTGTTGCTTATGAGAAAGTTTCAATTTGTACTTAATTGGCAAGAACTTGCATTTTACAAACTTTACTGATCCAGAAAAACATATCCCTTGGTGACTGTGGTAGCTAGAGATCTTCATAGCTGTGTATTAAACCTTAAATTGCTGTGAAGATTAGGCTAAGAAGCCAAGTAGCTCATTGGACCTGAGCGAGTACCAGCAGAATCACAGCAATCACATCCCAAGGCTTTCAAACTAGCCATGAACACAAGATGACATTCTACATTACATCTCCAGCTAACTAGGTTCTCTGTCAAATCCCTTGCAACTCAACTTTAAATCTAAAAAGTCAAGAAATTTCCAAATTAAAACTTCAACTCCATCCTTAAATCACCCTAATAATGTCCACAGAATTATTTGTATGATGGTTATCCCACTAGTGGAGACATTTGCAGTATTGATGTATAATGAGATCAGGTAAGGACAGCATGTCAGCCATAAATCCTGATTTACTTGATTCTGTCTGCATGAGTCTGGCCACAGTATGGACATTTATTTCAGTTTGAGTCCCTCATTATCTGTCACAGGTACATTGTGTCAGTGTAGATGAGGGGGGCTCAAAAACAACTTTAAAGAGAACAAGAGCATTTTGAAAAAACGTCATTCATTTGATAGTTGTAGAATCATTCTGCTTCATCCTCTGACCTTGACAAAGTCGTTTCTCTCTTGGACCAGGACACATTTGTACCGCAAGTCATGCCTGGCTGAGTGCCTCTCTGACACAAAGTTGATTTGAAAGCTGGTAGTCAGTTTTCTCTGTGAACCTTCTTCCATTTTTATCACCCAGGAGAAAATTTGCCTTAAACTAGAGCAAATGAGGTCAGGCAAAGCCTGACTTATGTAAAATAATCTGCAGCAAAAATTCATTTTCTCTGCAAGTCACATGTACAACGTAAAGTTTGGTCGGTGTTATCAAATTGTTATTTGCACACTCCAGCCTGTGTAAGATTGATATTAATACTTTTTAAAAGAGAAAACGTGTTCTTATGAAATAGCGATTGTTGAAAATTCTGGAGAACCAAAATATTATTTCATAAGAACAGGATAGATACAGTAAGTAAAAGTCAGTATGATTATCTGCCTCAAAACATGTCATCTCCAAGTGTGGGCAAGAAGAAGCCATTTACAAAAGTGAGATGATAGTCATTTGACTTTAAGTCTTTTGCCTGAAGCTGCCGACATGTATATATATATAAGTGGCAGGCCACATGTAATGGTGTCATCTCTGGAGAATGACTTATCTTCAATAAAACTACCTTTTTAAAGTCAGCCCAACAGATTTGCCAGATAATAATGCCTGTGAACTGTTGCGCCTAGAATTGAAGCCTGTCTGCCCATGAGGAATAGTCTTTGATTTCCCTTACCTTTCATGGGATTAGAATATAAAACTGAAACAAAGCCAAACAAACCCAATAAAAAGCCTGTACAATGAGAAGTTATAAATTCAACCTCATGCTAATTTTATTGCCTGAAATTGTTTGAGTACCATCCTGCAACCTTCTCTAGATATACCTTTTGCAGCATCAACCAAAAAACTAGATCTTTAAGAAGTCACACTACTGGTCTAAGAACTGTTGTTTAAAGATTCATTTAGTTTTGGAATTATTTTGTTTGAATATTTTTTCATAACACTAACTCCAGTCAGAGAAACAAGAAGAAAATGGTTTTATCTTTTTATTTAACCATCTTCTGGTCTTACATGTACCAGCATAACACTGATACAGCACCAATAACTTTCCAGTGGAAAGAAATGTATATGTATGCAAGTGTTGTATATACATGTACACACACAGTCTTAAGGTTCTGATTTCCAATAAACCTTTGTGATTATTAACATTGCAATTATTTCTTTGTTCAATTTGTTATAATGGAAAGAAATAAATTCTGTATAAGATAGGTTTGAATTCTTTGTATACGGTTTGTATACGGCCTGTTTGTATACAGGCACAGATTGTTCCTTTGATAAAGTGACACCTCTGTCAAGCAGAAGGTACTGCAGATGCTTACCTAGCTGGTGCTAGACAGCTAGTGAGAATCTTCTAACCCAGGTTTTGGATATTCTTTGTGTTCATCCATTTTTCAAACTACAAGGATCCTTTTGTGGCAATATTAGATAAGGTTATCTACATGGCAGACGTGAAATTAAATGAAATAATCCATCTCCCTTTACATGTCCATTTGTATCTCTTACTCTGTGTTAAGTAATCAGACAGTGAATGAGTCATTCAAGTTGCTCATCATCTGGATGAACTGAACAGACTGATCTCTTACACTCTTGATGGCTCTTGTCTGAATGATCATCAATTTATCATTCTCTTTGGTGTTTTATACAAAATTAACCTAACAGTAGCAGTCATACCAAAGCCAAACACATAGATAAGGTAACTGTTTATTCTGCTTCAACCTGCCTCAGTTTATATACAGCCCCTTGAACATACAATTTTCCAGCAACTTATGCTCAGATAATGAATTATAGTAAGTTCTTTTCAGGGGTCTTTGACTGTCTAGATGGAGATTTCCACTCTTCATATACAGCCTTCCTATTCTGTTTCTAAACATATAACTTCACATTTGGCTATATTCAAACACTTCAGTACTTTATATCCAGCTTGCTGAATCATCTGGGACATTCCAAAACTTTGGTCTATTTTTGTTTATATATTTTGCAGTGCTTCTGTCTTCATGCTGTTTTTGGAATTGATTAACACATCTTAATTTTTCTCCATGGCTCTAATGCGAACATTAAATGCCAGAAGGTCTAGGATTACTCCCTGCAGGATCTGGCTACATTACATTGATTAAATTCCCTTTTACATGATTTCAAAACTATTGGTCAATTCTTAATGTGAAGCTTAATTTCTGTAAGACACTTTTCTTCAGGTTTATGAATTAAAATATTGAGAATTACTTGGTTGAAATGAATCTTACTGACTATTAATTTTATCAAACTTCTAATTTAATTTATAAAATTATGTTGATTTGATAACAACTTTTTGTGCCACATTAATGGTGTTACTCAATTTCTTTTTAGCTGGTTAAACTTTGTATTTCCATTGGTTAGGATATATATGAACCAGATATTCTATTTTCCCATCTCAACTTTGATCCAGGCAAATGGCACTTGTTTGAGAAAAGGCTGTATGGCAAACTGGAAACAGGCGAAAGGGGAGAGTCCTCAGCTGCAATAGGCAGAGTGAACTGTCACTTCCACTTCCTAAAAGAACAAGGTCTGTTACTGAACAGAAAATTAATTTCAATAAATGATGTTTTACTGCTATTATTATAAGTCCCCAGAGTAGTGGTAACTGCTTCTACGTAATAAGTACAGTTTGAAAGAGGGACTTTAATGAGAACTTTTAAATCAAGTTTTCAAGGTTTTCACATTACTTGATCCATTCATTGTGTACTTGTGTTTATTTTGGGACCAAGACACATTAAATTTATTAAAGTACATTTTATGTGTCATTTGGCAACCTAGTTTCAAAGCAAACTACATTCTTTTGAAGGACATTAAGATCTTGGCTTTTTAAATTCTTTCTTGTTACTTTGGTATTAAAAAGGATTATTTCATGCTTGCTTAAATCGCCCTACTTTTTACTATTTTGCATGTCATGGATGTAATATTTATCAAAAGGTGGCCTACTTTAAATGCGTATCCTAATTGCTTATTTTCTGTGACTGACTCACAGAACAGACATCTCAACCAAACTAAGTGATTCTTTGTATACTTCCTGAAGCTCTAAATTTTCTACTTACATCTGGGGAGATTTCAGGTGTCCAAACAATTCTATTCTGGACCCTTGGATACCCCAGAAAAGCTGATCACAATGCCCATTTTGTGTTTAAGTAAGATGTGAATTCCAACATATCATCATCATCTTTCTCATCTCAAAGAGATCTAAAATACTGACATTTCAAAGACAAATATCTACAGGGCAGAAACTAAACCAAATAAGAATCAGAAAAGGATAACACTACTGTGCATTGAGAGTTGGTATTATTTTGACACTTTCCGAGTTAAATTTTTCAAAAATTTTGGCCTAAGTTTCTGGGGGTTTTTTTTGTTTGTTGTTTTTTTTGTTGTTGTTGTTCTTTTGGGTTTTTTTTACATCTCAGTGCTAGACTCTTGTTCAGGATAAGAGGAAATGAGTGAAACAATCCTAGATATGGCAAGAATTCTTGCTTTTGCTTAGCTGTTTCTTTTTGGTCCTATGGAGGCTACTTCATTGCCTTGTTGAATTCATACACACTTTCAAGTGATAATTCTCAAAGTTCTTAATTTCTCTTTCTAATGAATTTTTTTAAAAGTTTGTCCAGAGTGCAATTTGCTGATGCATACTAATTAAAAAAAGTAAAGTCCTCTAGAAGGGTTCATTTTCAGATTAAGACATCAAAATATACCTACATGCACATTGTTGGTCTAACCTTACATGATAGTCAATTCAATGCTGCCTAGGGAATAGTCATCTCTCTAAAAAGTAGGCACCAGGTTTCATACAGTTGTCCTGACTGATCTCCAGCTGCCAGTCCCAAAGGACTTATACATCCTGCATGTCCTGAATCACTTTGTATAACCCTGCTTTCTGGATAACCTGCAGTTTGGATGTCTTAGATACTACCAGGCACCTCCTGAACCAAGGCCCTACTTGCAGGAACATCAAAGTACACATTGATTTAACTGAATGTAGATATCTAAACCAGGGTGCCTTGACTGACTGTCCCTGAACTCATTGTTGCCCTTGCTGTCACTAAGGTTGCATTTCCACTGTCAAGTACCTCTGATCTAGTGCCTACCCCTGACAGTCCAGCCCTGGATCACATGTAGTGTAACGTGTGTCACGTCATGTGTTGTCTGCCAATTTTCAAGCCACCTGTGGTGCTGGGGATAGTTTGCTCCATAGAATGAGATACATGCAGATTCCCTCTACCCTACACAGTCTTCCAACAGTATCCCAATGGGCCTTGTGTTGCAAAGCACTTAAATATGCCCTTATGCTCTCCCATGCTATAAGTAGACATCCTCAGTGTCATGCTGTAATTACACCACTGTGACATGGGCAGGTGAGGCTTAGGGGAGACACTGCTGTGCACTGTGGACACACAAACTGGGATTCGATTGCCTTATATTCAGTGCTAATTTATGTGTTGACAGATACTTCACCTTGTCTTCAGCTGCAGCTCCAGAAGGATATGGATTCTCTGTAAAGCCTGTCCTTCATGTCAGCTCTGTGCAGATGGTTTGGATACATCAGGGCATATAAATGGCCCTGGGAGTCAGCAATCAATTTTTGTAGTGGTTGTTTTTGATAATATAATTTTTTTTATCATGTAGTTCATAATGATAATTATAATATTGGCAAGTTTTCTTTTAAATATTCCAAGTCCTTCCATTGCATAAATTGATGAAAAATTCGTATTTCACAAGTGAAATGAAAATTCTGCCTTTATGTTTGCAAGAAACAGGATGGAAATGTCAGCCAAGTGCATCCTGGGTTCTGAGGACCATAAGTTAAATAAATCAGTAGAATCCCAAATTTGCTAATGATACATCATATAATTTTTGTTCCAGTTCATTCTTGCTTTAATTTTGGCAAACACATGGGATTCCTGCTATTTTTGTGTACTTACAGTTAATGCCATTGCATTTATTCAAAGAAAGCTTAGGGGCAACCTCTTTCCTTAGGGAAAAGCACCAACCACCAGTGCACTATGGGAAAAAATTCATTAATTAACAAGTTGTGGAAAGGCTGCAGAAAGAGATAATATCTTAGGACATGGAAGGTTTGGAACAGCTTTAATTGGCGAAGCACCATCTGACATCAGTGTTCCTCTGTCTGAGACAAAAAGTCATTTGTAAACAAACTTTGAGGCATTAGTGATGACATTTGAGAGATGAAATCTGAAAACCTGTCCTGGTGAAACTGAAACAGAATAAATGATTCCCAGTGAGTCAGAAAATAGTTCAGAGCTCTAAAGAAATGAGTCAGAAACTAAATATACTGACTAGGCTAAAGGCATGAAAAAAAATAACTTTAGCTGTAGAAAGAAGCTGCAGGAAACTCAACCTAATTCAATCAGTGACTAATATGATCAAAATCTGTGAACCTGTTCGTTTGGATTAAATATGGCATGAGGTATTTTGATCACTTTGAGAAAAGTAGAATTGAATAATCTGTTTGCTAGCAATGGGAATTAAGTGTTTCATGAGAAAGG
>JAWWEU010000001.1:35810529-35841154 GCA_035583155.1 Acropternis orthonyx | reverse complement strand
AAGGGAAGGGAAGGGAAGGGAAGGGAAGGGAAGGGAAGGGAAGGGAAGGGATAATCATCAAGCAGTGACAAGAAGTTGCACTGCTCCCAAGACTAAACAGATCTTGGCAGTGCCTCCTGGAGTCAATGGGCAGTCTGCAGTATCGAGGGCTCAGAGACCCATGCCATTGGTTTGTCCTAGTGAGTGCTGCCAGCTGTTCTGCTTACTGTGGTATGCACCCATATAATTACATCAGTTGTCCATGTAAATATGACAGTAGCAATTAAATGTCCTTTCCCAATACTGAATACACAGACTGGAGTTTTGTGATACTCATAGCAATTTGAAAGCTATAGATAAGCATTGAGGGCATAAGTTGGCACTGTTTGCCTCTGGTTTACTCATTAACAGTTAGTAAAACTGCACATAAAATGGAAGTGGACTGTTGAAAGCATTTTGTCTGTTCTAAATCATATATGGTGTTACAGATAAGATCATACTGGACACCCTACAACAAATTTCCTGCTGGTTGCATTCTTTGTCTCTTATTCTGCTAATACAAGGGTCTATGGAGAAGTATTCATAGAAGTGATAAAATATTTCCTTATGCTGAAAGTGTGGGTGTTGAAGAGGAGGGAAATGTACTTATTCTTTTTGCTAGAACTACAGTGAGATCTGCAAAGAGGGCATGCAGAAAACACAGAGGTTAAAGGCAGAGAAGCAGGTGGTAGTGCCTTGATTTATATAGACAGTCTAAGAACAAAAGAGCAGTATGGAAATGCAAAGGGCATGAGGGAGATATGAAAGCATCAACTAAAATGAGTAATAAACAGGGTAATAGAAAAGTAGCTATATTTGGGAGACAGTCAAATGAACATCTTTTCACCTATTACAACCCAAGAGGAGGTTCCTGTTGTGTCCAAACAAGAAGTTCTAAATAATTCAGTGGTTTTGTTTCCATCCTTGCCATAGACAGTAGTAAGGCATGAGAAAGGGGAAAAAGTTTAATTAGATTTTTCACCAATTTTGTGCTACAGTTAAAAATAGCAGTTGAATTTCTCAAATGTACATTCTGATTTTTTTTTCCTCTGAAGATAATATAAGCCACTTTCCTCACATTCTTCCATTGAAAAATATTAAAAAAGGTAAATCAGAACATTCTCAGTGGAAAACACTTAAAAATTGGTTGATGATGGTTTTCTTCCTTATGAGGCACACTGAGAAGAAATGGTCAGCCACCAGTATTATGTTCTTTTCAATCCCCCTGCTTACTCCTACATGGAAACAGGGTCTTGACAGAATCAAGAACACAAGCATTCACAGATAAAAAAATACCACACATATTCCTAGTTGAAACAAACAACCCCCCTCAAATCAAACAAACAAATAAACGAAACCCAAACAAAACCTAAATAAGCAAACCACCAAAAACCCCAAACAAAACAGGAACAAAACCCACTTAAATAGTATTGAAAATCTTGGAAACTTAACAAACACTAATGGGATGGTTGTATAATTTACTTTAAGCAAAAAATTGCACATTACAAAGTCTAATCTTGTAAGTATATCTAGTCCTGTGGAATTATTTAGAGCTCTTAGACTGAATAACTCTCTTCATAGATGGTGCTCCTTTTAGATAGAGAGGTAATGGTAGCCCTTAAGGGTTTTCATAGATATTCAGAGATGCTACACACTCCGAGTCTGTCTGGAATATTGAGTCAGGGGTGTCTGAATACGCTACAGAAAAGGCATCTGCTTTGCCACACTCTTTATGGTAGGTAATTGCCAGATGGAAAATAAAGGAAGAAGGAAGGCCTACCAACCATGCAACAGGTTAGTCCAGGGATAACAACATTGCTGGTCCCTGTATTTCCTAAAAAGTGCACCTCTAGAGAAAGGAAGAGAAATTCAGAATAACTTTTGTTTATTTGGTCATTTGCACACCCACTGACATGTCTTATCAACAGAGAGGGAGATTTCCAACATCTATCCCTAGCATATGACCTGACAAACTACTCGTATCACTGTTCAACAGCAGTAGCTGCAGGTTCAGGTCCTTCTGTTGAAGGAAGAATCAAATCTCAGTCTCCCACTTCTGAGACAAGTGTTTCAGGTGAGGCAAAAATACAGAAAGTGTGAGCACTGCAGCCACCAACACTGAATGAACTCTGTCTTACTGTCTTTGAACACTCTGGTTTATATGATGTGTGGAGACAGAATAATGCTGAAATAAATGAATTTTCAAAATCAATATGAATATACATATATGGTTTATTTTAAGTCAGTAATCCTACTTCATTTGCAGTTTATTTTTTCAGATTTACAAGCTAGCCAGATGCACTAATAATTATCATCTACATCTCATCTCATATCTCCAGCTCTTTGCTATTGCATCTCCTCATTTGATATGATCTTGAAACACAGTTTATGTGTTTGTACTCACTGTGAGTTTAATTCAAAAACTGAAGAAAAATAGGCCTTTTATGCTACATTTTCTCCAACTAGTGCTAAATAGGTCCTTTAAATAGGTGGATTTTGCCTTAAGAGTTCCTGTACCATTTCATCCGCCCAGATAACAGTCTGTATTTGATCAGTTGAGTTCTGTCATGGGGAATTTCCTTTTCAGCACCATATTTCTAAGTCTTAAAGTGACTGGCATTGCAAAGAGCATGGTACCAAAAAGTATAGGCTCTTCAGCAATAAGTTTTGAGGGTAAGTGCAAATTAAGTGTGTGAAGACTTATGAACTTTCTTTAAGAATCTTCACAGTTAAAAAGTAATTATTTTTTAAGAAGTAGTTACATGTGTTAAATTATTAACATACCTCCTGGGTTTATCATGCCTTCCATCACTGATCCTCAGAGCTAACATTAGTGATAATAATAGATAATAACACTTAGCAATTAATGGTGACCTCTTTTCTGAAGATCAAATATAAATTAGGCTTCCCAGCCTTCTTATGAAGTCATATATCCGTTTACATCAATGGCCAATATATTGTATACTCCTATTACCATTTACCACATTCTTACTTTACCTAATTTTGAATTATGGTCCCTTTTTACATCTTCATTTAAATTGCATTGTAAGCTTTTGAGAGCATAATTACCTCTTCCTTTAGATTTTTCATTGGCAAGTACTGCATCTCAGGACACTGCCATGATATTAATGACCCTGGGGCCTTAAAAATTATCACAAGACTGTCAACAGTAGACTATGAATGGGGACCAATTAAGAATTCATCCAACCTATACAGATTTTAAAGGGTATTTCAAGGATGACCCCCACAAGCCAGAGGTGGATCATCCTGAATGCACATGTTTCACGTCATCTTCCTGATCTTTCATCAACATATGCTGATGGATTAATGCAGGGATGTGTTAGATTCCAAAATACCTTACTGAAATGACACATTACTGGAGGGATCATGTTAGTTATGTAGTTTGAAACCCAGAGGGTTGCATATAACAATGCTGAAAGAAGATGAGGTACATTTGTTTCATTAAAAACATTTATAATTTTAAATATTAATGTTATTCCAAGCCATTTTCTTTCACCTAGACAGAAGATGTTCCTTTTCTCCTTTCCTCCTCCTCTCAACTGACTTGAATGTGCTTCCAAGGGTTAAGACTTCTGACAGAAGTAAAGGGAAAGGAACTTGCAGCTGATATCGTAACACTGAGAATCTAAATCTTTGTTTATTGGTATGAAATTGCTAGAGAATATTTTTGTACTAATTGGGAAGTGTACATTCTGTTAAGAGTTCCATTTCACTATCACATTTCATACCACCTGAAGATCTGAACCTAAACCTTGGACTTGAAATTTTTTATCTTGAGGAATGTTTCACATTCAAGTTCAAGTTTAGATGGTAAAATTTGGTCTTTACTGCTGTAATAGGTCAAACCAAGTATGAGTGAGTGTTTTGCTTTGCATTTCACCAATATATTTAAATGCAGATGCTGTCTTCTGGGCTATCACATCCACTGTGACATGAAAACACTGTACAGAGTGATGAAACTGAATCTGTTAAATATGTATGGGTGACCTTTCTGTACTGTTCATCCTGAAAGCTCATCAGTAAGGTTGAAAATTTAAGGCTCACAACACAAAGGTCACCCATCACTTACTTATGTTTGGAGACACTTTGGTCAGGAATTAAAAACATATTCATTAACAGCTCTGTGTTTTGAGAAGCTACTTTTCACTAAGGTAACTGTTTAAAAGTTACACTACTTATAAATAAAAACTGGTATGAACAGAAGTGGTTTTACCTCAAACAACCAACATGCATAAAAGACTGAGTACCCAGGGAACAGGTGTAATTTAACCAGCAGGTAGCTGGCACTTCCATTCCTCCAGGTCTCATTTAGCAGTTTTCACCACTACTTTTTCAGACTTGGCACTACAGTCATTACTGCTGCTGTCCTGCTGAACGTAGGAACAGCAAGGTTTAGGAGTATATCTAAGAAGGAAAGTTTAGAAAACAAACTTTCCTGTAAACTGTTCCACACCCCCATTCACCATTCTTCATGTTTGTTGAAAGTAATCTTTTGTGAACATTCTGTGGTAATATCATTTGTTTTCCTGAAAATTATGCTCAAAAATGGCTTTGTTGCCTGTATTCTGTTACCACTGATAAAGTCTTTTCAAGTAGCTGTATTACAAATAAAAGAAGATCATTCCCAAATTACAAAGTGCATGTCAGTGTTCCCTTTACCCTTGGATATAAACCACAATCATTCCACTGAATCAGTAATGTCTGCTCAATGTTTTTATTTCAGAAAATAAAGGTCTTTAATTATTAAAAAAAATTAGTTTCATCAAATCAACTTGTAAATTGTATATTTGGGAAGGCAGCAACTGATATTTCCATATTTTGGCAGAGACTAACTACAAATGCATTAAATGGGTAGTTGAATAATGATATGATTTAACTGATACTTTGCAGATGTGTATTTGTGACCTGTGACAGTCTTGATTATTTGTTTCTTGCAATCCATCTTGCTTGATGATTAGTATTTATTGGCTACAACACAGTGTTACCCAGCTCTGACATAGAGATCTGGGTTTACTGTGCTATGTACCACATGAAGAAATGTAGTCTGAGGTAATGCAGAACAAGTACCTAACAAACAACTGGAGTGGACAAAGAAGAAGATGAGAATGTGAGACTGTAACATTATGTAGGTAGAAGATTATTTAAGATTATATTAATAAATATTATGTTATTTAGGATGAGGTCAATAATCAGCTGATGTACTGAAGACCTTGTGGCAGAAGAGGTCCAATAGGGTAGGTCAGTGATGTTAATGAAACCAATAATTCACATGAAGAGCTAAACTTGACTTTTCATTTCAATTTTGACACTTGTTTTCAGTACAAAAGAAAATGAAGTGTGGCTTTTATTTTGTTTTAAAAGATGCAATCTTAAAAATGATTAATTTTGAATCAGTCAAAATTGTTTGCACTGATTATATTCTATGTATTTTTTTACAAGTTTACATTTCAAACTGCACTTGAAATTTTGCTTTGAAAATGCCAGAAATTTTTTCAAATGTAATTTAAAAAATGGTAGTTTTCTAATGTGATATTTTCTGTCAAGTCTAATAATGACAACTGTGTGGTATTGTGAATTGGGAAGTTTTGAAAATTTAATAACAGGTAGGGATATCAAACCCAGTCTTTTTACCATCAGGGCATGCATCAGCAGACAGGCCCATGTTTAAGTTGCCTAAGAATTCCTGGTGAAGCCAGTAGAGTTACACACAGGTCTTAGTTCTGTAGCTTCCCTCCAATGTGATTATCATTGCTGCTATGGGTAGCAGCGGGTAAGAGAGCCATGGAGTCACAGAGTATTGTGTGTTGGAAGAGATCCATAAGGATCATCAAGTCCAGCCTTGAAGTCAATGGCCTCTAGGGGGACTGAACCGCCTGCAGCAGATAACTAGATTTTGAAAAGTAACTTTTAGGCCACTTAGTACCTTTAGTGAAGTAGACAGCAAATAGACAAAGGGTTCCTCTGACATCCTTTGGTCTTGTTTTTTTTAAGGTTTCACTTGAATGATGTTGTATCCTCAACACAATTGGGAATGGTGTTGATTGTTTCTAAGGCTACATGATATTATTTTAACAACAGCTTTTTTTCTCTGAAAAGTATGAGAGAAATCAACTTGAAGTTGACAAATAGAAGGGAAAAAAGAGGTGAAAACAGGAGAGTTCATTTTGGTGAGAAAAATGAAAACTTTTTATTTAGGAAGAAGCCCAATATGAACCTTTCTGTCACTGTATTTAAATAAATACACAATGGTGCTACATGAATCTGTCTACTTATCTTTATGACCATGTTTCCAGCTGTCTGTGTGTCTGCATTCATTCCTTTAAGTGTGTTTTGTGGCAGACAATTACAGAAGAGGCCCTCTCAAAAAAAAGTGCTTAGAAGATTCAGGATTGAATAAAAAAAATATAAGATGTTGACTGAAATGTTTTGCCAGAACTAAAGACATTTAACTTCCACTCACATACACACACACGTGCATACACACACACTGCTTTGTGTGATAATTGGAAAATTGCCTAAAGAATTATTCTACCCTCCTTTTTTTCCCTGCTGTGTTTTCCCATTGCACTGGCTCCATAAACAGCTTGGAAAAGGAAAATAAATTAGAATTTTGTTGTTGCAATGTCATGAGTGTTATAGTGCTGGGGAAAGAAGGCAAGAAGGTGTGACTAGGAGAGGTGAGAGAGGGCATGACTCACGCTATTGGGAGCAACATTGCTGTAGATTGACATAGTAATGACTCTGCTTCTCAGTTTCAGTGATTAGTATATTTATATGAAGGAGCTAAGTCAGCCACCATAAGTAACTCATGATGGAAATAAAGGAGACTAACAACTTTATTTTTTTTACTGCTAGTGGCTGCCACTGCAGCATTCTTTGATCCCTAAGTTTCACATGAAGGAAAAGATATCCAGGGAGAAATCAGGATAGTAGCTGTCCTGTACCTACAGAACACTGCTTGCTACAGCTAAATCATATCTGAGTAAGCTGGGAAATTTTTAGAACCTTACCATTCTTTCAAATGTATAATGACTGTTAACAAGTTAGTGATATTTCCTAGGACTTACTTTAGCTTTAGGAAAGCTAAAAATTAGCCATTTCAAATGTAATTTTAACAAACAGCTTATTCAGCTGATTTATCTTCTTTACCTGATGATAAATTATGACAGATTGTCTTTTCTCAGAAACTACTCAAGAGTAGAGACTATGTTAGAACTAAAGCTGTTAGAAGATCAGAATTTCTGTCCCATGATAAAATTTGGGGTTAATAAGGAAAAATTGCTAGGGAAAAAAATCCTGTTGAAAAACAAGCCTAGGAGAAAAATAGGAAAACACTACATGAAAATATGTTTCAAGATAAGTTTTTCACAGGAATTATTTTTTTTTAAAAGAAGAACAAACAAAAATTTTGCCTTTCCAGCTACCAACATAGCAGAATATTTTCCAACTTGTTTGCTTTGGTGCAGACTGCTAGAAGACAATGGAAAATAGGAGAAAAAATGAAATTCATATTGGTAAGACATTTCTTCCAGAAAGTGTCTCTGACAGAAAATTCTACTTTGAAATTCTTGTTTTATCCATATCAAGACTGGATCTATGTTCCAGGTGGATAGATAAAGTCTTTTGACTCAGAGAGTTTAGAGACTCCTGAGAGAAAAGAAAATGTACATCAGAGGCAGAAAAATCAGCTCTTTTGTTTTCTTAATTGGCTAAAATTTAAGTGATCGTCTAATTGTTAGTGTATGAAATGTCAGAAATTAAATCAGGTGACCTCTTCTTTTATCTAAAGTGTCTGTGGCACAGGTATAAAAGTAATTGAGGTGTGCTGAGTCCTCCCCAGTCTTTGACTTCAGTCACTGTATGTACCTTCCTATACAAATCTTCATAGATATGATGCAAACAATATGATTTGATTCTTCACCTTCAGAATTAAGTGAATGAACTTGGGGAACATTTAAAATCAGGATAAACAAAAATAATCGGTGCCATTTTAAGGAAGAAAATGATCATATTGAGGTCTGCTTATTTACAGTCTACATCACCAACTTCTCTTGGCAGCTACAGGGACAAGATCATAGTTTTGGGATGACCATGAAGTCTATTTCTAAGTGGAATTATTCCCCAGGTTTTTGTCAGCACATAGAGAAGAAATGCTCCATAGTCTTGTCATGTAGATACAGTGCCAGCCTGCATTCAGAGTCCTAAATGTGGAGGCAAGCAGGAATAAGTGGATCTCAAGAAAAAGGTGGTCAGAGGTCCTTACATTAAGCTGCTCCTTCAGTTTGATATCAGCTTTTTTGCTTTTTGATGTTGACATACTTATTCATAAGCTTATCTATGCTCATCTATTTAGGTTTAATTCCTTTAGGTACTAGTCTTCTGAAAATCTCCTGAGTCCTCTTAGATATCATCCAGTCCATCTCACATACACTTGCTTGGCTAAGTAAATTTTATTCTGTTATAAGGGCTTACATTTCTGGTCAATCTCACGTCCATCTGTATCTCCTTCTGACTATTGCCATCTGTTTTAATTTCTGATCAACTGTCTTCATCAATCTGACAAATCACACAGAGTCTAAGCCATGTGGCCTTATTTGTGTTCACTGATAGGAAAACACCCAAAGATGACCTCAAATTTCCTGTAATGTAAATACTTCCGCAAAACTTCCTTCCATGGAGATTTAAACCCTGAACTTCTCAATAAACTTCTTTTGAAACAAATATTGAAATATAAAAGAAAAATATATAAAATAAGAAAGATATACAAAATATTTCAAGCTTTCCTGCGGTTGTCTTTGAATATACATCTGAGTATGTACTTCGAGAGCAGTCAGGAGATTTAGTTAGCTTGATAAAGGCTTATCATTGGAAAAATTCATTAGGACTCCTAATATAATGGAACTATATTTAGTTGTGCCCTTTTTTGAGTTCCAAGAATGGTAGAAATCCACCTTAGATTCTGAACCCTGAATAACCTACTTGTCTGTTTGAAAAATGCCTACCTTGTTATAGAGAATATTAAAAATTAATCCTAGAGAACTTATAGAAATATGCTTCTAAATTTTTTTTTGTAAATACTTGATCAGTTCAGGTCATTTATTTGTGGGATCATATCACTCATTCCTTAAATGTGTTTTGGTATGTCTCAGCTCATGCAAATTGTCACAAAACCTGACATGTTTCACCAATTATACCACAAATTATATTTATGTCTCCATAAAAATTGTGTAGGAATAATAATAACTATTTCAACTGCATGGTTCAGGGAGGACACAAGCTGACAGGATTTGTGTTGATCTCATAAGGAGAAAAATGGTTAAACATCTAGGAAGATGATATCACTTTCTTTAATTCTTTAACAAACAATTTATACTCTTGTTTTCATAATTTAGTTTGTGTTCACAAGTAGCTCAAGTCTTAAACAGGTTATTGTTTCAACTAAAAATTGATGGGTTCCTATAAATGATCAGTCAGTTTGTATTTAAATAGTCTGGTCCTTCTTCCAGTACAATGGTAAAAGTGTAATTGAATTAATCATGGTCAGACTCACACTCTCATTAAAAAATACATTTGCTGGTGGTATAGTGAAAGTTAAAGATGATGTTTTGCTTGCTTACAGCATCAATGTCATTTACATTACACCCTTCAGCACACCAAGCTCATGGGCTGCTAAAAGAAGTTTTTGATCTACAGATTGAAAACATAATTGTGGAGTCCAGTCTGCATAACTTAAAAATCCAAAATGATCACAACATCCTTGAAATTTTAAGCAGCTGTCTTGATATGCTTCTAATTGAAGGAAAGGATGACCCAATCTGCACACTATGCTCCTATACGCTCAGGGAAAGAGGCAAGGTCCTACAAAATACTGAAGTAAGCTATACAATTCATATATTTCACTGATCCTATTTGTTGCTATTGACTGAGTAGGGAAGGTGGATGTCTCTGGAGGCAGTGTTGGAGTTCCTGGTTCCATCAAAAGTACAAGTCAACATAGCACATATTCGGTACCTTCACACATTTGTTTGCTTAACATCCTAGTGGCAGCTCCAGGATCTATTCAAATCTCATCAAACATGTCCTTGACACTTAGCAAGTCAACAGTTTGACATCACTTTTACCCTACCTTTTGGTGTCAGGTAGGCAAGAGTCAAAAGATAACATGAAGAGCAGAGGAAATTTCTTTTAAAGGCAGGGAAGTTTTGAGGTGAGGGGAAGTGAGGTTTTCTTCTCTGAACAACTTATATATATGTACAATTGAAGTATAAAATGTGCATACACAAGGAAAATGGAATTTGATAACATGACAGGCAATACTATATGCTGAGTGCTCCAGCAATCAAACAATTATTGAGCTTTGGGTGCATCATGGTATTGAAGAAGTTTAAAAGGAGCAACGGAGTGAGCTTGAAGATTTCTATGAAGCATTTATCCCAGGTGTAACAGAGCACAAAAAAGTGTCTGTTTAAAAATGCAACAAGCAGGTGAAGGAGGTTGACATCACAGCCTGATCAAAAGTGAAATTGATGTTTCAGAACAGAATGAGAGATGGTAGAGCAAGGAAGGAGAAGCTGCTAATAGCCTTGGAAGGGAAAATAAGTTGTTTGTCAGGAAGACAAGGAAAAGATGTACTTACATACACCTGTAAGTATGAAAATAAATAATCCATCTGACTTTACTGGAATTACCTTAACATACCACAGATACAATGTTCATTTGGAGCTAGAAAGACTAGATACCTGGAATACTCTGGGTTGCTGGGGGGATGATATTATTAAAAAAAAACAAAACCACAACTACGCAGAACACAATAGTTCCTTTCAAGTTTGTTAGAGTTACTTACATCTGTTAGTGTTTAGTAGTGTTTGGAACATATATTTCAAATTTCCACTACAGAATGTATTCTTTTGCACTTCTAAAAGGCTAACTGTCCTTCCCGTACCTCTCTGTGTGTGATAATCAGGAAAGGACTCCTAATGGAAAATGTCAGCCTTTCTAAATCTCTGTGATGCTAGAGAGAAAGAGATACATTTAGCTACAATAGATAGATGTCTGCATTAATAACCAGCATCTCTGCTGAGGAGACTCCCTTGGGGATGCTATGTCCACATCAATGAAATGCCCTCAGACTGAGATGTATTATCTTGGCAGCTGTTTTGAAGTAAAACTCACAAAATCTGAAATGGTGATGCCTGTCAATACATATTAACAGAAAGAAATAACAGAATGAAAGGCTATGCAACCACAAAAGCTGAGGTGAAATAACACAGAGATTTGACAGACCCGGTAATGCAAGACAGCGCATTCAGTGTGAAGGAGGGAAGCCTGTCCTGAATTACTTTGTGGTCTATTATTCTCGAGCTTTAGCTACCAAGGTGGTCAGGTATTAGTAAAGTCTATAGGGACCAGGTAATCTAAACTTGCATATTCCAGAATTGATTGTCTGTTTCATTAAGTGGTTTAGTATGACCTTGAACAAATTTTTGTTTCTAGATTTAGATAGGTTTGTGAAACATTTTCAAAACTTATCTACTTTTCAGGTTTTTAAAGGCATAGTGAATAGTTAAAAAGCTTTCATAGCTTTAAATGCAAGCATCATACCTGTTCTTACACACTCATACAACCATGTTGTCTGGAAATAATAACCTATCTGTAGATCAAATTAACTTGTAGCTATGAAAAATAAAACCCCACATTTTGTGATTCCTTCACTCATTTTATTTTGGACAACCATGAAGCAATGGAGATCAACATGAGGCTGTCACAGCCTTGAGAAAGGGAGGACGCAAGACATATTCCACCTGTATTACACTTCAGAAGAGGCCTCAGAGCATATTACATGAGCCAGTCAATGATAATATACAGTGATTTAATAAATTCCCAGTAATTCCCAGTGTACCAAACTCAGGTTTCAACAGGTTTCCAATATGAAATAAATATGAAGATCATGATAAATTCAGGTGTATCATTAAGATATCTACTTTTCTACACATACTCGTTTGTGTAATTACACCTTTATAATTCTAGAAGACTTTACCCAAAGCTGTGTTCATACATCATATGTGAAACTTTACCTTTCATTTTCATATTGCATTTTTCAACCCAATGTTGATGCTTGAAGTGCAATTTTGCCTTTGTTATAACCAAACTCTGAACTCAATATCCTACACTGCAGAGAAGCATTGTGTAACTTTCGTCACAGCCTGCAAGACATAAAACTTGGGCGGGGTGGGGGGGGTGGGGGGGGGGAGGGACTTTGGAGAAAGGACCTCACATTCACATGTCAAGGGTTTAGTCCCAAACATCTAATGGTGGATTTCTCCTTGATGAAATCATTTGGAGGGTCCAAAAACCCTCTGCAGCACCATGGGCTGAAAAATAAATCTTTGTCACATAAGAGATTCTAAAACTGTTCTACTGCTTCAGTTTGCTTGTCAAACCCCTGGAAAATATTCCCTAATCATGTTTATTTGGTTTATGGCTAACAGTTTTCTCTCGTACTTGTGGTTTTATTAATCATTGAAGAGTGTTCTGACATGTTCTAGTTAAACCATGGGAAGACATTCAAAGTTAAATAAACTTGAATTTTACAAAGTGTAAAGTTATGTTGGAAGATTACAATTAGTTTTAAAGCTGGTTTATATAGTAGTTCAAACTGCATATTCAGCATCTTCACTGAAAATAGATGGTCTTCTAGATCTCATAGTGAAAAGAGTCAGGTATTTTGAGACAATTGGTGTGTTGATAGAGCATATCTGTGACTTTTGATAGCTTCTCATATTGTTCTCTGTCACATCTGGAATTTCGCATGTTATGTCCAGTAGTTTCTCATGACCTCTTCAGATAGATAAACTTCAGAGCATTCCTTGATAAGCCCACCATAAGGGAGCGAAAATACAGAATTTAAAGAAAATAAATACTCTAGTTTTAAATCTTTTTCCATATGTACTGAAACTCTGATTAATTTTGTACAGAAAAAAGATCTGAAGGTAGTGCATAGGGGAAGATTTTGCTAGCTAAAAATTTTAAGTCACTGACTATTTGCATGACTACAAATGAGTGAATTCCAGCTATGTGATGAACCATTAGACTGTTGTGTAAGTGATGTATTAACTAATTGTAACCAACCACTGTTTTCCAACAAAATTTGTGGGGTTTAATGGACTAAGTAAATAATTGGGGGCATTAAACAATAAAAGATAGTATCTGTATTTCTCTTTAGGTTTGAGTGATTCTATTTCAGTTATATATCTAGCGTCTAATTAGATAAATTGAGAGAATCATAAAATAGTTTGGGTTGGAAGGGAACTTCAAAGACCACGTAGTTCCAAGGTGTCTGCCGTGGGCAGGGACACCTTCCACTAGACTAGATTGTTCAAAGCCCCATCCAGCCTGGCCTTGAACACATTGTGGAACATCCAGAATGTCTCTGAGCAACCTGTTCCAGTATCTCACCAGCTTCACAGTAAAGAATTTCTTCTTTATGTCCAATCAAAACCTTTTCTCTTTCAGTTTGAAAACATTCCCCTTTATTCTGTCACTACAGGCTCTGGAAGAAAGTTTCTCTCTGTCTTGAGCCCCTGTATTGTATTTATGTGTGGATTTATGTGTGGCCAGGTTTTGGTCGCTGGGGGTATATAGGGTGGCTTCTGTGAGAAGCTGCTAGAAGCTTCCTCCATGTCCAGCAGAGCCAATGTCAGCCAGCTTCAGGACTGACCTGCTGCTGGCCAAGGCAGAGCCAATCAGAAATTATAGTAATGCCTCTGTGATAACATATTTAAGAAGGAAAAAAAGCTATAGCACACATGAAATTGCAGCCACAGAAGAGCAGCGTGAAAACATGTGAACACCCCTGCAGACCCCACAGTCAGTGCAGGAGGAGGCAGAGGAGGTTCTCCAGGCACCAGAGCAGAGATTCCCCTGCAGTCCATGGTGCAGACCATGGGGAGGCAGCTGTGCCCCTGCAGCCCAGGGAGGGCCATGAGGGAGCAGAGATCCACCTGCAGTCCCTGGAGGAGATGCACGACAGAGCAGGTGGATGCCCAAAGAGATCTGTGGGAGGCCCATGCTGGAGCGGGCTAGTGACAGGACGCGTGACCCCATAGAGGAGGAGCCCACACTGGAGAAGGGGAAGGATTCCTCTCTCTCAGCAGTGGCCTGAGCAATGTGTGATGAACACACTGTTCCCTTTCTCCCTGTGCCACTGGGGAGGAGGAGGTAGAACTTGGGAAGGAGAGAGGGGTGAGGGTAAAGAGTTTTAAAGATTTATTTTACTTCTCATTATCCTGCTCTGATTTACTTAGTAAAAAATTTAATTAATAACCCCACTTTGACTCTCTTTTGTCCATAACAGTAACTGGTAAGTGATCTCTCCTGGTCCTTATCTCAGCTCATGAACCCTTCATTATATTTCTCTTCTCTGTCCAGTTGCAGACAGCAGTGATAAAGTGGCTTTGGTGGGTACCGGCTCCCTGTGTTGAAAAGCCACAACAAGGTCTCCTTGGAGCCTTTTCATATCCAACCTGAACAATCCCAACTCCCTCAGCCTCTCAATGGTTATTGCCAAATACTACAAAATGTTTATTAGCCAGTTAAGAAAGGTTTTACCATTTTCATCAAGTTGACTAGGTATCCAGATGTATTAATCTGGGTTTAAAAGTGGGAATTGCTCTGAGAGGATATTATTAAACAGGCTAAGGCTAGTAGCCCTATTTCCACACCTATGAGTCAGTCTCCCAAAAGTTTGAAGCAAGAGTTTTACCATTAACACAATACAGCAGAAACTCAGCTGTTCCAAAGCCACTTTTTGCTTTCTTCTTTAATTAAAAGAGGAAGGAAGGCATTTCACTAGGATTACCTTTGTGTGTAAATGAGGCCAAATCTCAGGACCAAAAAAAAAAGTTTAATGCCAAGACTTCTGCCTACAAGGCTACTTTTAAATACTCTCTCTGCTCAGCCACCACTTGTCTACTCAGCAAGTATAGAGCTAGAGGGTGCATACTGAAGGGTGTGTTTTCAGCAATTCCTGTTGGATTAGCCCTTAGGCTCTTCTTCAGGCATTTCTTTTTCTGCTCTGTTTTACTGCAAAACAGTTATCTTCAAATGTATTACGTGGTTGATCAACTGATTAATTATATAAGGCTTGTTGTAATTGATGTTTCGGAATGGCCCTTGAGGGTCAGCTATGTCTCACCTGAATAATAATAAATAATGGCCAGACTTCATCAACGAAGATCTGGGGAAGGGCTCTCCCCACGTGGGTGTGCCCTTTCAGCCTGTGCAGTGGATTTGTTTTTAGGTGAGGCACAGCGTGCCCAGAACTGGCCCCACAGTTTAAAGTCCTAAGGTTCATTTGCCACGGCCGAGCGAGCTTGGACAGTGACAGTGAAATCCTCGGGACTGTCTACAGCACACAGTACTAACACCGGGGCTGACCCTGCGCTCGGCATCTGAGATCTGATGGGATCAGATGGCAGGGAGGCATTTAACTGCCCATGTGATGGTCCCTACTGAGACTTGAACTCGTGCTCTTGGGATTCAGAGTTCAGAGTGCTAACCATTACACCACGGGACCACCCTCACCTGAATAATGAGCAGAAATTAAGCAGTGGTTATCTTTAGTTTTCTGAAACCCTGATGCCACCCTTTGCTTCCCATGGTGCTAGAATAACCACATATCCTTCCTTTTTTGCCTAATTCCAGCTTCTCTGGATAATGACTAGACCTTCATTTCATACAAATACATACGCCATCAAAGTGGGAAAGAGAAAAGGGTTTCCAGCTCAAACTGGGACTTCACGCAGAACTTCATGCCAGCTAAAAGTACAAAACACCATCTTGTATCGGCCTTGATGCTACATTTATGTAGCTGACCGGTGTGACCATTCTCAAAGATTTCTCTAATTTTCAATAAAGTACTGACAGTCAACTGATTAAATTTATAATCTGGGAAGCAATGGACTGTGTCAGGTTTGGTTTTTTTCTTTGTTTTTTTTTTCTTTTTAGGTTGTCAGTTGTGCAAAGAAGGAGTTTGGAACATTTACTTAATCGTATTGTGTCTCAGGTTCTAAAACAAAGAGCATGAGGAAGTATTAACATTCATTTTTAACTACCACTTAGAGATCTTTTGGTGACTCCTTCAATAAAAGTGAAAGTTATTACTACTAATTATTATCAGTCTGGGGAAACAGATTTAGCATTGTTTTCTTCATGGTTTATTTAGTTCAGTTCATGTTTCTCTATCAGTTTGAGTTATTCTTGTTTCAAGAATATTTTAATTTTATTCTGATAATTTTACTCAGCTTTATTACATTTCCTTTTAGAGTCCTGTTGATGCTCATAACAGAATCAGTAAGGGCCAAAGGTTCTTGAGGAACATTAAATAAATGGAACTGGACCAAAACCCCATTAACTTTTCAACCTGAATAAAAATGCATGTCCTCATGGGATTGATGTTTTTATAGTCTACTCAAAATTAAAATTAATTACAACCCACGGAAGTGATAATTTGGAGTGCCTCGTCTCCATCCCTCTGTGTGGACTGGACTCTGGAAGAGGCATTATTTAGATGGAAAATTGCTTACCAATGCTAAGGTTAATAAAAAAAAAAAGTGAAGAATAAAGCCTGTAAATCAAGTCAAGGACAGGAGGAGAGACAGGAAGAGCAAGACTTTGTGTGATACCTTCAGAGTTGGCATTCATCTAACTAAAGGTCTACAATGTTAAAGTCTTAAGATATAAGAGATGAATCCTTACTCAGCAGGTGACAAACATATTGTTATCTCTGGTGCTGCAGGATGTTGGTGAGCCTGGGTGTCTGAGGGCAGTTCTTTCCCCTCCCTCTGAAGGCACTAAATGAATTAAGTCATTTGCCTTAGGACAAGTATTTTCAGTGTGCTTTGTTCTCAACACCACAGGTAGCAAGTAAAATTTCTAGTAACCAGGGCCAACTTCTTCCACTTTTACATTACCTAGCTTCCATGTATTTAAACTCATCAGGATCTATAGATCTAAAAAACAGAAAGTATTTGACTTCCTCAAAGTTTCCAGAGCTGTACTGGGAACTATGTAAAAATTAGATGTATCTTGTAACCGCAGTAAAATAACTTTTCCCCTGAAATTCATAGAAGACACTGTCAGGAATACAAATATATTTTGTATGTGGAGAAAAGACAGGCCATTGGGAGAAAGTTTTTTGTATTTAAGAATGTTGCGGATTAACCCAACTAGTAGCTGAACACCACCCAACCTTTCACTCTCCTCCCTCCTGTGGAACAGAGGAGATGATTGGGATAAAAGGATAAAAACTGTGGGTGGAGATAAAGACAGTTTAATAGGAGATCAAAGAAGGAAAAACAGTACTTATGATAAAAGAATATACAAAACAAGTGATGTGCAATGCAACTGCTCACCAGCCACTCAGCACAGCCCAATCAGTCTCTGCACAGCAGTTACCACCACCTGGTCAGCTTCCCTCAAATCTACATGCTAAGTATGATGCCGTATGGTCTGAAATATCCCTTGGGCCAGCTGGGTTCAGCTCTCCTGGCTGTATCCCCTCCCAACAGTTTGTGCACCTCCAGCCTCCTCATTGGTGGGGTGGGATGAGGAGCAGAAAAGTCCCTGACTTAGAGTAAACACTGCTCAGCAATAATGAAAACACTGGTATGTTCTCAACATCATTTTCATTGTGTATCCAAAACAGCACTGTACCAGCTACCAGGAAAAAAATTAATTCTATTCCAGTTGAAATCAGGACAAAAATGTTTTGAGGATAAGTAGGGATGGCAGGGGAATAAAAACTTACGGAAGGCAGGTTTCTGAAGAGAGGATTGGGTGAAGAATGAGATGAAGACACAAGGAAGTTCACCTTTGATAATAACATCACTGTCTATCCTTCATAACTATACCTTCTATATGGCTATAGGAAATTAATTTTAAAGAGAGAAGTGAAAATAAGCAAAACAGCCAAAAAGTAGTACAATACACTCTGTACAAATCAATCTCACACCTTCAGGATGGCAACTACATTTATTTTACTTTTCAGTTTACCTACTGGCACATCATGGCCTTATTATTCTCTATTTTCAGGGAGGATTTCTTTAGTAGAAAATCTGACTTCTATCCAAAACATATTAATTTGTTGCTTTTATTCTTTTGTTTCCCTCATCTCCCACTCCTTTTCATTTTTTCCAACTATTGTATCTTCCTGTTCTATCATATTTGGAAAATTTTGAGACGGAAAATATCTTTTATTTGTATTCACAGTGATAATATGATGGATCATGCTCCTCTGATCCTGTATTCTGTACATTACAGTGAAGCAGAGAGTGGCAGAGTAGTTGTGAATGGTAATACAGAGGGAACAGTGTCACTGGATTCTCTGAACACTAATCAAGTTCTAGTTGCAATAGATAATACTGATCACTCTTTCCACAGACACAAACACAATTTTTTCTCAAGGCTATAAAATCCTAGTTTGTCCTTTTGTTATTCCCCTGTTAGTTAGTTGCTGAGTTCTACAAGATTATTTTCTGCCATAGCTCAGAATGCTTGTGGTACTTTACTATCTCCTCTCTGTTTTAAGTCCAGGTTCTGTGCCTTAGGGAAAGGTGAGGACACCTGATGTCATGTTCAAGTGACAGTATATTGCAGCTTTGCAAAGACACCACTAGCAAGACACTGTAGCAGACATCCTCCTGGTTATTACCTGAACATCAGGTTAAAGGCATGATTTTAGTTGTAGACCTTATCAGTATATTGATTTTATTAAATCTTAGAGAAAAAAATTACTCCCTATATTTTTGCTGTTCTTGAAGAGAATTCTGAAGAATTTGCTTTAACCAAAAGCAAGTCATTAATTTTGTGGAAACAAAAAAAATGTGTTTCTTCTGTCATGAAAGTTGACATTGAGCTGATCACAGCAGGTCCTTCTCAGTTTGAAACCTTTAGATGTTGGAAATTAGCTTGAAGTTTCATGGGAATATTTAAATATCTAATCATTCTAAAAGGAGAGAGATGTTGAAAGCAATCAGACTTTGGTGTCATACAGGGTATTGTCACATAATAATGTATCATAGGTAAAATGGAGATAACAAAGACACAGCAGACAGCTAAATAAATCATGGAAAGCATATAGTATTTTGGAGACAAATAAAAAAATGAAACAGGTAAAAAAATAAAAACAAATGTAGAATTTCTTTTTTTTTTTTTTCCTTTCATACCCCACAAACAAACCCAGAAAACAGAGATCTCTTCTGTTTGCAGAATTTTGCTGCTTTAAACTGCTTATGCTGGGAGGAAGTCCACATAATATCATTAATTTTTATGCTGGAACTATACCCAAAAGCAAAAAATGAGTCATTAGTGGTGCAATATATAGTAATGATAAGCTGACAAATATGCACGAGTTTCCTATGGCAGGAACACACCTAGGGATTAACCCTGTTACTTGGAGACCAGCAGGCATCATTTCAGAAGTTTTCTACCTGCTAGCCTTGTTAATGTTATTTATACTGATTTATGCAGCTTACTGCAGCCATTGGTTAAAATTACCTCGTTATTCATGTATTTTCCAGAATTACAGATCATTCACATGCTATGGGGGTAGGGATCTATGCAAAGCTGTCCTTCATATACATACCAACAAAGCCCAGTGCAAATCTTCTCAAACACATTTATTGGAGAATTAAGGCTGTTTGCTCATAAATTAGAAATCTGTGGTGCAGAAATATTATGCATAACCATGTAAATCTGATTAACTGGTGTTCCTTCTTTCATACAATAAATTCCACAAGGATCATCTGTTCAAGCCAATGCCTGATGACCTGGCACCAGATCAGAAGGCTTGCTGCTTTCTGCACTAATTTTGGAATCTGGTCCAGAGGGAACATCATTACTTAAAGTCAAATCTATTTTACACTGAGACTAACATACTGTGATACCTGCTTATTGTGGTCCATTAGTCGTTGTGCCATTTGAGCAGTCAGCTGTGGTGTGTTCAGCAGCTCATCTGCTCAGTTGTAAATGCTAGTACACTTCATAACATTGATATTCAACACAGTTGTGGTCTTTTTTAAGCAAACACACCATTACAGTTGATGAGGCAATTAGGAATGCAGAGGTCTGAAAAATCAAAGGAGTTTGCCACAAGGACTGATCCAGTTTTTAACTAGTATTTCATTGAATTTGAAAAGAAAAATACTCAGTTGTTATGAAGACAATGTAAAAACTATTGGTCAAAAATCTGTTTAAGGCTGAGGATGAGTAAATGTGGGTGCAAACTGCAAAAGAATGTAGTAGGGTCTTCATGACCTATATTAAGAACAGAAAATGTGTTTTAGATGTAACCAACACAAGGGAAGGATCCAAGGTGAAGTTCTGTCATGCAACTCAAGTACAGAGATGCTGTCTTTCTTTGCCATTATGTTATACATAATGTAGAATTGGATTTGCAATGCTGGAGTCACTTGAACGAAGACGTGTTTAACTGAGGCTCAGGATCCCAACAGATGAATGAAAAAGACTATGAAGGCAATAGGTACCAAAGTCATACTGAAATTAGAAGCTAATTTTTGCCCTAGTTGCTTAAAATGAAAAGTAACTAATTTTGCAGAGTCATCAATTTGCAATAATGAAGGACAAGGCAATATCTCAGTGGTCCAACTGGTCAATAGTCAACAGTTTTAACTGTAATTTCAATAATGAAAGTGTTATCAGCCACTCCATAATAAATATATTCACAGCTGGAGTTGAGCAATCTAAAAGAAGATAAAGAAAATAATCTATCACCCACAGTTTACAAAATATTCTTAAGAAGTTTTTTGAGGTTTTTTTTTTTGTTTGTTTTTTGGTTTAGTTTGGTTTGGGGGTTTTTGTTATTAATTTTCCCCTTATGTAAAATCAGTCAGTGGAACCAAGAAAGCTCACAGAAACATGGGAGTAGAGGTTTCTCAATATAAGAAAAGATTTTATAAATAACCCAGTTATTTCACTGTAACATAACAGTACAAAATTTTATAAACCTAGTATTTGATTTCTTCTCTGGCTCAGTTTTGTGCCCTTATTTGTGAGACTAAATAATTTCCATAATGAAGCTCTCACTAGAGCTGGCAATTTATTTTTAAAGGTGGGAAACAATCTTTCTCATATCCAAAAATACACTATATATTTGATCCAAAAATAAACTGCAAATCAAGATTTTCCCCTGTGAGAAGAGGGTGGGAGGGTTTTGCTGGAATTAGATTAATGAATGGGAATGGCTGGGTTCAAGGCCAGGTTAGAAGGAGCTTTGAGTGACCTATCAAATGGAAGGTGTCCCCGCCCATGTCAGGGAGGTTGGAGGTAGGTGAGCTTTGAAAGTCCCTTCCAATTCAAACCATTCCATGATTTTATGATTCTACGATTTGACATGTTTCAGGTGGGTTTCTTTGGATGTCTAAAAGTAAGGCAACTAACCAAACCAAATTTTACACTGTACAACTCTAATCACCTCATCTAAAAAAAAAAAAAAAAAATTAAGATAGGTAGGTGTATCATCTTCTGCAGCTGCTGGTTCCACTCCCTTTGCTATAGCTGAAACACAGTCAGTGCCCAGGAGGATGACTGATGTTAAGATCCCAACTGACAGGGTTAAGATCACAATTAGCAAGTGCTGTAGGGGGAAATTCATCTATCCTTCCTTTATAAATAAACAGATGCCTGACATTTTGCAAGTACTTCTTGTTTTTTTTTTTTTTTTTTCTAATTAATGTCACTTTATTTTCATTCCCATTCTTTGGTTTTCATATATAATTAGAATTACATATTTTAGAAAAGGCACTCTCTTACCCTGCTTTTGTGTCAAGCTTAATATGGTGAGGCCAAGATCTTAGCAGGGGTCTCCAAGCAATATTTAGTACTAGTTGTATTCATAACAATAGTCATTAAAGATACACAGTTAAAATATAAAGATACTTAATAATACATATATATAATAATATACTCAATAATTAACTTTGCTCTATCAGCAAAGTAATTTGTAAAAAATCTTCCCTTCATCTCCTTTCTGTCTTCATTCTTTTCCAAAAATTAATTGCTACTGTGGTGTGGTTTGATTTTTGTGATCTCCATTAATGTCTGAAATCAATACAATGTACTGAGTGTATGCATGATGAAGAGGACTTTGACTTCCCATGTCAACCTTGAGCCTTGTGCAGGATAGGGAGTCCAGAAGAAATTTAATCTGAGGTTAAAATCATGAAGAGTGCTCTCACTACTTTGTACACTACTTAAAAAAAAAATTAAAATCCAGAGACTAAAGTTGAGTCTTCTTTGTTCTTCAATAATTTTTATTTTATTTCTTTTCTCCCTCCTCCTGGGATTTACCCTGGTGTTTTTTTCATAAAAGGATGTTTTATAATGAAATGTTTCACTTTTGATAAACCCTGCCACCAAATCCAGCATTTAAATGAAGTTTAATTAAATTAAATCAGATATATGAAGTTTGCAAGAGCCTTGTGAGTTGGTGATTTTTGAAAAGGTGAAAATCAAAACAAAGCTCTGGGGAAGCTTTAAATATGGACAAAGAAAAAACCTCTTTCACATCTCATTTGTTTTCATTCTTCTTCTTTCTGTGTGTTCTTTAGTTATTCTTTAAATTAAACTAAGTCCAAGCAGGTTTAGATTTCAGATTCATTTGTAAAATCACACAGGCAAGTCTCGTGCCACAGTCTTTTAGACCTAGTTGTGACTTTTGGTATATCCCTAGAAGAACTGTAGGACTGGATGTCTTTCTACTCTTTTTAAGATTATATATCTGTTCTGAGATAAGATAAAAATTAAAATCAGAGATTGATGGGCATCCAGTTTCTGATATTCTGATATTTTAAATTTACAGGTCTGAAGGAAAAGTAATTTTTTTAATTCCTAAAAAAATGGAAATTCTCTAAAGAAAAAGACTACAAACCATTCTAACCATTAAAATATTTTCCTTTAGCATTACAGAAAGAATTGTTCTGTTTTATGGGATCATTTTGAATGTTTTGGTTAATTTTTACAGATTTTTTAGTTTAAGTATGACAAAGTGAACCTGTGAACTTGTTTTGTCCAATTTTTAGCCAAATCAACAGTATCTTTAGAAAAATTTATCATGTTTCTGTATCCTGGCTGGCATCTTCAACATTGTCCAGTTCAAAGTAATTTTCAAATTTCATTACTATTGTTGACTCCTTCTTCAGACCATTAAGAAAGAAGCTAAATATGATAGATGACAATATTTAGCACATCACATGAGGCCATTGTCTTTGCACTTGAACATTTCACAGTCAAAAAGAGCTTCAGGTTCTTTGATCTTCTTTTGCCACCCTGCTCTTTGGCCAAAAGTCTCCTACTCCATGTCTTTCCAGAAGAGCTCAGCACTCTGGAATAACTGCATATGCATATATTTTTTTAATGCCCCCCCTAGTCAAAACCCACCTGGGGTGTTGCTGTCTGTAAGCATTTTGTTAATGGTTTTCCTTCCTACACCTAAGCAAACAGTGGCTGTGCGTAAAGCACAGGCAGTGCGCTTTACCGTCAATGGCATCTTTGCAATCATGCCAATTGAAAGGCACTTTACAGGGAGATCCAGATAAATGAGCACAGACTGATCTTCCTGAGTCCTCTGAACACTCATTAATCTGCCATGCCAAGTGTCAGTGCTGACCCTGCAAAAGCTGAAACTTGCAATGAAATGTCAAGTGTACTGTAGAATCAGCTCCCATTTGCCCCATCCCTTCCCCCAACACTGGCATTCAGTTACAGAGAACCTCCTTGAAGAAACTATATTTGTTCATGAAAAATATGACAGGACTCCTAAACATGCTAGAAGTAAAGAAGAGACATCAAGTGTAACGCTCCTATTCTCTTACTAATATAATGACTTCATATGTAGCAATGAGGGGGAGGAGGAATGTCTTAATAGTCATTTGATGCCCCATATGAAACTGCTTGACTGTTTTAGTCCATGTCCAGAGAGATTACTTTGCCCACTTGCTTCATTGTCTGAAGGCAGTTTAGATTTTTTTCAGTATTGTTTTCTTTTCTATAGATGGGAATGCTAAAGAAATGTTTTGCTGCTTGATATTGAATGAGTCAATTATATACTGTAGAGGGAAATATTTTAAAAAATTATAAATAATATGCCAGGATTTTTACTTCAAAATTTCCCCCAACTGACCATTTATTCTAAAATTTCTATTATTTTTTTACAGTTCATTTTGCAGTTTTTTATGTCATGGTTTACACAAACAACCCTTCCCACACAAAATAAAAATATTTAAAAGAGATAAAAATGGAGACTAAGGACTAGGACTGTTATAGGCAGTGGACCAGAAACTTAAATTGCCAAAAGATCAAACCATCTTCAGCTATAGCTGCTGTCTTTCAGAAAGTTTTCAGGCTAGATGCAGTAAGGAATGTGTTTATCTCAGAAGCTTATATTGTAATTTTTAGGTTCCTGATCCTTGTCATGGGTATTCTGTCTAATATCTGAATAGAGCAAGTTACTTTAACATGTGATTCAGATAATCTTTGTGTTAAGAATGCACAAGGGAACAAGGCAGATCACATCACAACATCTTTAGCAGAGGTTCAGGTTGGATATTAGGAAGAACGTCTTCACTGAAACAGTCATTAACCATTGGAACAGACTGTCCAGGGCAGTGGTGGAATCACCAGCCCTGGAAGCCTTCTTAAAATGAGTAGATGTGGCACATCTTGGCATGGTTTAGTGGGCATTCATTTGAAGGTTGGACTTGATGACCTTGGAGGTCTTTTTGACCCTGAATGACTTTATGATTCTAAGTACTACTGTTCACTTGGTTTCCCAGTCTGAACTTTCCCTTGAAAAATAGATTTTTATTTCATCTTAAGACTTGGGGAGAGGAGAAGGCTAGGGTTTTTTTATCATACCATAGTAACTACAATATGTTGTTGTATACTGAAATTTAGGTATTCCCTTCTTAGCATGAGTGTGTTTAAACTAGTATTTTTCAGTTTCCAAAAAAGTGCTATAATCATCAGGGTATAAACTATTTTTCTTGGAAAGAAGGTGGAATAGGCATAATACAAAAGAATACAAGTACCTAAATTCTGCTTGTTATACTCTACCTCATGCTAGAATAAATAAAGAAGAATTCAGAAATTATAGAAATTCCTATAGATTAGAAAATTAGACATTCTCAAAATGCCTGGTTCATCTTCCTTGCTAAGTTGATTGAAACAACATTAGAGACTTTAATTGTTTTTCTGGGGACATATGACATATGTATAACATTCCAAAAACTGGAATAAGGTAACAATACTTGTCTCAAAAGAGAACCTGAGGAAAGAGCTCAGACAACAGTATTTCACTTAGTCAAAAAAGTAAACAATAAATAAGATGGTTTGCAAGACATGAATAATTTTCTTCTGGTGTCACAAAGAAGGGACAATGTATTCTTAAAAAATAAATCATAAGCCAACCTAGTATCCCCTTTCAGAGCATTTATGAAGAACGAGTGATTGCATCTTAAAATTATTATATATTTTACTATCACATATGAACAGTCTAAGCGTACTTTGAAGATAAACATCACTTGTGTTAGGTGCAAAAAGGGCTTTAAAACTTTATTAAAACTGTATTTCTCACTTATTAGGTTTCTAACAGGAGATATAAGATCAATGGCTTTCTTACAGACTGATGTTGATCCCATTTTTGATTAATATTTCCAACACTGGTTTGAATTATGATAAACAGTATGGTTATTAAATCTGTAAACAGTACCACATTGGATGACACTGCTCCTAGACCAGAATAATCTAATGCTTAAATACTGGATGAGAAATGATTGACTGAGAAGCAGTTCTGCAGAAAACAAGGCCTAGATAATTAAAATGGATAACGTTAAAATTGTGTCAACAGTGTCATTTCATTGTTAGATATGGTAAACATGCTACCAAAAGTGTGCAAAGAGGTAATAAATTTTAAAGATATGAAATAGCCTTTCTATTTTGCTCTGTCCAGGCCAGGTATACGGTGGAAAACTACCATATCTTGAGAAAACCTGCACGCCATCCTCACTGGACCAGATGAACTAACTGACAATCACCCACAAGAAAACCAGAAATATCAATGTGTAGAAAACAGAATCATCATATTAAAATGAGACATGTTCAGTTAAAAAAAATCAATAAAATCAAGTGGAGACAAGGTGGTTGTCTTAAAAACCGTTAAGAACTTCTGAAAACATCAATTTGAGAACCTATTCTCCTATTTGATAGAAAATATTTAACAGGCTTATTTTCAAAAAGCATATAGAAGCACTCATCAAGAACTAGGGAAGGAAAACATGAATAGACTAATTTGGCTTGGAAAATGTTGTCCAAGCTAGCCAGGAAATCTCCACCACTGTTGGGAGCATCTAAAACAAAAATTATCCTGTAATCTTTTAATAAGTAATTAAGCTTTTACTGTAGGGCAGCTTAGTCTGAAATTCAGTAGATCACTGAATCACAGAATGGGTAAGGTTGGAAGGGACCACAGTAGGATTATTTGGTCCAAACCCCCTGCTCAGGCAGGGTCATACTAGAACACATGGCACAGGCTTGCATCTAGACAATTCCTTGAGTATCTCCACTAAGGGAGGTTCCAAAACATCCCTAGACAATCTGTTTCAGTGCGTGGTTGTGGTAATCGATACACCATTTAAAGTATGGAAAGATTCTTGTCATAAATGGAATATTGATGCTAATGCAGAAAATGAAACCTTTACTGTGATATGAATATTTGTTACAGGTGGATTCTGTATTGTCACCTTTCTTGTACCTTCTCCTTCCCCAAACCCCTGTTGTAAAACCCCTTTTCCCACTGGCCCTTCTTAAACCTTACCCCATTGGTTCTAACCTGGTTCCCCTTTCATAGTAAAATGACCCTTCCCTTGAAAAAGCCCTGTAGCACCGGAAATAAACCTCTTTGTCTCCCCTCTCTCCGTGAGTCCTGTGCTTCGGCTCCTGGTCCCCTGGGAACCACGTGGTGTGGGGGGCAGAGCAGAGAGCGTGCCCCCCGGTAATGAATGCAGCGCCTGTGCCAGGGGGAATCCAATCACCGCTATACATGGTCACCCACACAGTAAAGAAGATCATATCAACCCTGTTGTACTACTATTCTCTCCTTCAGTTTCTGCATTCAAAAGCTGAGGATGGTGGTGTCCTAGTAATACCCTCTGAAGTTACAATTCAAAAACCATCTGTACCCCTAACATACTCAAATATATTTTTCATATATTTTAGTAAGTTGCAATCTCTGTTATCCACCTTGAGGCAAAAATTATCCAACATGTTCCTAAAATGAGGGTATCTGCAAGAAAGTAACTGGTCACACAGTATAGGTCTTCTCATCCTATACAGTATCCTCTAAGAAACATTAATATTTCCCACAAAACCCCCTTCAAAATCTTTTGACAAGCGCTCTGGAAAAATGCAGTCAATAGACCTGCCTTTGAGTTACCACACTAAATATTCATGGATTCCTGCTAGACCTCTCTGCTCTCAGAGTTCATATCGGGAGAGTCACAAAACACTCTTTTCCCGTTCTGAACACGAATGTGCACAACCATTTAAGGTGAAAATAAAGGTGCTCTCTTTGGAGTAGCCTTGGGCTCACCTTCAGCTATTGTTGGGAAAGTTTAGGTGCTGTTTTTTAAGTGGATGTTAGACAAACAGTTATTGTTACATCAGTGAACATGATGTGGTCATTGTTACAATGAAGCAAATAGGAGGTTTTTTTGAGGCAACAGTCATGTTTCATTCTGTCAGATCAACATAAATATGACTCTCTTTACTGCAGTTATCTGAGTTTCCTATAATACATTTATTCTTGCACCATCACTGTTATTAAAATATTTTTATTTCCATTTCACATGTGAAAATATAGGGCTGGGAGAAAGGCACTTTTCAGAAAACTCAGGACTAACTGAGGGTCTTTAGAATCTATCTAATCCCTGATTCACACTTCTTCTTGCTGGGTGACTTGTGGTATTGCTAACCTACTACAGCAGCAGAATAGGACATCACGTGTATTTCAGAAAAGACCACATGCAAACCATAGCAGAGTTAAGAACTAATATTACATGAAGATGTGTTCCATGTTGCAAATATACAGAAGTGTAATGTTGTTCACTCATAAAAGAGACCAACTCTTTTGAGAAATATAATAGTTAATAACCTAATCCAGAACTGGGACTGGGTCCAAACGGCACTGAATAAGTCCCAGGCAGCTGCATTCTGGGGATTTCACTATGCCCACAATGAAGGGTACAGAATCACAGACCAAAGAGTTCCCACTGAAAAGCTCTCTCTTTTCTGACATAGCATTTGTCTCCTAAAAGAAACAGCCTCCAGTCCAATACTGTCAGTCTCATGTGTTATCATTTCTATCTGAAAACCAAACAAAACCTGAAATGTATAGCCCTAAAGCAAAATGAAAGAAAACTTAGAACATCCCTTGAGTCCACTAGGAACTGTGCTTTCATTAATGATTTCATTTTGAAATGAAATTATATAGGAAATATATAAGGGAATTGCCTTAGAATCAGGTAGATAGAAAGATCTATTTCATGAACAGAAGACAGAGGAAACAAGCAGGGCAATCAGAGATGGCAGTATGTTTCTGCAAGAGCTGTCAGACTTAAAATCCTTTATTAGACCTTAGCATCATGTAGGACTTCAAACATTGCTCAGTGGACAAGGCCACAAAGCTGCAGACTTGCCAGTTAGCAGGAAGGATCAAAGGAAGCACACAGAAAAAGCTGTTTCCACACTGTTCCCTTTGCTCACATAACAGCAATGTTTAAATGAGTCTTTCTTTTAAAGTTATGAGGTGATAATTTAAAAATAAACAGAAGTGAGGTGTGCTAAACTGTGAAACTAGGTCATCATTATCTTAAGAGAAATTAATTTATTACTTCAAAATAGCCCAGAAGAAGAGGAGAAAGAGAAGAGAAACTTTGATATCAGACTGATACTTATAAGCTCTCTTAGATGAGGAGATAATGAACAGATTTGTTTAATTTAATTAAGTACAGTTATGCTTGAAGTATGTTACTTCTCTAAAATAATTAAAAATTGGTTAGTTAAACAAATACCTTATGAATAGAGCCTTCTGAATAAATGCCTTTGGATGAGAACTTCTAGTCAAAAAATACCTAGTAGCTGAAACTTAAAAACTTCACAGAAAAGAGTTAATTAATTTAATAATTAAACATGTTATATTAATTTTTAAGTGTTCAAATATTTTGTTTAATTATTTTTTAAATAATAATTTCCTGATTCAAAAAAGCATATTTGGTTTTATTTTACATTGTAGAAAGTAATATGAGGCTTATATTAAATGATAAAATGGTCAATATCTAAATTAAATATTATAAGATCATTCCAACACATTATTTCAGTGGATTGAATTTTAGGAGGATTAGAAGTGGGGGGTTTTGATTAGCTAACATTTTTGTGATTATGAAAACCTTTCTTGTCCTCAAATGTAAAACCCTGAAAATCTCAAAACTGTTCACAGAAAAGCAAATTAATCTCACATGATGTAGTGATAACAAATGTTTCTTTATATTGACACATCTTGAATTGTAGTATCTGAATATATTGAGTCACTGGGAACATAGACAATCCTTTTGGGTCTGAGTTGCCTGAGCACTTGGCAATAGATAAATACTGTTTGAAGAGCTATCAGTATGAACAGAAAAGATTAACATCCAAGAAAACAGAAGTGTGAGTTCTCCATTGTCATACAAACAGTTAAGGAGAGAGTCTTAACTGCAAACACCAATGGTTTATGTCCTCTACCTCTGAATCACTCTGATACGTCTGTGCTTATGGAAGGCACGTATAGCAATTTTAAGGATGGAGTAGATACAATACTTAATTTAATCACTGCGGGATTTTTTGCCCTGTACTGCTCCTTTGTTTCCTAGTTCTCTGATACCTCTCCAAGCTCAGTCAGTATTGCCCTAGTGCTTTGCTTAAGCAGTTGTTTCATTGGAGAAACCTTCCATCCACATAACCATTTGGTTCTACATGAAGAACAACAGATAAACTGACTTGACAATTCCTGCCAAAGACCATAACTACAAAACAACTCTAGTGTGAGGTCTAATTGCATATAATAACAGGGTGTATTTTCATCAAGAGGTCTTTCATCTTGGCGGCACACTGTTCAGTGCCACAACTCTGCAGCAGCCCTGTGAAGAAGCTGTTTCAAAGTGGGGCTCCAAATGAGGGACAGCACTAGAAATACAACATGGAACTTGTTTTGGTTGGATGTCCTTTCACCAGAGCAGCATTTGGCTACTTGTACTACAAATGTTAGAAATTAGTTTACAAAAAAAGAGTAGTATACATATGAAGGTGTGCAAATATTTGTCTTTTTTACCCATGAAATTCAGATTTTCAGATTTAATATTTCACGAGGAAAAAACCCAAAGGTCTCAAAGTTGCTATCTAGCACACAGGATAATTGAAGTGGAACTTCTCAGTCTCCAAGTGATTGTTAAGGACAAGATCTAGTTCGAGATATTTAAGT
>JAWWEU010000001.1:35799357-35810429 GCA_035583155.1 Acropternis orthonyx | reverse complement strand
ACACAGGATAATTGAAGTGGAACTTCTCAGTCTCCAAGTGATTGTTAAGGACAAGATCTAGTTCGAGATATTTAAGTGGAATATATTTTGAGGAACTCTTGTAATTTAAGGTATTTTTAGTAGGTTACTTTCAAAATGAACTTTTTTTGTTGTTGTTTTACATGTATATACTTAATATAGAAATTGAAATCCCATTTAAAATAATTTAAATAAAATATTTGGATCAAATGAAAACAAGTTGGTCTTAAATTCCTTTTTCTTTTTTAACATACAACTTCAGACAGTTCCAAAGACAACTCCAGATTTTCAGGCATATGTGTTTTGATTTCTTTTGGTTTGTACCCTTTAGAATGAAATAACGCTCTATTGTCCTGTTCTATTTGCAGGTATAACTACCAGAAGGCTGCGTTTTTGATCATGTTATATCAATGCCATGTGACTACTGTAACTGCTCAAAAGATTTGGTTTTATGTCCCTGTTCTCACTAGTGATGTATTTTAAAAGACTCATAGTCATAATAGTTAAAGGTGGACAATATCTAGTAGCTACCAGTAGTAGTAGGTACTATTGGTGTTTTGCCGTGATTAATTTGAATTGTCACTGTGAAAGACACCTCTAGAATTTCCATTTGAGAAACTAATCTGCACCCTCATATTTCAGAAAGAAATCAACTTTCAGAAAGATCATCCTGGTAATCAACCAACATATTGCCTTTTATAAACATCTTCTATTACTCCCACATGCATGTTCAAAATGATACTTACAGCTATACTTTGGTTTTGTTTGGTTTTTTTTTTTCCTTTGATATTTCTGTCAAAGTTCATCCTTTGATGCAAATGAAAACTAGGGAAAAAAAATTAATCTCTGTATTCCCTATATTGCTTCCAAAATATATACTGCAAATTTTAACCTGACTTGACTTCTTTTCTGTGGCCCGTACATAGTGTAGAATATTATTCTGGCTTGCTCTTCCTTTTCTATAAAAATAGTGATAGCATTTCTGCTTAAAGAAATATGCTTTGTGACAGGAAGAATTATTACCACCCTAATGAATGATATAATGTATTTCTTCTGTTTCATTTAAGGCTCTTCTTTTGCCTTAGGAATTTTTGCTCTGTCCTGCCAGAAGCAATTTTACATCCTAAATCTCTCTTAAAGGTTGATGTTCATCTATGCTCATTGAAACCAAACAATTATCTAATAACATTTTGCATGTACAGCTATTGATTAAAAAAAGCTTTTGTATTCAAAAAAAAAATGCATAAAATCCAAAAAATCCCTGGGCAGGAGAAAATTTGGCTGTAGGGACTTTTTACCTCATATTGATAACCTTTAATGTGATAAAGCAGATGTCAGTGCATTTTCTTTAATATTTTAAGAATAAAAATGTAGTTTTGCTATGTAGTTCACACAAGATCTTAACGGTTTATGGTTATGTAGTTTAATTGGCTCAATTGCTGGGCCAGAGGAGCAGCAAAAGCAGCCTGCAGTTTGCCTGACTCTTTTCTATCAGATTGAAGTATTATTATGTGCTGTACTATATTAAGCTTCATCTGGAAAAAAAGTACAATCTGTTCCTTTTAAGCTTCTTAATAGTTTCTAGTACTGAATCATGGGAAGTGGAACTAACAGATTGTTATAGTTAGACTGTAGGTGGGGACGCATATGCTTGAGTTTTGAACAAAATTCCAACTCTGAAGCAAGGAGAAGTCTTTTGCATGATGATGTAATTGATTTTTATATTTTATTTATTTTTTAATATGCCGAAAGATATAGGAGTAGCTTTTGAACTGGGCTTAGGGCCAGACATTTAGGTAGGCAACATGCAGGATTCAGGCTGGCTTTTTAAAAGAACCCAACTGCCAGCTGTTTGTGGCATGAGGACATATTTACAAAAGTCAACTGCTAACAGCTATGATTACACCACCAACAGACAAACTTTCAAGGGGACAGGAACATCCACTAAAAAGTCATAATATTTCTTCCGGCAGAACCAGTTATACTATAGAGATGTTGGTTTCCAAGTGCTGAAAAGGAGGTGGAGTTTGGTGGGGCAAGCGGAGCTCAGTATTAATTGACCATCCCTGAGCTCCAGCTCGTGTTGTTTAGATGAGCAAAAGTAAACCAATCCTTCCCTTCTATTTTAAGAATTCCTTGGGAATTTTCTTTAAATTTAGAGGTAGAAACAAAATAACTAAATGGATAAATTCCCAGGTTGTAGGCAATTTCCATCACAGGGGACTTACAGACAACATTGCTTTGTTTCCAGCCTAGCTGTTCTGAATTAATTTTCACTTGGAAGGGAAACGACATACTCCTTCTCAGAGTAATGCTGCATAAAGCATCAGCATTGTCCATCCATGTATGCAAATCCTGAAATCCCTATATTCTTCTTCTAATGTCATAGACCTGGATGAACAGTGGGAACTGCCCCATCAGTGAAAACTCACTCTTGCTGTGGCAGTTTTGGTAGTACTACTATGGGTCTGCCACAGTTCAAGAATCAAACGTCCATACAGAAAGCATGGAGAGATCCTCTTCCACTGTGAACCTCACATCTCACCATCAAGGAATTGATATAATGCAATTTACCAGTTTCCCACTGTCATCCCCTCATTGCTACATATATATGCTCTTGCACACCCAGAAAGCAAGCCCAGGATAAAACTATCCTCGTAATTGGTGCAAAGGAGTTTAACAGAAAAGATCTTCTGTTTCCATCAAGGAGCAGTATAGCTGAAACTAAATATATGTACCTCATCAAACCTCCTGCACAGCAGGAGAATTCACTATGAATAATTAATTAAGTAGATTTTAATCAGCAAGATGAGAGCACCACTGGTGTATTTGTATGAGTGTCTTGAAGCAAAGATGCTGTTTTCATCAAATCTCCCTTGAGGTCATGTCATAGAACTGTAGTTTTCCCAGTTTGAGAGCACAGTAACTCTCAGATTTGGACTGCCAAATGTAAAGAACCTAACATTTTGCTAAGTACCCTTGGTAGTTTAACATTTCCTCTGATTTTGGGTGGCACATAACTTTCTGTATGGCTTCACAAAATCTTCCTGTCTTGGTAGTTGATGGAACCATGGTGTTGGTCCCAGAACAGACTTTATTTGACTGGAAAAGAGTTAATGTGCTTTATGCTCGTTGGAAGACCTATCTTTTTTTCAGTATTGTAATTAAACATATTCTCAACTTTATAACAAGCCTCACAGTTAACATTTTGTATGTTTATAACATTTTCAAACAAAGACTGCAGTATCTGGAACACTGAAGCTATACACTTCTGTTAGTCAATTAGATCTGGCCAGGAATTTTCTACTGAGAGCTGTTTGACAAAGGATGAGGTCTTCAGCATTTCAATCTCTTTGAGATATGCTATTGAACAGTTTTTCCCATCTTCTATGGCAAAGATTGATAGGATCTCTTTTTCCTTTTTATTTCATGTTAACAAAAGTGATACAGAACATTTAATGTTGATCCAGATTGACCTAAATGAGAATACTTTTAAACAAAGTAGTGAGTTGCCTGTCAGCTTAATCTTATTTTAGAGGGCCTCATAGCCTGCTGGGACTGAAAAATGACTGACCCCCATTTTTCCTTCAGACTAACTTTGGAGGCTATAATGCATCTTTCATGAGACACCATGTCTATGACCTCTAACTGAACTGCTTCAGCATCTCATGGGGATCACTTGATGCTCATGTATCACAGGGAACAGTTTGCCCTAAGGGCATGACACATGGGGAAACACTGGGCACCTGATACACAACTCCCAGGAAGCACTACAACAGCTTAGTTTAAAAATCCAATGGCATTTTGTCCTGGCACAATTTGCATAGTAATGTGTTTTCCATTCGACCTAATAACAGCAGGGAGAAAAATGGAAGTCCTATTATCTAAGGAGATCTGCATTCAGGTTGCCATTCTGGTTGGGTGAAGCTTGGAAACTTAATGGTCTCAAAGTCTCAGTGATTCATTCCTGATGGGAAAGGAAGATAATGTTATTTCTTGACTACTGCTCTTTCTCTCTTTGGGCTATTTGGATGGTAAGATCCTTAAACTAAAGACTGTTCTTCCATTCATGTTCAATGCTGTGCTTAACAAAGCCTCTGAGTTCTAGCACCAGTGATAGGGATGACTCCCCACGTGGACAGGCTGAATGCTTGGTGGCTCTAATGTCCAAAGTCAAAAACCAGAGGACACTACAAATCCACATGCCTAATTCTCAGTGTTTCCCATGCATTTTCACTGTCAGTGCTCCTATCTACTTGCAACTATGCTGGTAAGAGAGCATTTTTCTTACAGATTTTTCCCTTTGCAAGCTAACAAATATGTGATGGATCAGAAGTTCCTTGCAACAGCATCACTTTAACAGTCAAAGTTCTGTTAATTAATTTACTGAATATGTTTCTGTGGAATATTACTGAGGGGTTAGGACAATATTTTTAGGAAAGATTTCCTGCCTCAAAGGCCTTCTTACTCAAATGAGATATGAAACAGATTTCAACAGCCAGATGGAGGAGCACAGGGAACCAGAGATACAATCCTGGGTCAGGAGGACTGTCAGTGGTATCTGTACATACAATGTCAATGCATTGTGATTTAGTCATAGCCCTGGCAGTAAAGAAATTTTCTGTGGTGGTGCAGAATAAAGAAAATAAATGTATCTGCCTGTTAATATCTGTTAGCAGTTTATCCCCATAGAAGAAAAATAGATTGAAAGAAAATATTAAGTTTTTTTCCATTGATAGACATTTAATTCAAAGCAAACAAACAAAAGAATAAAAAAACTCAGAAAAACCACCAAAAGTATATTTAGTTCATCTGTAGTCCTGTGACTTAATCCTGTAATTAATCCTCAATTTTGTCATTCTTCAGCAGAAGTTCTTCCTCCACCAAAATAAGTTTTAACATTCACTATAATTAAAGAAAATGTTGCTTTTCAAATTACATTATGAATATGGTAATATCTTTTTTTTTTTTTGCTTATACTTAAAATATTACACCTAAAAATTTGTTCTCAACATGTATTTTTTTAATTTCCTGAAGTAAACTCCAGAGCACTTGACCACGTTTAGAATCAGAAGTGATTGCAATTTATACATACCTTGGTTTACAAATTGTGGACCAGATCCTCAGAGGTAGTGAGAATAACTAACAGCCTTTGGTTTCAACAGAGACGCAGGCTTCTAAAGAGAAGTTTTCTAGGAAAATTTGTTGTTTTTGTCTTGAAAAATGGATTAATTAAAACTTTAATGTGATTTTATTAAGATTGGTACTGTTACATCTGTGTAGATATGTGATACATTCTTTAAAATATCTGGCATTTCTGAAGGAGGAAAGGCTGCTTCGAATTTTAATATACATATTTGTGGTTTTGTTTGTTTTTAGGAAACTATGGTGAAAGTGGAATGGAAGCTTTCAAAGATATGGCTGCCAAGGAGGGGATCTGCATTGCACACTCCTACAAGATCTACAGCAATGCTGGGGAACAGAGCTTTGACAAGCTGCTGCGAAAGCTCCGCAGCCACCTGCCCAAGGCAAGAGTGGTTGCTTGCTTCTGTGAGGGCATGACTGTGAGAGGTCTCTTAATGGCTATGAGACGTCTGGGACTCGCTGGAGAATTTTTGCTGCTGGGCAGGTGAGTGATACTGTGCAATTACAGCCAGGCTTTTTTGTGAGTGGGGCAAAAAAAGAAGACAGTCAAGGACACACTCATGGTCTCTCCTATACCTGTGCATATATAAAAGAGAGCAGGAGTGTCAGCTGGGTTGTAGTGGTATATATTTTATAAAGACATATCATCTCATGACATGCCAGGCAAACACAAGTCTGCTTGGCCAGTTTAAACCGCATTGTGTAAGAGAGGGCTGGCACAAAAACCTTTGATCTGTATCACCCATTTTGTTTGACTGTAGCTTAAATTGCATGTACGTATACAGCCTGAAGCTATGTCTCATTTGAGGAACGCTGTGTTAAGAATTGCTGATGTGGCCTCTGGTGGACCTGAAACAGATTTTCCCAAAACTAAGTTTCTTAACCATCACCTTTTCTGTCTGAGTTAATGTGCTGACATGTGCCTCAAGGCAATATGTAGGTAATCCTTTCTCTTAGCTCAATAATATTAGGGTTTCCTTTCCTGAGCACCAAAGGGGGAAAGGAAAATTCACTCAAATGTGTTCACTCAGTGGGAAAAGACACTGGGCTAGTGCCAAGAGAAGTAAAAGATACTGATGTAAATCTAATGGGATCTTTGCACTTACTCCTTATTCAGCAAGGGGATCCTGAATGAGACAGGAAAAACGGTGTATTGAGCATAAAACAAAGTGTACCAGGAGTCAACTAATGTAGCACGCTGCCTTTCCACTGTACTATTAGAAGGATGACCTGATGCTGTCCCGAGCATGAACCTTACAGAACACATGTAAAATGGTGCCTGTGAAGCCAATTCTGGTGAAATCTTTTGGGAAACTTGCAAGGACTGTCTTGGCAGCTGGGACATTAAGTCTCACCAACTGGCAGGACACCAGCCTCTGTTCCTAGTTTGACTTGTTGCACACAGATGTTCTTCCACCTTGGGCAAAGCGGAAAGCAAACAGGCAACAACAATGGCTGTTGCTTCCGCCCTTATTCTTTGTCATCAGTCTATATTAGACATTTTCAGGTGTGAATTTTTAATTATTCCTCTGATTTATGGCAAATGTCTACACCACTCCTTTCAAATGCATTTTATCTGTAGGCCCTTCCATAGAATAATTTGGTCCTTTTCTGGACTGAGACTCGGAGCACAGTCCTCAAGGTGAGATTAACCTAAACATTTTTAGATGTCTACAATTTAGACACCTCATTGTAGCCATCAGGATTCTCTCTATAATTAATGGAGAAAAAAAGCCCTTCTTAGGTCCCTTGTTTGTAATGTGGATGTTTCAAGCAGCTCAGAGAAAACATGTTACAGAAAAAGGCTTGTACAAAGACTCTCTTGATGACTCACTTTGGTGGAAAAGCCTACTTGTCAGTTGTTTAGAGCAGATTGGAGCAAATGCCACCTCCATTATCTCTAGCTGAATCTGGCGCTGCAAGACCTTTGCTGTCTTCTTTAGTCCTAAATACAAGAAGTTGCCAACTTTCTGCAGCAGCACTCAAATTTAGAAGCATGTAAGCGTCATTTTCAAGAAATATGTTGCCTTTAACTCCTCCAGACTCCAAATTGTACTTAATTTTGTATGGGATTTGTTTATGTACAGCAGTGCTAGATTTAACCCTCTGAGATATTTTTTTATGAATAAGGGCTTCAGGAATTGCTGATTTTGAATAAGAATGTTTTTGGTTTGTTTTGTTGTTTTTTTATTTTGTTTTGTTTTGTTTTTTCCTAGCTGCTGTAGGAGTTGTCATGAGTAATTATAAGAAGGTTGTTATTCAGTATATGATTTCCCTTCAGTAAATTGAAAGTGATATCTTCTCTTAGAAATTAACTGTAGAAACTGTAATATCTTCAAAATTAAAACATAAATCCTTAGTTCTCACAGACCATTCTAGGTATATCTGTACCTGTGTCAGTACTATACAATTTAATTGTGAAGAATGTAGTATGAACTGGAATTGTTTACAAATATAGAAAAAGTGCAAAGGGTTTTTTCTGTCCTTCATATTTATTAACAGAGATTCCAAGGTAATGGCTGAGAAGTGATTAGATATAGATTAATATTAATAATAAATTAATATATAAATTATAATAATATTAATATATAAATTAATATATAAATATCAATTAATATATAGATATTAATTAATATGTCCCCAGTCACTAGCTGCTGGAGACAGATGTAAACTAATGTCACTTGGCTTCACCCAACCTAAGCATTCCTGTGGCTGCATCACACAAGGACAGCTGGAGAGATATAGTTAGTCTCTCTTCTGCGCTTCAGAGATCCCAAGGATCTTGAAGCCTCCTCTGTCTTTTGAATAGATTTGGTTCTAATTTGGTAGCAAAATCAGGTATAAGCCAGGAAAAAAAGCCCCCAAAAATAACAACATCCCCCCCCGGAAGGTGTTTGGGGTGGGGGGGGAGCACGGGGAAGAGAGAACCCAAAACAAACCAACCAACTAACTAGTTTTGCCTACTGAGGGCTTTTCTTTGGCTTTGAGCTAGCTTCAGCCAGTAGAGCAGAGTGTTTTATGTCTCTGTTATGCAGCAAGAATCATGTGTAGAGTGTGGGAAGGTGTGGAACGGCTGTATTCCACAAAAATGTTCATTCTTAAAAAAATGTCCTCCTTCCACTATGGGCTAATCTCTAGGCTTTGCAGCAGAGGCAAAAGAAAAAAGCAAAAGAGAAAAAAGCAAAAGAAAAAAAAGCAAAAGAAAAAGCAGGGAACTTGCAAGAATGGTTCTTGATGTAGATGGGATGCAAGACAATAATGTCATTGTCCACTGATGGCCTGAGTTCCTATAGGGATTTAAAACTCCATTTTCCAGGATCTTGATATGCTGTGTGCTCTCTTGGTCTCAGCTGTTTGGCTCTGTTCGCTGTGAATATTTCACTGTTGGCCCAGGTGGTTCTGTAGAGAGCAGTGTAAAGCACTGACATGGCATGGATGTGACACCAGTACAAACACAGATCTCACAAACAGATTATATTGGGGACCTTTTTGTACCTCATTTACATAGGGGGGGAGAAGACATTTAGCAAGATTTTGTAAAGAACAGATGGTTCAGAGCACTCTAAGGGGAAAGAGCTACATCTGAATTTAAAGAAGGCTCATGAAATTAATCTCTCTTGTGAAGCTATGCAGGAAAATGAACTAGGATAAGATTTATACTTTTATTCACCATCTGATCCCAGAGTCGCTGTGGGCTGCCCGTTCAACTGAGAAGGCTATAAAAGGACACTCCAAGACCAGTGAGAGTGCTTGTCACTGGAATGTAATGGGCTCGCAGGAAAAACTCCATCTACTAATGAATAGTTTTTTGTTACCCCACAAATACATTTTGCTTCCCCCTTGTTTTGTTAAGTGAAGGATTTTCTTGTTTCACTTTCAAATGTACAGAGAGAACTAAAGTCCCAAAGTCACACACAAGAAACCACAAGAAATCAACATTTCCACTTTCTCTTAACTTTTCCCCCCCCATTTTTAATTTGGATTCACCTTTGATATTTCCAATCTGAAGCCTTGCAAAAATTTTGGGATTTTTGAAAGCTATGGATTCCTCACAGGACCTGTTTTATACTCAGATAAACAGAAAATGGAGTGGCCAAATAAAGAGCATATCAGATAAATTACACTGTACAGCTCCAAGGGGACTAAGCAAGATCTCCTTCAATAAACACTCCACTATTGACATACTATGCAATTTCTGAAATCAGATTGCCTGCCTGTGACAGAGATGATAATGGCAAGTCATTAGTAATTGTAACATTTCAGAGCTTTTTGATTCATGGAAAACATTTCAAATGCTCAGTAAATATTTATCTCATGCACATTGAGGAATTGGACTTAACTTCAAATAAAAAGAGAAGTGTCCTGGCTTTCAAGTGTAAAAAAAAAAAAAGTAAGTTATTTTAACTTCGCTGTTATTCAGTTTAATTGGGATATGGACATTAGGTTTCACTTGTTTGTCCTTACTCAATCTGTAATCCACAGGTCATATGCCAGGAGATACCCTTACACATAACATTCATTAGAGAACAGATAATACATTGAGTTAACAGAATAACTTTGAACAGATTTCAGAAGTAAATAGGAGTATTGCGTAGATAAAACCAATTTGATTGCATGTGATTTTCACCTCTTCCTCATTTTTTGTCATGTTCAGCCCCAATAGATGATATTTTCTTTCATGTTTTATACCCACCTTCATCCTGCTCCTCTTGACTACTGGTTTATGATATTTGGACAAAACCTTTGTGTGTATACAAGTGTCTGCACAGTGATAATATTTTCTGCTACCTTTCATCTGCAAGGATTCCAAAACATCTCTCAGAATGATTAAGTATTTTAGTGCTAGGTCACATGATTTTTCGTAACAGTTGGACTTCATGATCTCAAAGATCTTTTTCAACTTTATTCATTCTATGATTCTAAAGGGTAAGTAGAGGTACAGAGGGTTTGCTCAAAGTCTCCAGCTCCCAAATGACATTCCATTAGCAGTACCAATCTTCAAGAAATTACCGGGACTTCCACTTGCTTCATACATTCAAGTATGCATATGGTGTGTCAGATTTACTATAGTATTAACTAACATGTCTGATTAAAAGAAAGGTACTTAAGATTATTTGGACTTCTTTTTATATTGAATTACAAAGTTATACACAACGAATACAAAAACCTATCAGAGATATAAATGTTTCCTTAGGCTCTAGTACTGATTCACAATTTTGGCTGTCCAGTTGAAGAAACATGGCCAAAATTTATCAGTCTGATTTAGTCTCCACATGGATCTTAGATACTTAGCTCAGTCAAGGATTTACAGAAATAATATGAAGTTGTGACTTGATTACAATATGTAGCAAAGAGATGGGAAATACAGAGCTACAGGGCATCCCACAGAGTTTCTATCTTCTTTGAAGTACACTTGATGACTACGTGCTTTAATGTCCTTACAAAGATGGAGAACCACATCCTGCATTTTCAGAATTCCGTCTGTTCTGTGATACACGGAAGTCTGTGCCTCAGGATGCCTTGGGCTGTGCTTCTGAAGCATGCCACAGATGCAGAGTATGTCCAGATGAAGGTGGGAGACGAGAGGACACCACTTGTAGCAGTGTGATGATCACAAGTAATTCAAGTGAGGCTCTACAAGAGGGCAGAAGAACCAGTGAAGCAGTGCCCATTCTTCTCGGAACAGCACAGATATTCTCTATCACCAATCATCTCTCCTAATAAGATACCTGCTTAGCTCCTGAGGAGATGGATTTGAAGAAATTGCTATTGATTTTGAGTCTAAGAGATATTGCAGTAAATGAGCTAAGTAAAAGGTGAGTAGTAGAGATGAGGATAAGGAGAGAGAATAGAATGTGGAGGACCATTAGTTCCAGGAAGTCCCCAAAGTAATTTGGCTGATAGGAAAT
>JAWWEU010000001.1:35780316-35799257 GCA_035583155.1 Acropternis orthonyx | reverse complement strand
AGCAATATATATGAAGAAAATCTGGTTAGCAACCAAAAAGGCCAACTCCTGCAGAAGGAAAATTAAAGCAAGATCGATGAATTGAGGGAAATTAGTTACTTTCAATAATTTAAAGAGAGATCTCTCAAGAGATTTGTATAAGTGTCTGTTGGATGAAGAAAGATCTCACAGCAGAGGATGTAGCGATTTTCTTCCTGAAAATATGCTGTGTGGTGTGGGTTGACATGCTTTTTTCTGTTTGTGCAAGTCCACCCAGTGAAGAAGTTCTTGTAAAATAGATTGGGATATGAAATTTTGCAGACCTGAAATATGCTCTAAAGTAAGTTTTGCTTATTTTTGCTGCTTCAGGGAAAAATTAATCAGACAAAATTCTTCTACCTAGAATAGCTCCAGCTGTATAACCTTTGACAAAAGTGTGGAAGATAAATGTAATATAAATGTGTATATCTCTTCTCCAGAGATAAAATAAGCTTGTGAAAATATACTTTCAGAGTACAGTTGTGCAACCCCAGCCTGTATGAGCAGTCTGATCCTTTTTCTTCAGTCCAGAGTAGATAGATATCTGGTGCTGGCTCACCTGAATGCTGTTTCCCTTAAGACAACTGTCTGCTGCCCACTCATTTATTTATCTGTGTTCTCTTGTTCAGACATCAATGTGCAGCCCAAGGAAGCAGCTGCTACATTACACCTAGTAATTACATGCCCTGTAATTAGCAGCATTAAGTCAGAATCTTCATCACAATCCAAAAGACCAGAACTTAACATTAAAAAAAAGTTTGCTTTTCCAGGACTGTAAGAGAGATTAGGGAAGTGAAAAGCTGTCTTCATTCCTATATCCAAATAGCGACCTTAAAGGTAAAGCAAGCCAGAGGGTAAAGAATATCTTGGTTTTGAACAGGAGCTTTGTGGTCTCCTTTTGTGGTAGTCACATGGCTCAGAGACCCTAAAAGTGAGCAATAGCAGCCCCCAGCAGTGTCCTGCTGCAGATGGAAACAATGCAGTGATTGGTGCAGGCTGTTTGTGGAACAACAGAAAGTAGCATAATTTCCTTTCTGTGGTTCAGATACCACAAGGTATGCTTGAGGATTTTAGGGAGACAAGTGAGGCAAACATATACACTGAAAGCATATCAATCGACCTGATTTTTAAAATCTTCTTTTCTGTCTTTAAAATCCCCTTTTAAATATATTTTTCCTTCTTTTTTTCATTTTTTTTTTGTTGTTGTATCTGTTTGACTTGTTTCTAATAAATATTGCACCTTGCTCTCCAATTTCACAGTCACTAGTCCAGATGAGGTATTGGGGGATGAAGTAAACTATAAGCCTACTTGGAAGAATGTCTTAATTTTGCCTTTTCAGGAATGCTATATCTTCCTTGGGGGTGTGTGGGTGTAGCATGATATCAAGCAGACAGCAAAGAATTTCCAAGTGTGCATATTGTCAAGTAAGCACACCTTCTATTTATGTCAATAATATACATATGTCTCTGAGAGTAAATTCAGGTCCTACACATCTGAAAACATAACATTAGAAAACACACTATGAGGTCAGATCAAAGGTCCATCAAATCAGTGTGTTGTTTCTGGAAGGGGTCAACAGAAAATGAATGGCAAAAACTGACACAAGGCCAGGATGGAGCAAAGTTCTCCTGGAGAATTCCTGGTGTCTTTGTAAAGGAAGCCCTTGTGGGCATCTTTGTGGCCCTCCCCAGGACTTCGTCTAAAAGGCACACATCCTTCCTATATTGGGACCCCAGAGTTTGATGCAGTACTCCAGGTGAGGTCTTCTGAGAGCAGAGTAGAGGGACAGAATCACCTCTCTTAGAGCTGCTTCTTCATGAATACTTGTCATAGTTCTCTTGATGCAGTCAAGGGTGCAGTTGGCTTTCTGGGCTGGGAGTTCACATTCCTGGATCATGTTGAACTTCTCATCCACCAACACCCCAAAGTCCTTCTCCTCTGCACTTCTCTCAACCCATTTTCCATCCAACCTGTACTTGCGCTTCTGATTGCCCCAACCCAGGTGCAGGACCTTTCATTTGGCCTTGGTGAACTTCATGAGGTTCACATGGGCCCACCTCTCAAATCTGTCAAATTCCCTCTGGATGACATCCCTTCCCTCCAACCTTCTCATGACGGCAAATCATGAGTGTGTCCAGTCAAATGATTTCCTTCCTGAAGCATCTGGTCTCTTTTGTTTATAACTGGCATTAACAGCCAAGGGAAGGCAGCTCTGTCAGCCAACACCCTGGAGTCAAATTGTGCCTTAGCACTGAAAAAAAAGAGGCAGTGGCTTGAAACTCAGCATGTCCTTCAAGCCTTTTACTTCTTCACTGAATGTTTATCTCTACCTAATTCATGATTGATCCATCATCCATCATCTTTCAAAGATAAATATTACACGGCCTCCTCAAGCAACTGGTTCCTATGCTTAACTGCCACCCAATACTTCTCCAAATGCCAAACCTACAGATTAAGCCCATTACTTCTTGCCCTATCAATGGGAAGGAAGGAAGAAGTTTCTAAAGCTGCCTAAGACTATTTATTTACATATTTGAAGACTTATACTTACCGTCTTTCTGTATTGACAACTTTCAGCAAGAACAGAAAACTTGTTTTACACCTTAGAATAACATGAAATCTCTATTCTCCAAGTGGAAATAAGACATAGGGAAAAGCACAGAAAAAAGAGGTGACAAACAGTGCTGAAGCATTATATAAAGTTTATTTTCATTGCAAAATGACAAATCCATGAGATGACTTACACAGCTGAAAAATAGACAGTGAGGCAATCTCAAAAACAACTCCATATTGCCAGCAGACTTGTAGTTGCAGTTCTGCATGAAATCAAGTCAGCAGCATTGCTGGGAAATTGTGTACATTTGTGGGTGCATCTCTGTCTTTGCATAAGAGACATACACCTCTGATTTTACATTTGACTTAAAAGCTCTATTCAATGGCTTATCAAAATTCAGAATGAGAGAAATCTATGGGTGGCTGACTTAAAACTGTTGTCTTCAAATATGTCTTCTGAGAGCGAGAAGCAATGAGAGAATTTTCTGATGTGAGTGTATTTTGAGGAAGAGAGACTTGTTCAATTCTAAGAAAATAAATAAAATGTGCTCTCATTACAAAGAAAATATTTTGTATTCAAGTTTGACAAAAGATTAGATGCTTTCTTCTCAAAAACATACATTCAAGTGGTAAAAAGAAATTAAAATCTTAAATCCCAGCATTGTTATTCCACAATTCTGTTTAGGTTGTGTGGTAAAATGCAACTATTTATAACATTAAAACTAAGACTAAAAATGTGATGCAGTATATATTCCTAGAAAAATTTAAGGATAGTTGGAACAGGATGAAAGTTAGCATTAATCTTGAGATTTTCTGATCTTTAGAATAGCTATAGAATTTTGATTAATAAAGTTAAGCAAGCCAAAAATAATCTCATTAAATATTTGGTGTATATTTGTTGAAAAACATCCAAGCCTGTTTTTGCTCCTTTAAAATTCACATTGAGACAATAGAGGTTTCCTGGAAGATACTAATTAACAGTTAAGATCTGTTTCTTTTCTATTGGCTTTCTCTGTAGTATGTGGGTATGATATTTTCCATGACCTCTTTTCCCTCTCTTTTGTATTTTTTTATTTTTTATTTGATTTATCTGCGCCATCCTGGACTCTGCATCTAGGAATAGTGACTCACTGCACACACATAAACCACACACACATGCCTGTAAAGAGAGAACATATTTATAAAAGGGGAAGACTCACGGATTTGTAGCTCAGTGTTACCACCTCCTGATAAAGAGCAGCTGTTCCCAGATCATGTGCTCCAGGAACAGTCGCTTCCCTGGGCAAATCTGTTCACATCTTAGCTTCTTAGTTACAGAGGTCCTTTGTGCAGATAAACAGTAGAAAAATGTGTGGCAGATAAAGGGGAAGTAATACTGGGCCACTTGGACAGTAATTGTTCTATTGTGTCAGCTTTACAATTTTTGTCATGTCTTCCATTTTTCAATTGGAGAAGGACAGTGGGAATCAGAAAGACAGAGATTCTTTCTCCAGCTTTGCATCTGAGACAATTTAGTTGTGCTTAAAACACCCTGAAGATCTGAACATAAAAACATTACCTGTGCAGCAGAGATTTATACAGAGGAACCCATCTCACTAACACTGGTGAGTTATTATGGATGAATATTACTCGGAGTAATGAAAACTTCGGATTTGTAAACTTGTGGTGCAATTCATTTTTCTATCACTCTATTAAAATGACAAAGTAGCACTCACAGCAGCACATTGCTGTCTCACTATGGCTGAATTAATAGTTTCTGGTGAAGCCATTGTCTCTCCAGAGGTTAAGACTGAAGGCGACTGATAACGTGAATGAAATACTGAAACTCACTAAACCTCATTCTGGTGGAATTTAGTCCACTACTGCCTTGAAAAGACATTATAAATCTTGGCAAGACTATATGGCTTTCAGGAAGAGCAGATAAAAAAGCCATGTACTATTTCAAGAAATGAGGCCCAAGCTGAATTCTGTTGATCGTTTGCGTATTAGAAACATGTAATTACAGAATCGATTAAATGAACAGTATTTTGATTAGGAAGTTAAAGTTAATAAAATAAAATCTATATTTACTATACCCTTCAACCTTTATGCATGTTGATCAGTAACAATGACAGAAGTGGAAACTGGCTGAATCATACTGAATAATTCCTATCCCAGGAAAATGTAGTTATAAAACATAGTGATTTCATACATTTTAACTGGTATGTTGTTAAGCACTCTTTGTCTTAAAGTGTTGACATGCACAAATCAAGGTTATTCTAGGATACTGACTCTTTTTAAATAAGATTGGCTCAGATGATTTTTAATATAGTTCTGTCAACACATACCAGAAAGAAAATTATTCCTTGTATCCTAGAAGTTAAAGCAAAGTAAGTTTATTCCTGTTTGAATTATTTTCCAAACTCTTAATGTGTTCAAAGATTTCAGGCTTTGGTTAAATCAGTTCACTTTTCATAGCCAAATATGCATCAACTGGAGGCAGGCTGAGTAACAAAAATGGCATGTTAATCACCCAAAATCTGATTTCATCTGAGCATTTCTGATGCAATGAAAATTATACTGTAATATAGTGTCAATGTAGCAATATCTTGAGGAGGATGACTGTCACAAAACACCAGGGCTGATGTTAAGTCTACACTTAACAGAGATTTTGGGTGACTTTAAGCAGAAATAATATATAAAAATGTGTTATTTAGTTGCTTGCTCTAACCCCACATGTTTATATAAACAACTGCATAGAAGGAAATGTCCAGAAACAAAAAGTCCAACTGCAGTTTTTTTGTCTGCTTTTTTTGGTAGGTGATTACCTAAAATTGCCTTCAGAGAAAGACAGTCATGAATGCACAATGTTGTTTTGTCTTTAAAAACAAAAATCAAAGACAGAACTGCTTCTGAAGCTGTCATCTCTAGCTGTAACTTTTGAGAAGCCTTAAGTATATTTTTTCTTTTTATTGTAAGATATATAACTGATATTATCTAGCAATAAGAAAATAGACTGCTTCATTACTTACGCAGCAATAGCTCTGTCAGAGATCTAATTACTTCTTGCTGCTCCATAAGTCCTTGTCATGAGGAATCTCCCAGTACAAGAGTTGGGTAAAGGTAATTAGTATTTTCTAATTATGTCCCCCATTATTTCACACTACATTGAACTTAATATGCCAGTTTCACCTACTGGCAGCCAGAAGTTCTGTGGCAGTTTGTTATTTCATTCTAGCTATGTTCTTGTAGCCACAAGAGTACAGTAAATGACTCATACTCCACAAAGCATTTACTCCTCTTTCCCAGTTGAAAACCACAGGGCCAAAGGAGTACCCTGGGAACAACACCAGTAACAAATAGTGCAGGTACCACAGAGCTGTTCAGCTACAATAACTTGGTTGAGAGGTGCAGAAATTCCTAGCCACAGGGATGCAGTCAAGGTGTTTCCAACAGACCAGTTGAAAATGCTTATCTTCCTTCTGAGCACTCCTCTGAAAGAGTCAGGACACAGATCCCAGGCAAGAAAACAGTTGTCATTTTTAATGAGGCTTTCTTATAACAGGCAGTAACTGTTACATTTATCTAAGAGAAATCCTCTTTAGCTCAGGTTATATGCTCTTTGATTCCCTGAGATGGGTGTTTCTGAACCTTGAGTCCTACATATCAGAGAAAAGGAGCTAATTACTCTTCAAAATAAGCAGAAATGGTTTTACACCATAATTTCTTTCTTAATTTAAATAGATTTTTATCTGAACATTTTACAGCACTGATGGAGAAGTACAAGATTCATCTTAAACTAAGACTGATGTTGCATTGGTCTGAGCTAAATAGTCAGTGGCAAGGTACATTGTACACATGGTTTTTCAGGCCTAGATAAGGTAAATTATCCTCTGCTGGGGATTTGGGGATCCAAGCATTCACTGTGTGCTGAGAATCAGGGAAGATAAGCCCTGACCAATGTATCCCTCTCTTAGATGGCATATTGGCTTCTTGGGAAAACAGAGGTGTCATTGTTCCTCATGTTGGTGGGCAGGTGTGAAGTGCTTTCTCAGTTACGGGTTTAACAGACACATGTTCTGTAAAAGAGGGGGAGGTTTATGGAGGGAATCTACTCAAGGATGGGAACTTATTCATGTTCAGAAAAGAGAATTCTTCACCTTGACTCCTTTTTTTTCCAGACTAAATTCACATTTCTGCATATTTCTGTACCTGCTGGTAGGCAGGTTATGAGATCTTCTGCTGACTTGTACATTAAAAAGGAGATGTCAGTTAGATGTGCCAAGGGACAGTCGAGCCTCCGAAACACAGACTGAATGTTTCCCCACTGACTCTGAGGAACTAAGTGTCTGAAAATCCTTCCAGATTTGTGAAATGTCAACCAGGACTGTTCAGAAGGGTGCAAACTTCAAAAGCTTAAAACAGTTACTTGTGAGAAATTTCAAGGAAGAAATTTGACTTCTGGCCTTGATTTCAGTCCCCCAATTCTGTCTGGAGATGGCACATCCTGATGTTTTTAATGGTTTAGGGAGCTGGGAGCTATCAGATAAAGATTGAGGTGAATCTGGGTGCAAAAACACACTACAAATTAGTTTCTAAGATTGCTTTCTCTTCCAAGTATATAGCAACTTTAGTGGTGACACTCTCATACAGGGCTCTTAAGACAGAATCCAGTGTCTTGTGCAAAGGTTCTAAAACTTTATATGCTTATAACAATTAAGTATTTACTATCAGAAGAAGAGACTAGTTCTAGACTCTTGCAGATTGTCTGCAAGGGTATTTTTTGAACTGCTGTCTTTTGGAAATGAATTTTATAAAAAATTACTAAGGTTGTACATAGGTTTTTTTGTTTTTATAATCTATGTCACTGGTGAAGAACCAGAAACTTCATCTGGAGGGTTCAAACCAAATCAATACTATTTAAAGAAATTAATATTAATTATTAATATTCATTAATGACACTGCTGCTTGCACTTTAGCAAAACTTTATTACAAACCATTTTTCTTTAAAATATTCACTTTAGAAAAAAAATACATCTTTTATTTTGGTAGAAAAGAACTTGAGGAAAAGTCCTCAGCTCTAATAATCCCTGTTCTTTCAAAGTACTGAAAACCAAAACCTCCAGAAATAAAAAGTCTTTCTGGAGTTCTACAAATTGTAATTTTTTCAATACCAGAGTTACAAAAAATTTTAGTAGGAAAATTTTGCCTTTTCTTTTATTCTTTTGGTGGGCATTCCCTTCCTTGTGATTCCATTCACTACAGTTGTATCACACTGAGAATGTGGTTCTCATAACTATTTTAATAAGGACAGTTTAAGGGGTTCTCAAATCAGAGATACTGATAATCAGCATTTAATAAACACTTATTTTCTTTCACTGTTTTGGAGGCTGTTTTTTGCTATTTTTCATGCCAGAGAAAAATTAATTTCAGATTAAATGCTTACCTTATTCTGTGTAAAGTCATGAGGCACAGCTAACAAGTTGTGTTTATGAACTATGCTTCTGTCCCATGAGTATTTCAGGGATATGATTTATGCAAAAGACTTTTTGCCTTGGCAGCCTATTTCAGCTGGGATGTGCTTCCTATGAAGATTCATAAAATGATTATGCTCCTTTAAATCTCACTTTAGATATTGTCCTCTATGCTCCTTCTAAAAACATGGCAATAGTGAGCAGAGGATGACTATCATATTACCTCATGATACTGGGGTTTTTTTATTCTCCTATCTTCATGTATTTTTATGGTGATTTTATTCATTTGGCTGACTTTATGTCTGAGTATTTTATGTAGCCTATTCCTGCAGGGGTCTTAACACCCAAACCTCCTGAATTGTGTCTATGAATCTTAAATTCTAAAATAATATTGGTAGTAGATTCCATTCACTACGCCTAATTAAGTAGCTTTCCAGCTATTTGTTTCAGGCATTAAAATATTTAGTCCACTTAATCCCTGTCTGAGCCTTTTACAGGTGAATCCTCCCTCACACACTTAAAAAGACATGGAGAGTTTGAGCATTCAGGAGCAAACAGGTAAACCAGACATTTAAATCAGAGATTGTTCTCAGCGAGTCTTCACATAAACAACTCCCAAACTCAGAGATGCTGCCCTAATCACAGGGTACAATTTGCCTTTTATTTCAGAATTAGCATCCTAATTGTCAGTCTTCTTATTAGATCTTAGAAAAAGAATATGTTACCACAGTCTTTGGTATTTAATTAAGATAGAGTAAATGGTTTTCTAAATTGAATTTTCTTTTCTAGTGGATATGGTTATTGGAAAAATCAATTGAATGGAAACAAGTATCTTAATAAAGGCTTTTCTTCTGCATTTGAAACAAGTTCTATGCTTGGATTACTGCTGATTAAGGAAACTTCTCCAGAGTCTTGAATTATCTTTACCTTGAACTAAATGTTTTGCAAACACATAAACCTCATTTTTCTGTTTGCCTTGCTCTTGACCTAAAACTGTGGTTTTGAAATGAAAAATGCTTATTTATGAGATAGTCACAGATTTTACACCATCTATTCAGCTTGCCTTTCTTACATGACATTCTCTTGAAGAAGTAGTTTAGAAAGGCTAAGCAATTACATACCTTAGATTCCCATGCCGGATTAATACTGAATGAGAGGAATTTTTCACTCAATAATTCCCAGTTCCATTTCAATGTTCTAAAACATTGAGAGTAGGTAACTCTGTCAGTCCTGAAAATTATTTAAGTTACTATTTTGAACAAACTAATTTAATTGACACTGTTCATTACCAGACTTTTGTTAACAGCTGGTCTGTGATTGTTTACTGTTGTGCCTCCATCTACTTTTATGTTCAGAAACACTAATCCAGAGATTATGAAATATCCACTGTACAAGGATGTGCATAAAGAAATAATTTCCTGTCTGTACACAGTAAAAATTTAACCTGAAATATTGTTCTCAAAAATTGCACCTATTTCAAAAATACATCTAATGTGAAGGCTGGAGGTTTCCATAATGTCTTCTTCCATACTTAAAAAAACTACTACTCAATTTCTTTTGTGAAATGCAGTGAATTTTGGGATCTGGAACATAAATAATCTGTAGTGGAAGAAGACAGAAGATAATCAAAATATTCTACAAAGCAGATTCACAAGTGCAACTGAGTTATACCAATTCTTGTCTCCAGATGTTGATTACACACCTTCCCACAGAGCATCATCATCATGTTGTAAGGCTTGTACAGTGATCTACATTGTTTTCAACCTGTGCCTTTTCTCAACCACCTGCTGACCAATGCCCAGCCCATGCCCAAGAAGCAATCACATACCCCTGCCAACTCCCCTCAGTTTATGTATTGAGCATGATGATCTATGGAATGGAATATCTCTTCGACCAGTTGGAGCCAGTTGTACTGGCCATGCTTCCTGCCAGCATCTTGTGCACCTTCTCACTGGTAGAGCATGGGAAACTGAAAAGTCCTTGCCTGAGTGTAATTCAGGGTGTTTTCAACATTATTCTCATTCTAAATCCAAACCACAGCACTGTACCAGCTACTGAGAAACAATTTAACTGTACACCAGATGAAATTAGGACAGCTTTATAAACCTGTGAGAATCATGATCTACTTCAAGAAGTCCACAAAAGGTCATTATAAGCTCACATTTAGTATGCATGCTTCTATCAATTAGATGTCCAGGTATCTGAATATTAACAGAAATTAAAATTAATTAATCTGTATAATGTTAATTGATAGGTATCATAATGTAAATAATTAAAAGAATATTCTGATTTCTCTGTATCATAATCTTTCATTTCATCCATTAAAATCATTAGAGAAAATGCCATGGAATTTAGTACGACAAAGTCAGGAACAGAGGCAGTATTTCTGAATTATACTCCAAAGGAAAAAAATGATCTGGATTTCCTTGTACATGATCTGCTAAAATGTGTTAAAAAACAGTCCAGTTGTGTAAAGTACTTCAATAGCAAAAATAATTTGCCCAGCCTTCTTTAACTGTCCTATGTGATTTGCATGAAACAAACTTGGAGGGTCACTTTCAGTTACAATTAGGACTTTCTAGAATGTGGAAAACTAACACAGAAAAAAAACCCACTATTCTGAAATTAAAAAGTGATTTTAAGGATGTGTCTGTTTTTTCCTGTTTCTGATCTCCTTTCAACATATTCAAAGATATTTGAGAAGTCCCATGCTTATGTCTTCAGGAATAACCTTGTATTTGAAATACCTGTTCAATATTGACACTATGTATTCTTTTTACAAAATATCAATAGGCATTTGAAATCAAATCAGAAATAATTAAACTAAAATTTTTATGCCACATCAAAAGTTTATAGGTGCTGGAACCTGTTGTGCTCACCAAGCCACTTTCCATCATTTACCAACTGGCCCAGCTAACCAGGGAGATGGCAGTTGACTGGAAGTTGGGAAAAGTGACTCCCATCTACAAGAAGAGTTGGAAGGAAGATCTGGGGAACTGCATCTCTGTCAACCTGACCTCAGTTCTGGGGAAGGAGCAGATCATCATGAGTACCACCACACAGCTTAACCAGGGAATCAGTCCTAGCCAGCATGGGTTTAAGAAAGGCAGGTCCTACTTGACCAACCTGATATCCATCTATGATCGTATGACCCACTTAGTGGATGAGGGAAAGGATGTGGATGTTGCCTACCTAGACTTTAGCAAAATCTTTGACACTTCTTTCTTCAGCACTCTCTTGGAGAAGCTGGCTGCTCCTACCTTGGACAGGTGCACTGTTTGATGGGTAAAAAACTGTCCAGATGGCCAGGCCCAGAAAGTGGTGGTGAATGGAGTTACATGCAACTGGAGGCTGGTCATTAGTGGGTTCCCTAGGGCTCAGTTTTAGGGGTCACTGGTGTTCAATATCTTTATCAAGGACCTAGTCAAAGGCATTGATTGCATCCTTAGCAGGTTTGCAGATGACACCAAGCTAAGCGTGAGTGTTGATCTACATGAGGGAAGGAAGGCTCTGCAAGGGATCTGGACAGGCTGGATTGATGGCCTGAGGTCAATTGCATAAGGTTCAACAAGGCCAAGTGCTGGGTCCTGTACTTGGATCACAACAACCTCAAGCAGTGCTACAAGCTGGGGGAAGAGTGGCTGGAAAGCTGTCTGGTGGGAAAGGACCTGGGAGTGCTGGTCAACAACAGCTGAAAACAATCCAGCAGTGTGGCCAGGTGGCCAAGGAAGCCAATGGCATCCTTGCTTGTACCAACAATAATGTGGCAAGAAGGACCAGGACAGTGATTGTCTCCCTGTACTTGGGCACTGCTGAGGCCACACCTCGAATCCTGTGTTTGGTTTTGTGCCCCATTACAAGACAGACATTGAGGTGCTGGAATGTATCCAGAGAAGAGCAATGGAGCTAAGGAAGGGTCTGGAGCACAAATCTTATGAGGAGTGGCTGAGAGAGCTGGGGGTGTTTAGCCTGGAGAAAAGGAGGCTCAGGGAGAACCTTCTCACCCTACAACTACCTACAACTACAACTACCTGCAGCCAAGGGAGGGTCAGTTTTCTCCCAGGTAACAAGCAATAGACAAGAGGAAATGTAGGACAAGAGGAAATGGCCCCAAGTTGCACCAGGTGAGGTTTAGATTAGATATTAAGGAGAAAATGTTTAAAGAAAGGGTTGTCAAGCATTGGAACAGGCTGCCCAGGGAAATGGTGGGGCGATTTAAAAGATAAGTAGATGTGGTGCTTCAGACATAGTTTAGTGGTGGACTTGACAGTGCTGGGTTAATGGTTGGATTCAATCATCTTAAGGGTCTTTTCCAAACTAAATGTTTCTATAATTCTATGATTCTGCTTGCAAAATGGGAACATTCTAATGAGACAAGAAATTCCACATTTAGAAATACCCTGGACTGCAGATCCTAAGGGACAAGTTTTATTGCAGCAAACAGATCTTTTGCTCTTACCATCATAAAAGTGACTTTTTTGGGGTGGGTGTTTTTTTTGTTTGTTTGTTTTTTGGTTTTGGGTTGGTTTTGTTTTTTTTTTTTTTTTTTAATTTTGTAATATGGTAAGAAGTGTTATTCTTGGACAGTAGAGACATATATGTGTTCTATATTTTTCCTCACTTTTGATGTTTTTTCTTTGATTTTGTGTTCATGTGCATCATCTCTCTGATGACTTCACTGTCCTGTAAGAACAATAAGTAAAGTAATTGAGAATTATCATGGAAATCTATGTCAGATGATAAATAAGCACTTTACAAATGAATATCTCATGATGACACTAATTTAAAAACAAGCTCTTTAAAATTGTGCATTTTGTTAGGGCAGCTGAACTGCTGGCATGCCAAGGAGCTCACAACACAGAGATGCTTCAAGTAGGCTGAAAAGCTCAATGAAGGAGAGTCACTAGGTTAAAAATACCCAAGTGCTTTATGCCAGCATGATGTATCATTGTAAGGGAAATGAAGTTTGTTTGTTCTGAACCAAAATTCTTGGCTGACTGTCAGTTTTGCAGGGACATTGAGATGTTAACAGGAAGGGAAAAGTTGCTGGATTTTATGTACGCCAGATATTTTTTGTGCCATGGTCTTCCAGTCCTTTAATGTTCAAGCATTTTTCAGATGTCCTGGGTGTTACCTTTTCATGTGGGAGACCATTACTGATGTGCTAGGTCCTGGAATAGCTGAGAGACAGCAGCCCTGGGCTTCAGGTGTGGCAGTGTCATCTCATCCTTTGTGTTAGACTGATGGGTTGTTCAATGACTCTGAAACTACTACTGTATGGGTAGTCTCTTCCCCTTGATAAAAATGCAATTTCCATCCAGTCCTATTCAAGGGGCTCTTTTGGGAAAAAAAAGAAGACGGTGATCCCTAAATAGACTTTCAAGATGTATATGAGCCAATATGTTTCAAAGATATAGTAGGTTGCATTCAAGATGTTTATTTAACATTTGGGTTGGAAAGACATGGTTCCTGCTATAAATCCTCCCCTCTGTTCTCTATAGAAGGAAACCTGCCAATTAACTTAATCAGTAAATGTTAGACTCTCAGATTGGATGTTTTGAGCAACCTTCAGAGTTTCCAATACCTTTAATAAGGGAAAAATGTATTTTCATATATTAACTCAAATGCATTGTTGGACTTTACTTTTCTTAGTTTCATAGCTCAAAATTATGTCTAAGTATCAATTGCACTGTTATAAATGAACCTGTAGGCTCTGTGCAAAACATGGATAAATTCTCCAGTCCTGATTTGCATGAAGATGGTCCCTAAGGAAGAGGATATTTACCCAAGTTCAGTGTCATCTTAATGATCTGTACCTGGAGTGTGTTTAAATACCTTCAAATCCAGAAACGGGAGCCCATATCCATCTGTATAACTATTACCAAAGTCACTTATTCCTGTTCATGCAGGAAGTCTGTGGTAATACTTAAAATCAACACTAGACTTTGTATATCCAAAAAACAAACCTCTCCATTTTAATTCACACTAAATGTCTCTTTGGTGTCCAAATTCTATAAGTAAAGCAGCTGTTTTGTATGCCTGTGGATTACTCAGAAAACATTTAAATGCTTAAAATCAATAATGAATAACACTTAAGACTGGTTATGTATGCAACATTTTCTCTAACTGCAAAAGAACCCCAAGCCATTTTCTTCTTCCCTCCCAGAAAGTGACCAATCAAACCAGCTTGGCCTTCTTTGATTTGAAGTGTCAGGTTTGGGATTTTGTCCTTCATTCTACAATTAATTATGACAATGGGTTTGCAACCACTTGTAAAATATTGCTCATAGTAGCTAGTAAGAAAACAGTATTTCTATTACTTATATAGATGAAGTGCAAACTTTAAAGTGTGAATTCAGATAATGCAAAAAAAAAGCTAATAAGATGTGTAAATTTCATTAAATAGCACATCAATTTTCTTTTTTGTTCTCAAAAGCCTTAGAGAAAAATCAAAAAGAAACATAATCGGGAGATCAAATGTTGCATGTTAGTATACAGGCAAATTAAGTTTCTACTATTTATTCTCTGAATATTTCTGGATAATGTCTTCTGATGTTTAAGACTAAATGTAAAATGAAGAAAAGTGAAACTAAGGGATAAGAGCTAGAAAAAAAAAATCTAAAAATGGAGGAAGACTTGCTATAATAATATATTAGAAGACAGAGGGAAAAGGAGAGATAGAGAGAAGAATGTAAACAAACAGTAAAATAAATGGAAATTAAAAATGAAACAGAGATGTTAAGAAACAAGACAACTACTGTGATAACAATCCAGACTATCAGCAGTTCCTATACTTGGAAAAAAATTTCCTTAACAGGAATTGAAAGCTTCCTTAATTCTTCTGGGACATTCCTGCCATCCCAGTTCAATCAAGGAACTATACTAAGGATTGACAAATGAGGAAGTTTTTGGTCTATCTGTATGTTAACCCCAAACACCCAAATTCTACTGGTGGGTCAAAGTGCATTCTGCTAGCTAAGAATGAAACTGAAGACCTCAATTCTTTCACAATATGTGCCTGTTCATCTTACCAGTACAAGGTTTTAAAAATTCACTCTCAAAGGCTACCTGAAAAAAAAAAAAAGCATATAATTTCAATTTTTTTTAGCAATTTTTCTTCTGAAACGTCAAGAAAATAAATAATTATGAATGCTCCCAACTATCTTCATTGGTGGTGAGCAGTAAGTCCTATGCCAAGACAAATATTAATTCAAAGACAAAAGGAGATGAGCCTTGGAGTGCATATTCCACTTGCATGTGCATGAGGATGTGGATTAGGTACTGCTGAAACGAACAATTCCCAGAGACTTCTCATCACAAAGATTTTATAGAAATGTGAGTTTAAAACCATCCTCTGGACTTGAAAAAGGTCCAGACAAGCCTATTACTTTTATGATGCAGCATTTATATTCATGGCAAGTGAATAACACATACCATTTGATTCCAATGGAAATGTACAGCTCAACTACAGATTATTTAAGAACCAATACGGAAGACCTGCAACATTAGTTGGCTTTTTAGTTATTATATGATATTTCAATAGGAAGGAGAGGCAACTGGGAATGACTTACCAAGATCTCCATGGCATTTCATTATCAACTAGTGGCACACAAACAAAAATAGTTTGTTAGACTTTGTGGAAATCTCACAGAAATAAATTGGGCTGTATAAGCATATCTTTGATTAAAAATTTTTTAAAAGCTTCAGAGGTTACCATGCATGAGGTATGCAGATTTTTTTTTGTGGCTATTTAGCATGTGTTGATGTTTAAAATCTGTCATTAACAAACTTTATCTGTGTAGGTGCTAACAAATCACGGTTTGGGACAGGACTTACAAAAACTTATCCATAGCCACTGGATGGTCCAGTTTTTTGACTAAAGGTGTAGTACAAGTTAAGGTAAACAGACTTACAGGCTAGGAGGAAATGGTCTAGTCAACACAATGGAGCAATATTATGAGTATGTCCTGTGGACTAGAACTGCTTGACTTACATAAAAACATATCTCTGATCCTCAGAAAAGTATATATGGGCACAACAAATGCCTTGGGACATTTTACTTAACTTTAGCCAGCTAAAATTTGGATGTCTGACCCAAGCATGTAAATTAGTCTTGCTCTATGGTAAATAGAAAGGGATAAACATTTCTGGAGGACAATTCATCCTTCCCTAAAATAGACTTCTTCTGTCTTTTGTTCTCTTACAGAAGGAATTCAAGATGTCAGTTTTAGTTGTATCTGATGTAGTTTAAGCAGAAACCAGGACACATCTCTGTCAGGCCTCTAGCTGCCACTGCAAAAGGGTATGGATATCCTTTAAGTTCTGTTTTGCATCTGCTAGCCTTTGGCAGATGTCTCATATGCTATAATGCAAAGTAGATACCTTAGATAGGTAGATAAAAAAATTTGCAGGTGATTTCAAGTTTAAAACTTAAAATTTAAACTCACCCTTATGGTGTTCAAAGTCTTTCTCTTCTCTCCCTTAAAAGGATCTATCAATTTCCAATAATCAGCAAAACAGTAGTAAAATTTAGTTCAACATTTAATAGAAGCACAGTGTCAATATCACAATTAATGAGGGAAATTCAGAGATTTCTTTCTCCTGAATGTTCTGTAAAACAATAACTGCAAGGTCCCAAGTACATAGGAATGCTCAAAGCATAAGGTAGAAAAAGAATGCAGGAGGAGGTTCATATAGCAGAGTTATCATCTATCCAAGTAATAAGCCTTTTTTCTAATAGATTTTTCTAATTTTCTGTGGTAGAACTATTTACCATGTATTTGGGGACAGGCTGATATTTCAGCAGTATGAAAAACATGTGCATTAATTTGCCTAGAGTCTCAGAAGGAGAGTAGGCAGGTACTTCAAGCAAAATATAAATACATTTCCACAAATATATCTACACATTTTCTACAAATACATTTACAAAATAAGCATATTTCCACATGGTTGCATAATCATCCATAGCTTTAATCCAAAAAATAGGGAGTTTCTTCCATGAAACAAGTAATAAAAATTTGCATATGTTTGTTTCTTTGTTGTGGGCCATCCTGTGTGGCCAGGTCTAGAATTAATTTCCCAAAAATTCTTGATAGGTATCACTATTTGCACATAACACTTGCTCTGCTTTTTTTATTGCTCAGCCTATAGTTCAAGAAGATATTGGAAAGTATGTGACAATCAATTTTTGCAACATCTTATGTGTATGTGTGGGCTTGGGAATTTATGTGAAGTATTTTGAATATATTCAGCTACTTATTTCTAAATATTTAGATGATTTAAACCAATTTTTTGACACTCATCTCCATTTCTGAAATTTAAACACAGACCTCAAAAAATTTTATGCATATGCCTAATTTTATTTGCAGATAGGTTCCTCAGCTGAGTTAGAGGGGGTTTACGGAATCATTACTGAATTTTTCAGTTTGTAGTCCATTTTCCATCACTGAGTACAGTTAAGGGAGGAGAATCTCCACATCTGATTCTGCCTACCTAACCTGTTCCTTTTCTCCAGCCACCTGATCATCTTTGTCACCCTCTTCTGGACCCACTGCAACAGGTCCCTGTCCCTCTTATGTTGGGGTTCCTTGAACTGGATGCAGCACCCCAGGTGGGACCTTACATGAGCAGAGGGGGAGAATCATCTCTCTTGACCTGGCCACACTTATTTTCATGCAGCCCAGGACATAATTGCCCTTGTGAGCTGCAAGTGGACACTGATGGCTCCTGTCGAGATTCTCATCAACCAGCGCTCCCAAGCTCTTCTTCTCAGGGTTGCTCTCAATCCATTCTCCACCCAGACTGCATTTGTGTTTTGGATTGTCCTCAACTTGCTCTGGAGTAAAATATCTTTTGAGAGTGGTAGGGAGTCCTCATGTTTGGTCATGGCTCAGAATGGATTTCCATGTGCGGTTTCTATGGCTCCAGGTACTTCAGTGACTTCCAGTTTTATCACAAAAGATTTCTGTTGAATGTGTTTGTTTCAGTTTTTTATTTTAATATTCAAAGTTCACTGTAAGTATAAGGTAAAGACTGGGGCCTTGATGTGCTAAAATAGTATAATGTGTCTTATCCTTAAATATTTATACATGTTAAGAATAATTCTGCTAAGGGCAAAAGATTTCATTTAAATTTCATTTAATTTTAAACTTCCATTTAGGATGTCATTTAACTCTCAGTCCATCCTGATTATAAGAACTCTAACCAACTGAAGCTAACGTGTGAGATTAACCAGAAGGTTTTTTTTCTTAAGTGGAAAGGATATTTTGTATTGATTTTGTATTGATTTTGATTAATAAGAGATTGTTTTTAGAAAGTGTCACATCAAGGAGGATTTTCTTAAATTCTACTATTTATTGTAATATGGGAAAGCAGTTTTGACATAGCAGAGTTTCCTGACAGAATAGAGCACAAAATTATAGAATTAAGTACAAGAATTATAACTGAGACCCTGTTTAGCTGGTGTCAGTCTCCCAATAACTGATCATGCTTATCCATGTCAATCTTAGATATCTGTCTCTAAAAACAGGCTATGAACTAAAAACACCTACAAAAATATCAGTGAAAAATATCAACAGCAAGCAGAGAATAGGAGGTATGGTAGCTGAAAAGGAGTAGCAGTGCTTGGTTCTGTGTAACTGTGTAACTACTCCCTAACCATTCAGCATTCACTGGCAGTCCTGCATTCAGGTGCTCCTGCTAGAGATGAATGTCACAACCTGTGGGTGACACATAGACACAGAAAATAGGATAAAAAGTTACCAAACTTATATATCAGGGCCCAAAATGTTAGTTCTTTCCCTCCTTACACCTTCCTTCAAGATGCAATATCCTACTCTTCCATCTGTAGGGATACAAATTGCTTCATTTCACGTCTTATGTCCTTTTTACACACTGTTCTCAAATACAGTGTAGAG
>JAWWEU010000001.1:35750450-35780216 GCA_035583155.1 Acropternis orthonyx | reverse complement strand
CCATCTGTAGGGATACAAATTGCTTCATTTCACGTCTTATGTCCTTTTTACACACTGTTCTCAAATACAGTGTAGAGATCATCTATGCAATGGATTTGGGGTGTCTGATGCCCTTTATGCATTACACACTTGAGCCTCGTGCACCCAGTGTCATCATTCTCATCAGCTGCAACAGAGAAAAGTGATGACTTAACCTGAAACACTGCAAACATGAAGGAATGATATCCATCCTCAGTTTCGCATCCAGCTTCTTTAAAAAAGCTTGGAACCTGTTTAATCAACAGTTTATCTTGTTTATTCCACCTTTCCTCAGTTTTCTAGTACTACATTACTCCAGGGATCCTTCTAGATTTTTTTGGTTGCTTTGTTTCAGATGACTGCATTCCTATTTATAAGTTAATTTTCATACATCTTAAATGTCATATGGATTTCCACCATTTCACCATCTCCTTGTTACCTAGTTGTTTCTCCCTGTACCTCTCTGTTTGCTGACAAGGTTAAATGTTTCAGGCAGTCCTGGCTGAATCTCAGTTGCAGCACTGTAGGCTGCAAGATGCAGACACTTTCTGAATATAACTGGAATATGCTGTGACTCAGCAGTTCAAGTGGGTACCAGCCCTCTGCCAGGCACTTCATCCCCAGCAGATATAGTTTAAGGTAAACGTGCCCCCAAGGCAATCTGTGTATGTAATTTGCACTAGCACATCACAGTAGGATGCAGGTGACTCTGAGTTTAATGAGTTATGCAATTTGTCCAAAAAGGCTTATGAAAATATCTAGCTACCCCAGAATAAACCATACATTTTTGTTACTAAGTAACAGACCCCTTCTATCATTTAAGTTTAAAGAATGATTAATCTCTGCCTAACAAGATGAAATACAATAAGTAATAAATTTACCTAAAGAAATTAAATAGTAGAAGCAACAACTTAAGAGTTTAAACACATGGAAAAATATTCCTTTACATTTAGAAAGAAAGATCTTTATGTCACAGTCAGGTAGGAGTGAGTTTTCATTACACTTTTCTGGTATTATATATCTGCTTAGAAAGTATAAGCTGGATTTATTCAGTAGGAGTTTCCAGAAGGTTGAGACCTAGTTTTTCTAAAGTTTTGGTAAACTCCGCATATAAAATCTTTAACCTTAGTGCTAACAGTGGCAAGCCATTCTTTCATATATACACCTGTAATGTTATATTTAAATCATACTTTTATATACTGCAAGAAATGAAAACATAAAAATGATTTTGTCCCACAGCACATTAAAAGTACTGAATGTCACCCCAAACCATCTGCAACTGATTCTTGCATGCAACCAACATCAATTTGACTATGGATCCCAACTAACCAGTTCTGAGTAAAAGGGATGGGGCCTAACTCAGTAGCAGCACCACACCATTTCACCTATAATGTTTGGGAGCCAGGCTAATATTTGCACAATCTTGCATTGTGTTATGAAGATATACAAGACCTCTTAGTTCTGTCGCCTTGTGTTCTGCATCGTAGACTGAGCTTGAGCTCCCAGTACCCACACACAGTCATTCAATGTCATCCAGTGATTGAAAGGACAATTGAATCCAATTTCTGTCGGTGATGTCAAGCCATAGAAAATATTGCTGGCTTCAAAGCTAACTGGAAATTTCCAGAAATTCTCTATCAAAAAAGCAGCACATATGGAAAAAAAGAAGGTCAAATTCTTTTTCTTGTACTGCTCTGCTGTAAATGGCATAGGGAAAGAAACTGAATTTTCACTGCCAACCAAGGATCATTACTGGAACTAACATATATTTGATGGGAGAGAGGATCCCTATGGAAATTGAAGTGAAGATGAATGCTCACCAAAAGAATAGCTGAAAAATACAAGATTCCTGAGTAATACAGTGGAGTGCCTAGAGACAGAAGCACAGGAAATGAAACAAGACATGACAGAAATAACACCATTGGCATAGAAAGCCACTCCAGAAATGACATGGTCATAGTTTTCATGGTACAGAGCATTGGTACTCCTGGACATGGTGTTTAGGAAGGTAGAAACACAAATTATTTTCGTGGCATCATGTCCCAAGTTACAGATCCAATAGACTTTGTAGAGATAAAAAGGGAGATAAAGCATAAAAGGAACTCTGTTTAAGTTGGAACAACCTGGGAGTGACTGAAGTGATTCTACTAATTTAGGGCTGGGTGTCAGCTGTACTTGGAAACAGATTTCAGCATTACAACAGTCTGGGTCCTACTGGGAAACTTCAACTTATCAGAAACAGAATGGGGCATAAACGTTAATGATGAGGGCCTCCTGCTCCCGACTGTGTAGGTCACAAGACTGTCTCTTGTCCAACAAAAGACATATTATTTTAGACCTGTTGCCAGTAAACAAACACAATGCTAAGGAAGACACAGGTTTTTTACTAGAAAACTGTGTCTTCCTTAGTGTCCCCCTTGTTACTGCAATAAGTCTAAAATAATATATCTAACACCCTTATCTAAAGTGGCTGAAAATTACAGACCTGTGTCTTAAGCTGTTTAGCAAAGTGTTTTGAGCCCAACAGGACTATTTGGCAACTCAAAAAGCAGAGATTTAATAATAAGTGGATATAATATATATAATGAACAAGAGAAATTAGGTCTTTGTCATCTCTAAGTATACAGACATTGCAAAATTTTCTGTAAAAAGGTATAGCAATTGAAAACAACCAATACAAGGTTCTTCCATTATGTAAAGAAAAAGAAACCCAAGAAAATAAGTTGTTAAGTTGCTACACAACAGTGACTAAAGGTAATCTAGCTGTGGTCAAGAATCTGAATAAATACCTTCCTCTCTCTCTAGTAAGGATAATTTTGCTAAATATGAGAACAAAAGAGACATTCTTTGGTTTATTGGATATGGATCTGTAATTCAACATTTGAGGCTGGAGTAAAACTGAGGACATAACTTAATTCTCTTTTAAAAGTTGTTCTTAGCACTATGACAGGACTAGAATTTCCTGCTTGGACTACACAAACTGTTAGTCTGAAAGCTTACAAACTCCAAAGCAATTAGTATTTAATGTTCAGAGCACCTGAAAGCATATCTGAACATGTTCAATGAATTGATAAACAGCTGTATATGACAGAAAAAGTTTCTTTTTATTCACATAAAGCAGTATGGCCTGAAGGAAGGTAGAGAGTAAAGAGAACTTGGGAGTGAACAGTTTGCACCACCTCTGTAAAAGCTGCTCTTTCCGGTTGATTGAGATGTAGTTAATGCACCCAATGATTCACAGTAGCAGTTTTACATCACAGAATGTTGCTGAAATTGATATAGGAAGTTGTGAGGGTATTAGGAAGGCTTCTTGATAAACAAAGCGCTATATTTAAAAATGGTGATGTCCTGCAGGTAACTAAAGATTTGCAAGTTTTGCTCCAAAGTACACAAACAAAAAATTATGTAAAATTAAATAAAGCAAAATATTCACAGAAGGTGGATTCCACAGCAATTAGCTGCTAACTTTCTTTGGGAAGATAAATAATTCGCTAACAAAAGTGCGTGCATCCCATCTGTGATCTGAATTTCTGTAAGGTATAGTGCCACTGAAAAAAAAAAAAAATTAGCTGCTCCAGAATTAGTGCTTCAGGGTGACCAGATGATCCACTGTGGTCCCTTCCAACCTTACCCACTCTATGATTCTGTGAAAAGAAGTGTAAATATTTTGAAAAATCATGAAAAAAAGTTGAGACTTGGTGATTATTAATTTTGTTGTAAGAGAAAATTTTGCAAATACACTAAGGGACTTGGGCCCATGTTTATTATTTTCACAAATGCATGTGGCAGAAGGAAAAAAATCAAAAAGTGTTAATGAAAGTTGCCAATACACCAGTATTAACACACTTTGCCAAAACAAATAAGAATCAAAAATAAATGAAATGAGAAGACAAAAACTGTGGTAGTAATTCAAATGGGAAAATGTAATACAACAATGTTCAAAAGTGAGCATTATCCTTTTTCAGATGGTTTGATTGAGATGAGATTTTCCACTATTTGGCATCCACACAAATAGGTACACTGTAAGTATGTAGTTAGATAGAAATATCATAAAGCAAACACATGCACATAGTAATTCATTTTTGTGTATGTTCTATGACTGTGTTCTGCTTATCTTAAAATGAGTTGATAATGTCTCCTGCAGGAATTAGGTAGTGTTGTTCTGCTTGCAGAACAGCTGTCTAAGGTACAGCTGAGAAGAGATACTCAGCTAGATGGATCAAAACCTTTTTTCTCATCCACTATCCTTCTGACAGTCTCATCTGGAAGACTCTACAGTGTCCTCTGTATTTATAAAAAATACAGTACCACTGGAACATGCATGAAAAAGCACTGTTGCATGGTTTGAGGAATAACAAGGAAACTGTAAGACAACAAGCTTGTGTAGTCTGGCACAGCAAAGGAAGATGACTTATTTCCTCTCAGTAAATGCAGTATGTCAGAGTAGACACAATATGTCAATAAAAGTTGAAGAGGGACAAGTATACCAAGAACAATCCCCAACAATGGGTCCTCGGGCAAAGACAGACAACAACTTACTAGATGGTTTTAGGAAGAGCACTGCTAGCAGGTTGAGGGAGGAGATCCTTTTCCTCTAGTCAGTACTCATATTAGCTGATGGGTGTACTATGTCCAGTGCTGGGCTATCCTGTCTGAACATTTTCTTACACATCTGTTGAGCATCGAAGCTGGGGCAGTGAAAACCAAGCTTCAAAGCTCAATTAGATTTCAGAGAGAAGCAGTTTAAGAAAAGGTTTACATCACTGGGAGATGGTCACAGTTTTGTGTTCATCTTAAGCATTCCACAAGAAGCAGCTATGTGAACTTGTGTCTTCTGTCAAGCAATACAAGGACAACAGCAGCCATTTAGACTGCTCAAGAGGTCCAATAAAGATATTAAAATATTTGAAGATGAAAGAACCTTTTATAAGGAAGGATGCCAAGAGAAGTGAGCAGGCTTCACAGTGGATGAGAATAATCTGACTCATTAGTTAAGCTGCATTGACTAGACCCATAATACTAATGCCATCATACTTTACAGTATCATTTTGACATTAACAAGTTTGCCTTTAGCAGGTGCAACCATTTATAGCCAATAGCACATATCTATTTAATTAACATTTGGATCTTCCTAAGTTCCTCTACCCCAGGATTCAGAATATGACAAGTGGAGGATAACATTCCCACTGAGGCACTCTTGGCATTGATACTGGATATGACTACCCTTGCCCATGAAAAGATACCTTGTCATGTACTCAGAACTACTATACTCAAGTCCCTCTTAATATTGATGCATCATTCTCAAACTCATTTGCCCACGTTTCCTGCACTGACACACCACTTATGACCATGAGACCAGTCTGAGCAACCTCAGATACTCTTCTAGTATAGAATAAAAGAAGACCGTGAAATCTTAGAATTTGGGAGAATAAAACTTAGATAAAATTAAAAAGGAGAAAAATAAATGTAGGGAATAAGAAGTTATAGGTAGAGGACAAATTAGAAGACATATAATACATCAGCAAAAATACAAAAACAATTGAACACTACAATAAGATTGGAAAATATGATTGCAGGAAATATTTAGTGACACTTTTCACTATCATTTTCAGGTGCTTAAGTGCTTTGCTGCACTGAGGTGTAATTGACTGATGTGAATGGATGAAAAAGATTTGAAAATAATGAAAAAGAATATATTTTCCTTTAGATGTTGAAATAATACAAAAAACTATTAATTCAGTCATCTAGAAACTTAGAAAGTAAAACTTATCCAGGTAGGTATCTGTGTTATTGTTCAAGAACTAATCTCTGGTTGCAACTGTTTCTTTAAAGATTGCCTCTAGTACAATTTCACCTCAGCAAGCAAGCAAACGAAAAAGAAATCTGGGTATAATGAAAACATGAAATAAAGCACTATATTGAGCCCATTAAAGATAGCTATTTGACTAGTTTTAGACATCAACCTATATGATATGTAGGACTGCCAATTTAAAGCATATGCATTGACCATCCAGGCCAGTAACTAGAGATAGGAAAACCAGAATGTTAAATTTAGAATGTCTGGCATTTTTGAAATGTATTCATGGCCAAGAACTTCCCTTGCTAAATCAAATCATCCAAACTGTTCAATTATCCATAAGGGAATTAAAAAAGAAGTCTAAATAAATGGATTTGTTTTACATTTAACAAATTATAATTAGAATGAATCCATAATCCCTTTCACTGACAACTTTTTCAAAGATTAAAAATTAATTAAGTTCTTTCTTGTCTTCTCTTTCACCCTGAAACTTTCTCTCATAATGTTAAGAAATATTACTGCAAAATTAACTGTAACTGTTTTGTACTGATTTCAATTGGAAAAACTACTGTTTTTCATAAATCTTGTTCTGTCTCTTGCTTTGCTACCAAATAATTATTTTCTTTATTCCAGTGTCCCCTCTATACTGTCTACACTGCCTTGACTATTTGCTATGTTGCATTTATGTACTCTCATATAGATAATTTCATCATCAAAATCGTCAGTGTGACAATATACTAAAACATATTAATCTAATCCCCCATGAAAAAAATCTTCCAATTATGAAAGGGAGATCCATGTTCCTTTTATTCAAGAGTTTTGAGCGTTAAAAAAGTGAAACTGTAAAGCACTAGTCTATCCTTATAATGCTCCTTTTCTATAATCTAAGTGGCATATGTGTATGATATCTGTCCATTAGATTAGAGACTAAGTGTAGTATTTGTCCCACTTTACCTGCATATTTTTTTTCTTGTATAATATGGTCATTTAGTCTCCTTCTGCGGTTGTGTAGGTAAATAAGTTGCACTTACATACAGACTTAAATGCTTCTCCATTAGTATTTCATCTATTAAGTCTTTTAAATGAACTGAGACAATCTCACCCGAAATGGTTAGAAACTTTTTGAAGAATATATGTTTTACTTACAAATGCTTATCTAATGGTCCCATTTTCAAGGGACTAAAATGTCTAGAGATACAAGAAAGTATTCAACAGTTTTCAAGTTCAAGGGTGCCTGTTTTCTGGCAGTTTGCTAATATACTATCATATTAGATCTTCACTAGATTCCTTTCTGCATTTTGGGCTCACTTTTGTAATCTCAGGAGTCTTTACAATCTAGTATATTTTTTTAATAGAAAAGTTTTCAGATATATGTCCTTATATTTGGTATGCACAGACCCTTCTTTTTCATGTAATAACTTGCAGTCTGCTTGCAGCTTGCTCAATGAGCAAAGCAGCATGCAGCAAAGACTTTGAGGCACCAGGTCGAGTCACATAGGAAGCCAAAATAACCTCTTCTAAAAAAGGGTGTGTGGGTTTTTTTCCTGAATTATTTTCAACAATAAGACAGAATTTTATTTTTTTTTTCAGTGTAATTAAAAGCTTAGGACAAAATAGAATGGCATTCCTAAAAATGTCTCTTCTTTTTTCCAGAAAATACTAAGCACTCATACTCTGAGAGAGATGCCATCATGTGGTCTCAGGATGGCCATTGAGGATCAGCATGGGAATCCTATATTTTCCATCCATTCTAAGTAAAAAAATATTATTTGGGTAGATCAGTGTCAACAGGTTTCATCGCCAGAGACATAGGATGATGTTGCAACTGCTGTCCTGAAGTAAAGATTTCATTTGCAACAAACCTGTTCATATCAGACTGTGTTCACTTGGTACCTTCTACAATGCTCATGAATCAAAAAAGTTGAGTGAATAGGAGCACAGAGCCAGTCTGATAAACAGACATGAGTGTGAGCGGTCAGGATACCATTTCTGAGTATCAAATGTAGCTACAACCACAGTAGTCAAGAACAGCTGTAGTTAGCATATGCACCAAGAAGCTATAACAACACACCAGCCCTTGGCTGAATTGCTGGATGCAGCTATTAAAAAAAGAAAAAGAACCAAAAAAAACCCAAAAACAAAAACAAAAACAAAAAAACCCAAACACCACAAAAAAACCCCAAACAAACAAAAAACTGTTGCAAATAATTCGTAAAGAAAAGCCAAAATACGGTTTTTGAGTAGTTCAGGAGTTTTCACTTCAGACTAGAGAATAACATCTTTACTGGTAAAGTCTGCCAGACCAGCGGATTTTCCCAGCTCCCATTTGGTATGCGTCTCATGTTCCCATGTCATGTTCTCCAAGCAGTAAATAGTAGGTAAATACTAAGGGTTGGATTTCATTGAACTGAGCATAAGCAATTTTTTCTGCTATTTGCAGACCTTGGAGAGGAATAAGTGTCTTTCCTGCCATCAGATTATGCTTTTATAGTTTAACTTTGATTGTCTACTTTTTGTTCAATCTTCGTCCAGGTGAACTACAGATAAAACCTGTACAGACATTCAGTCCTGTGATGCAGGGTCTTTGAGACTTTTTTCTAATGAAATTTTATTTATTTTGCAGCTATTCCCTTCCTTCCTCCCATTTCTGACTCCCTTATAGAGCACTACATCCTCGTAGGGTATAAGACCCTACCATGGCATTAATTTCTTCATTAACCACAACTGATAGGAAATCTCCAAAAAAGGAAAGTCTCCCTTAGGCAAAGGTGAGTTCTGTATTTGTTGTCATTTGGCTTCTGCAGGGAGGAAGAGCAGGGTAAACACACAGGAATATATGATTTATTTCACTGACAGACATCGTAATATGGATTTTCTCACTCTTCTCCCCTAGCATGATAAACCAGGAATTATCCATCTTTATAGTAAAAGGAAGTAAACTTACTGGAAAGGATGCACAGGCACTTTCATTCTTGTTTCCTGAAGTTCTGGAAGAGCTTGTGGAAAGAACTGATTTGATTCCATCTGAAACTGATTGTACTCCCTCAGTGCAGGAAAGCTCACTGCAGGTCAAAAGAGTGTATTAAAGGGAGGATTTTCTGTGACTTAAATTCTGATGGCTTAATAAGGAATTTCTATACAGTCAGCATAAACTCACATTCTGTTGGGTCTGGAAGAAGTTATATCTTTCCCAGCAAGAAACTTCATCAGAGCTAGATTTCAGTGTATGAAATGAATGTCAGAGTTTGAGTCTGACCCAAATCCTCTTGACAACCTTTTAAGCAAAATTAAATTTATTCAAAACATTAGCTTTTAATGATCATTATATTTTATTAAAACTGTCACTGGGTGTTTTGTTGCCAGCAGGGTAAGATCACATCTTTAAAACCTCTTCTTATATATAGTAATGTCATCTTGGCCTTTTTTGTAGTACCTTATAGGTTACTCATCAGTTCCTTCAATATTGAAAAACCATGAGATAGTTATTAAGAGATATAGTAATATATCACTAAAGGACACTGAAGTAGAGTGTGACATATTTCAAGTTTCTCCTTCACAATTTTGGCCTTCCACAGGTCTATTATTTAGGAGAAAGAGGAGAGAGGAGAGAGAAAAGGTAACCTAATCATTTGAAACATCAGAAACCATTGTCCTACAGTAGCAATTGTATTTTCTTCTGGTTTTAGACTTGAAAATATTGCAGGTTGTATTCCAGGTCATCATATTAAAATAATTAGTATGAGAAACAGCATCAGTATGAGACTTACCCTTCAGTACTTCAAAAATCATGCAGAGCTATAGACACAAGAGAAATGACCATGAGCTGGAATGAAAAGAGTATTATGCCACTAGAAAAGTGGTTGGATACACAGTCTACTTTATTGCTTTTTCCGTTGCCATATAGTACTGCCAGTGTCAATAACAACAATTTACATTTGCATAAACACTCTTATTCCAAAACACATGGCAAATCATAGGACAAATTATGCTTTTGGTTATATGGATTAATCCTCAAGCCAAATGCTTTTTCCTGTAAAAATCCAGAACAAAATGTTGGCTTCTTGAGTGTGGGAAAACCTCCAAGCATGGAAGATCAACGCTGATAACAGAGCACATATTTTCTACTCTAGATATTTGTTACATTCCGGTCCTGAAGGCTAAACTGGGTATTCTACTTTAATTTCAGGCTTCAAGATATTTCCCTCACAGGAACCCTTGTATAGCCTTTGGTTCTTTGGTACCTTGAATTAATGTCCAGAGGAAAACTACACACTTTTCTGTGAGAGATTTCTTTGGTGATAATATAGGCATTTTGGCAAAAAGGATATTATAAGGATAACATGCAACTCCACAAAAGCATTACAACAGATTACCAGGACTAACAAGCATTGCTGTACTTAGGACCCTTTGTTACACTTCACAAAGACAAACTCGATGCAACTTAAGTTAGGTACCCTCAACTTACAGAAAGTAAGTGTTTAAGTTACCCACAAGAGGAAGAAAAGAATAAAGGAAAAGAATTTAAGAGAAGAAAGATTAAAACAAGAAAACAGGTGGAGAAACAACATAGTTACCACTTAGAAGGTCACATGTTGACAGTTCCAAAGACAACAAGCCAAGAACCAATGGAAACCTGATGCTGCCTGGGTGGGACCTTTGGTTCACTGACCACTCCCTGTCCCCTCAGCCAAGGTGAGGGGTGCCACAATCAATTAGAGGCTCCAAGGGAGTGGTGTGAGTGGGTTACCAGGCAGGCCAGCCAAGCCAGGTGGCTCCCTGGGCATGTGGCTGCAGCCCCTGTGCTTTGGGTAGGCTTGTCATGGTCCTGCAGGCACAGCCCATCCCCTGCACACACACACACACACACACACACAGACCCCACAAGGGGGTTCTGACCCAATAACAACTGATCTGGTGTGTAACAACATTTCTGCAACTGGAAGACTTGGATCCCCTCTGTCTTAGAACACTCTAAACACCACTGTACAACCACAGAGTATAGCTTAATGTACCATACCACCATAAAAATATTGCCAAAATAAATATTTTTTTTCCTGGATATTTTAGACCTTTCTAAAATTAAGATTAAAGCCAGAGCACAAAAACCTGCAATTCACTTGATTCTTCATGTTATTACACCAATTTAATTTTGCATGCTGAAATCAGCAAACAGATATGTGAAAATCACGTCTCAGATAAGAAAATATAGCAGAATATTATAGCTATAACAATAAATAAGATGAGAATTAGGAAAAGGAGAAACCACCAGAAATCCCAATGATGAGACAAGAGACTTAACCCGCAGAGTTAACTATGTTCCTTTCAAACCAGTAGTTTTTAATAAGTCTAACAATGTCATAGAGTGCTATGACTTTTCTGTTTGCCTCTAACTGGCTTGTGAGAACATGTTTTTATCGACTTGCTTTTTGTCATTTAATAGTGGTTATGTAGTTGTTATTGATCTGCACCTGAAGCAAAGCAACATCTTCACTTTCTCTCAGAAAGTAGATATCTGTGGCCTGGAATTATCTTTCCTAAATGGAACATTAAATGACGTGCCTAAGTTGGAGCTATTATTATTTACGTATCCTATATAAAGAATTCCTCTTGATGACAAAAATAATTATATATTAGAATCTTGCATGGAACACAGAGAGGACCCAGGAACTATGCTGTCTACCCTGAACATAATCAGTTTGCACTCTAGGCTTCAAAGACAGGAAAGTCTCTAAGGTTGCTTTACTTACCAGTATAGATATAACCATATATAAGTAACAGATAGTGATAACAAGGTTTTGGAGAGATTCTCTGTGAACTTCCAGTTTCTCTGCTGCGTTTTTGGAGAAGATACTCAGGCTATTGTGGAAAACTACTCCTTAGTTGGCCTCAGCTGAGGAAAGTCTCACTGCAAATTCTCTGCACACTGAACAAGGATGAAAAAAGAGCATTTGTTACATAGGCGAATAAACCATAATATGGAATAAACCAGCATTATGCCAAATGTCTCTTGTATTTGTTTCTTTTCCTGTATTTCTGTGATCTACAGCTAAGGCCCACCACCTGCTCACATAGAGCTGTCTTCATATATACTTGGACTAGCATTCAAAACAATCTCAGGAGGCTTGTAAATGCAAACTGAACAATAAGATTTCCAGACAATGCCACAGGAGCAATCTGAAAGTCAGGCAGTAAAGATGAACTAGAGTTAGAGTTCAAATAAATCATATTACAGTGAAAATTGCCAATTACTTCACTTTTAAATTAAAGCTAGTACTCACAAGCTTTGTTTTTTTTAAAGCAGAACAAAATCAAATCTTTGATAATTTTGCTTACCAGCAGTGTTTTAAAGCTGGACTGGTAAAGCATTTCAGATATATATGTTTTGATGTACACCAGTAATTGTTCAGCAATTAGAATGTCTCTCTGGGTTTTATATTGGTTTCACAGAAAGAGATACTACCTTCAGCTGAGTTATGAAACTGTTAAGGAGTCCCAGTGCCGGCTTCAGAAAGGCCACAAGTAGTCAGAATGGGCAGACCTATGGGATACAGTCTGCATTAATTCTTGAAAAGGTCCATGGAACCACAGTGCAGGAATACATTAACAGAAGACAAGCATCTCATCCTGTTTCACTGCCTACATTGGCACTTCAACCGTACCAAGGAACTATCAATTATTTTAATTATCTTCTCTCTGCTAACAGCAGTGATTGACTTCTTAGTCAGTTTTTAAAGATCTTTTTCCGGAAGACAGATAAATTGTAAATGAAGATAGAAATCCAGGACAGATTCTGATGATTTTACTCACATCAAGTAGTTAACTGCTCTGGAAGTAGTCCTGCTAATTATCACAAAGAAAGGTTGTTAGCAGCAGCAGGAGACATTTCAGGCCTCCTCTCCAACTTACCAAGGCAGAAGGGAGAACCTCCTTGAACGTAGAGAAAAGTGTACAAAAATTTAGTTAAATTATTTAGAAAATATCTTCAAATTAAGGACATATTTCAAATTCTTCACTCATCTGAAAAAGACTTTTGAGCAAGTTATTTCTGCCAGGAGCAAGAATGAGGCTTACAAGAGCTGCTCAGGTGTGAAGAAGTAATCAGTGAGCTTCAATCTTTGTCGCTGCTGACAGAGTGACACTTGATTGAGAAAGATTTAAACACATGAATGTGTGTCTGTGTCTCTACCCTAACATAAACACATATTGTTTACAAAAGCTTTTTGCTTGGAGCCCTTCAAAGCTTCTTTCACATATTTTATATTTACACTTACCTCTCACTTTTAGACTTGGTTCATTTATATTGCATTTAAGCACATAAATGATACAAGTGCACAGCTACATAAACTGAAATTGTAATGTTACCTATATATAACTTATATTAGTGTTTTAAAGTCAAAATAATTGATAAATGTTTTTTAAAGAAAAACTGTTAAATTGACCCATGACCATTTATTACTTGAGTGGCTACTAATAACCATTCTTTTTCCACCTCAAAGACAATTTATTGTAATTTTCATCTGCCTTGAATAGTTCTGGTTCAGCTGAATTTTTCTAATACAAATCTAATTTTTTCCCATTTAAAAAAAAAAAAAAAAAAACCAAAAAACTAGCAAACTTTCACATTTAGGCAGCCCTGAATGAGACTGAGGAAAGTTTAGGGGTGACTACTCTGATTTTCTGGAGACTTTCATTTGGATGCCATTGAATAGAAAGATATAAAGCACAGTTTCCCTAGGCAACGGCATACCCCATAGAAAATTTTAGTGCACAATCCAAACTTTCTGGGAACGCAGTACAGAGATATGAACAAAGAACCAATTTCAAAGATCTGCTGCTGTGGTTTGGTATTTTTCATCTATCTGTTGTTAGGCAGGATTCAGGAGTATCTCTTTCATCATTGTTCCTTAGAGGTTTTGTATACATGATGTAGTATGACTTTAGTTGATCGGTTTCCGTTTCAGACATTGATAAGGTGTAAAAAGTCAAACTGGCCCTCTGCCAGCATGTCAGTCTCAGATCCCATTCACTGTGTTCCTGCTGCTGGTACATCTCTCTTCACTGTCACTGTAAGTATATAGTTCTGTATCCATATGCTGCTACATACTCTTTTATTTCTGTCAGTCCTATCTCTTTGTTTGACATGGTCTGTGCCGCTTTCTATGCCTCTTATGTTCTTCTTTTCACATTTCTCTTTTTGGCTTGTTTCCTCTTCCTCCTTTTATTGTCACTTCTCTCAAAAAAACTTTTAGAAAGGAATGTGATTAATAAATATCTGCACTCAAATAAGGAGAAATGTAGAGGTGGTGATCTGTCCTCCCAGCTCATTCTCTCAGAAGAGCAGTGCTGGATATGGATCTGGCCAACAAAATCTCACATGGAGGCTACCCATTACATCTTAACTTTCACATTCCATATTGGTTTTCACTGTGGTCGCTTCTTGGCAAGAATTGGCTCAACAGGCTTGACAGGCTTCAGGAGTAAACCCATGCAAAACTTATTAAGTTCAACAAGGCAAAGTACAAGGTCCTGCACATGGGCTGGGACAACCCCAGGTATTGATACAGTGTAGGGCATGAAGGGATTGAGAGCAGCCCTGCCACAAAGGACCTGGGGGTAGAGGTGGATTAAAAACTGGACATGGCTCAGCAATGTGCACTTGCAGCCCACAAAACCAATTGTATCCCTGGCTGCATTGAAAGCAGTGTGGCCAGCAGTGAGGTGATTCTGCCCCTCTACTCTGCTCTCATGAGAACCCACCTGGAGTGCTGTGTCCAGCTCTGGGACCCCTAGCACAAAACAGACATGGAACTATTAAAGCAGGTCCAGGGGAGAACCACAAAAATGAACAGAGGCTGGAACACCTCTCCTATTGAAAATGCTGATAGAGATTGGGTTTTTCGGACTGAAGACTCTGGGGAGACCTTATCGCAACCTTTCAGAACTTAAAGGATCCTATAAGAAAGATGGAAAGAGACTTTTTACTAAAACATGTAGTGATTGGACAAAGGATAATAATTTTAAACTGAAAGAAGCTATATTTAAATTAGATATAAAGAAGAAGTAGCAAAGTGGTGAGACACTGGAACAGGTTGCCCAGATGAGCTGTGGATGCCCCATCCCTGCAAGTATTTGAGGCCAGGTTGGACAGGACCCTGAGCAACAAAGTCTAGTGGAAGGTGCCCTTGTCCATGGCAGCGGGGTTGTACTAGATTATCTTTGAAGGTCCCTTTTAACCCAGATCATTCTATAATTCTACCAAACCATAACCCTGTTTTTTTCCCTTTGAGCATCATCAAGTTTCTTGACTGGAAAGGAGCATGTTTCAATATGAAAAACGAAAGGCAGTGATTAACATGTACTCAGAGACTCTGTAAAATATTAATATCTGGGCACAGCAGAAGGAATTATATATATATATATATATATGTATGTGTGTGTGTGTGTGTGTGTGTGTGTATGTGCATGTATACATCCAATGAAACCGTGAAATGGATAAAAAAACTGATTAACACAGATCCCTGTTCTGTCACCACATATTTGAGAGTCATGTTTAGAGAGCCTGCTAATGCATAGTTTTCTAGATTTAGACACCAGAGTCATTTCAGGATGCCCTTGTGCTACATGTGAGGGTCCTTTAATAAGGAAGACAATAGAAACAACTGAATGGAAGACACTGATTTATCATGTAGAAAATGGAGCATTATTCAGCAGATTCACTAGTATAGCCTTACTAAGTAATGCTTTGATATACATACCAATCTTCATGAATGTCTTACCTTATACATGTAAACCTTTAGGAGTGTTTGCAGAATAAAATAGAAGCACCTTATGCATTGCTGAAATAGAGTAACAGCTTTGCTTTTTCTTCAAAGAAAAAAAAAAAAAAAACCAAAAAAACCAAACTAGCTATATTTACCATTATTCTGTCTTTATTTGTTTTACAAGATGATAACCAAAGAAGTGAACTCAATTTTGGAACCTGGAAGAACATTATCTGATTGGAGTTTATATAAGCAATTCTCTAAATAAGCAATTTCTTAACCTTCGAACAAGAACACGATGACATCACATCTTAACCTTCTATTTGGAAAATGAGAGTTAAGTACAAGGTCCTTTGCCTTTGATTTATTTGGGACAAAAGTATCTGGAATTGAGTGATATTTTAGAAGCAAAAATGAATAAGAACCTTTTTTGAAATCTTTTTGAGTACCACAATCTGTAGACCTTTACAAAATGTGTAAATCACTGCTGTACAGCTATTCAGAGTTGTTAAAATTATTTTTGAATAAGCTAAAAGGAAGTATTAAATCATGGGCTGGTCAACACATCACTAACAAAAATTGCACTGTGGATCTTTTTCCACAGGAAAAGATAATAGTGGCTTCTTACTTTTAACATGTGTGAACCTGGGGCAGAAAGGAGTGGACGTGTTTTCAGAAATCAGTAGGCAGAGAATTTCCTGAAGAGAAGTATTCAAGCTCTGCATATATAGCTACGCACATGGGTGATTTGTGCACAGATTAGTGTAGAGACAACACTTGTCTCTTACTATCAGCTGCTGGAGTGTGGGGTGCATGGTAATTGTAGGATACATTACACTTTGCAGTAGCACAAAAGTTTTATTCATGAGCGCTGCAGCACAAATATTAAAACCCTGTACCCTTCTCTGTGTTGCTCTCATTCCTGCCCTAGTGGTGATGGCTTTTAGCCAGTCTTACCAAGAAAATGCTTGTGAACAAGGAAGTGAGGGAATGTCACACTGCCTCCACCATCCTTTCTCCATTCACCATTCTCACACAGCCTCTCCCAGCAACTGAAGCACAGGGAGAGAGGAAAATGGGGAGAGGGACAGGCATGCACCTGCCAAAGTCGCAAATTTCGGTTACAAGGGCTGTAAGACTGGGAATTTCTTATATGACCTACATGACCAGCCCTCTTCATAAGTAATGCAATGGTAAAACTTTTGACTAAATATTTTCATCTTTTTAAAACAGAATTACTGTGGTAGACAGAACTTTAAAAATTAATCAAGATCTTAAAATTCTGAAAGTGGATGTCACGGTTAGATTTGTCTTGTCTGCCTTAGACATGAGATGGTTTCAACTAGTCTCCTTAGACCAGATATTAGGGTATCATTTTCTATTTTAGTGTAATTGTTCTCAGCAAGATTCTTAGGGTTGTTATGGTGAATGTTTTTTCCTTTTTTCCAGTTGCTATTAAGGAAGTTTTTAATCTGACATTGACATCTACTTTATAGACATCTACTTGCCATATTAATCCTAACTCACTTTTTCTTTGAGGTACCTGTTAGTGATGTCCTTGGGATCAGTACTTGAATGAACAAGGACTAACAGAGTCAAATACAGAATTAGACACTAAAGACAATATTCTCCAAAGGTATAAATCGGCATCATTTCAATGGCATTGATGGGACAATATCACAGCTTCAAACTGCAATAACATTACTTTGGGTAATGCAGTAAATATAAAAAAAATCATGGGAAAGATTAATAAAAAATGTTTATCTCTCTTGTGTCTACTAAAAAAGGTTTCAAAATAAGTCAGTAACTTTACAGTATATGTATTTGTCCACTAGAAGAGACAATCAGAGCAGAAATGCATATTGCATAATGTAAGTTCAAAAATAGCTGTCACATAATATCTTTGACTGCATCTGTCAATTAGAGTTCTGCAGTCCATGTGCTGATTGTGACTTCAGCTAACAGTAAGTCATCCAGGCCCAAGTTTGTGAGCAAATGTGGATGTGTTTATTGTAGGTATCCAGGATATCCTCACAGAGCTGGAATGTATGACACAGGATTTACCGACTCCTGCTGAAACAGCAGTTGTAAGATAGGTGGGGTACCCTTGGGCACCCCAAACAGAACTCAATGCTTATAATTTGGCAAATGAAACCTGCCCTGTGGATGTTTATTTAGTAAAATATGAAAGTTAAAGAATTTTGGAGCACTGCTTTACTCTTTGTCCCTCCTAGACTCTCAGTATAATCCTTTATCCTTTCCAGTCACTAAGAAATGACCTAGATACAAACGGTCTAATTCTATTTCATATGTCTCTTATTATGCTGCCTGCCCCCCAGCAGTCATTACTCACTGCCACAAGTTTCTCCCATCCTTATATTGTATCTGCCACTCTTCTGCAGATGAGTTGTAGAGCTCTTGAAACAGCTCTAGGCATTTATGACAAGTGTCCCTGTTACAACCCTTTTTCTGGAAAGAAATCCTGTAAGTCCTTGACAAGGCACTAAATTCTCAAGCTTTGCATAACACTTATCAATTGCATTACGAAAGCTGTTAAGATTACATAGAACTTTCAGTTTGCTTTCTAAATTGTAAAGGAGAGAAGCACATTTTCCTTCAAGTGACTAGTACTGCAACAACAGCCCCAGGCAAGTGCCTGCATCATAACTCTTCTGACTACTGTGGAAGAGGTGTAGAGGACAACCAGCTTCTGTGGCATGACCTATTTCTGTTAACAAAGCTTTAAATTTTAGTTTTAGTAGCAAATAAGCTTGACTTACTTTGCCTTTCTGGTACAATGATTATGTACAGGATTTCATGTGAAACATTCCCAGGAATAGAGACTTTTAGGCAGACTGCAATGCAGATGCCAGAACATTCTAATTTGACCAAAAAAGACCCCAGAACTCTAGGTGTCTAGTCTAAAACAAGAATAAGACTTGAACCACAGTGTCCCATAGCTGAAAACGGTGCCCTCAACATTAGGTACCTTAAGACAAAAGAGAAACTCTTTGTCTCTGATATGAACACTGGAAGCTGACCAATATTTCATGTTGAAAATGAGACAGAAAAATACTTCCCAAAGAAGGCCTGATTCCAATCAATCACCTGTGTAATTTTTCAAGATTATTACCCAGCACTTTATCCCTGTGTACCAAATGAGACAATTAAGCTGGTAATTAACCTTTTTTCCTGGTAATGTTGGCTGGTATTTTCTGCTCCCTCTGGGAGCAATTATAGGAATACCCGGCAAAGGTAGTTTCATGGGGTAGAAAAAGGGATTCTCAAATCTTAAAAATTCAGACCAGTCAGACTTCCCTGGGAAGTCTTGTTTGTGAAGTGTGTTTGCATCTTTCATATAAGTATACCATCGGACTAGCCAACACTTTGTTTAACTGTTTGTTTCTCTTGTAGTTCTAACAAAATGAAATCAATGCACTGACACAGCTTTATATTCTAGTTCTATAATAGCTATTTACTGACCAAAACACAAACAGTGGTCACAAAATTACCTTATCTTTATTCTTACAAGGTTACATATATCTCCTGCTACCACACAACACCCTTTTCTATCAGCAGCCTTATATTATCTAATAGGTATTATTGATTTGGAAACTAGTGCATAGGTACAAAAATACATGAAGTCAGAACAGAAAAAATGTGCAAAGTTTAGACCTGTGTTTCAGTTAGAAATCTCTTTTAGCTGAATATCTGCAACCAGTTGCCCCAAGATTATTATTTTACAGTCATGTTCTCCTATATTACATAACTGGGTTTTTTTGCTTTGGAAGCAGCATGTGAGAACAATATTGGCAAATTGACAGGAATGGTGATATCACACTTAATTCCATTTGTAGATCTCAGATGTAAGACCAAAGGAAATGCACAAGTATAATCAGTTGCTCTACAGTGGAAGCCTGATTTTGTAAGAGAAATAGTACAGACTAGACACAAAATTATGTCAAAAGCACAAACTAATGCAAATACACAAACTTCTGAGAAATAATGGTTTACAGTTCTGATAAACACAAGTGTTTTCATAATAGCTGCCCATAAAATAATATGAGACAGAAACGTAATTTAAAATTGATGATCTCCTTTGAACATTACAGCTCAAAGCATGAAAGCTGTGTATCTCTGTGCCTGCTCTGTTTTGATATGACATCCAGCTGGGCTAAGCTTTCTCTGAGTGAGCTGTCCTTATAATCCACTCAAATCAGTACAGTCATAAAACAAATGAGGATTATCAACATCTACTGCAAAATTATGCAGCTTCTGTGGCTTCTAGATTATCTTTTTATCTGAAATACAAATTCTGTTGGTTAAGCAGTAACTGCAGAACCTCCAGTATTTGAAATGTAAGTATTTCCTGTGTTGTGATGTTGTGATGACCTAGCACTAAGCAGTTTCTATCTGACTTCTAACCTTTGTGGGGGGGAAAGAGGTACATTGTGCATGGGGATGTAAAGAAAAGGAGGATAAGTTATCAAAGTGTCCATGGCATGAACGAAAGTCTCACACATTCCAGTAAAAGCACAAAGGCCACTTCCATCAGCTTTTGCTCACACCACCAAAGCTAATCTCCCTCATGAATGAAAATCCTGTTCACATTGCAGTAGCTGGAATTATGGAAGCACAGGTGGCAACGTCAGATGCAAGATCGTCAGATTTCTTGGCATTACAGTGGTCTTTCCCACCATAGTGGAGGGATGAGGAGTATCAATATTTCACATACCAGCAAACAGCCCCTGTACTCTGTTTTATCCTGTAACGAGGATGTCTTCCTTGGATCTGCAGAGGCAGTGCAGACCTCTGATCTGGGTTATCTCTCACACCTGATGGCACTGGTACATCAGTTCTGGTCTGATAAACACTTCTCGACTCATGAGGCACTAAATTGTAACTCTTGAAGGTTACTGTAATAGGGAGGGAGTTTGTGAACTAAAAAATGTGCTTTCTGAGACACTGATGCTTTAAAATAGAGGTGTTTGTTTCTAGACATTACTGCAAAGAGGTAACTGTCCTCAGTTGCCCTGGCAACAACATGGCAACAACTTTGTGTACCGGAGGACAGTAGGCATCTTTGTCTTCAGTGGTACTTTGCTAGGAGAGGCTCCAGGTAAACTATTATCCTTACTAATTTAATGGAACTTTGTGCTACTTTAAACTCATTCCCTCTCTCTCTGTATTTTTGTACACATATTATATCCATATACCTGAAAACATGTATGGAGTGGGAGGGGGGGAAGAACATTGGAATATTAAAATCAAATAGAAATTTTAAGACCTCTTCCCTGATTGGCCAGTGAATTACTTTTGTGGGTGATAAATACCTGTAACAAAGATCATGTTGCCTCACAAAACAGCTGTGCAACAGAACACTTGCTTTTACTAGAAAATGAAACTCACTGAAAAACTAAGAAAATTGAATAATTAGTTTTAAAATATACCTGCCTAAAAATTAATATGCTTTTGATTTCCTTAAACATATATCCTTATGTATTGGCTTAATCTGTCAGATTAAACAGATTTGACAGACCTGTTGAATATTTGCTTTTTCTTGATTTCTCCTGATTGATAGGTCATGTACTAAAATAAGCATGATATTCCTGGCACCTCAGTTTTAATCTCAGCAGTTCAGTAGATGATGTCTGTCAGGCATCTAGCCTTTTACCTGTTTAGGTCTGTAATGTGTTTTCATTAAAGGAGTTAGGAATATAAATGTGCTTAGGAAAGCAATACCAGAATTCTACAACTTTTCTGGTATTGTTCTTTCCCTTATTTCCATTATAAGAGGGCATCTGAGCATACTTACAGACACTGACATTTAGATTTACATTATATTACAGGTATTACATTTCCATTTTCCTCAGGCCATTTCTTTTTTTTGGAAATATCCATTGACCAGTTACTCTCTTTAACCAGCATGTTCTCTCTGTGATAACTGGGGATCAGTTGTTGGCCAGACATACAGTATAACCCAAGTATGGTTTTTTCAAAAGGAATGAGAAAGCAATGAGGTGTGTCATCATAAAAGTGAATTGTATTTCACCATCACACAGCTTTCTGTGTCAAACCCTGATCTTCTTTTGCCCATTCATTTGCGAGCCTGTTCTTTGGGTCCAATTTAGTGGTAACAGAACAAAGGAACAATGGCAAGCACCGGGTTTCACTCACTTTTAGGAGATTTTGTGAACATCTCTCAGCAAGAGAGGACATTAATCCAATAAAAATGAAACAGTACACTTCTGATTTCATGCCATTTGACTGACATGAAATAACCTCTGCTTTCTATTGCTATAAGAAGATAAGAAATTAATGTATCATAAATAGGTGCCCTGTGATAAAGAGACTTTTATGCAGAATAAGCAACAGTGTCAATTCTTAAAGGTTTTTTTATTGTCTTCTATTTCAACTCATTAGAAATATATCCACAACTTTTGATAGCAATAAGTGGATCTGTCATCATGGTTCAGAGGTCTCCCATTTAGCATACAAAGGGCAGCCACACCTAACTCTGTATTCATCCTGGAGACAGAGCAAACCTTCACCTGTGATCTGAATTATAAACAAGGACATTTATTCTCCACTGTGTTATGATCCACAGTTGTTACACAGAAATTCAGTCTGAGATTGAGTGTGATCTGGGGGAAAAACAAATTGTTCAGATGGGAAGCTGGTGCCCATGTGAGGCCACTAACACAGTCAGCTTTGACCAGGTAAACCACTTGTGCAAAGGTGGAAGTGCCAGGTCTGCATCCGTGACTGCACAGACTGGGCTTTACACACCTGTGTCTACTTCATTTTGGAGCAGCATTTAGGTCAGCATATCCTGTGACAGTGTGGTGGGTACAATATCCAGGATGGAAAATCTGTGCTAGAAGCATAAACTGGTCTGGCTTGATGGAAACTAGAACCTCCCAAAACAACAACTGTGCAACCGCACCAAGCTGAAGGCAACATGTCCACCACAGAGGCTGGGAGGTAGCACTAGTCAAAGGGAAAAGCAGCTCTGAAGTTAGGTACAAGCTATGTGAGACTGTACAGAAAAGGGGTGCAGGGGGCTGTGCTGTAAGGAGAGCAGAATGTGCATGAAGAAAATATTATTCTTCAGAAAGGGCTTAAAGAAATATCCATCTTAATTCCTGAATACTGTTTCTTGGACAAAAGACTCCAAAAATAGAGTAAAAGGCTCCATTCCAGTCAGGGTTGTAGTTGCTGTAACAGATTAAATTAACAGCAGCATAATTGAACTAAACTTCTCCCTGAGCACTTAGAAGTGCAGGAAAGATGATTTTAGGATTCCATGCATCTCACAGATCTACACCACAGTGGTTAAGTGATGAACCAGCTGTTGAGGGTGATCCAACCTGTTAAGGGCAATCCCAGAAAATCTTTTCTTTTTAATTTTTCTTTTGTTATTTGGAAAAACCTCAGAGGCTGTTATTCCACGTATTGCAATGTAATCTCTGGAATTATGTTTATTATCTGGTCAATGAATGAGAAACAAGCAACTTCTGAATGTAAAAGAAGTTCTTGTTGAGTGCCCATTAAGTTAAATACCATAGAGAATTGTGCGTTGCAATCTCTCCTTAGGCTCCACATATTGTATGGAAAAGTTGTTTTTATTCCTTCTAATTTAGCATCTGTTTCTGCAGTACAGCAGTCCTTTCCATCCGTGCAGAGTTTCATTTAAGTCTGTAGGTCTGTGTCAGTATTAAGGTCTCTGATAGATTGCAGTGCAAAATTGAGACACGATTATATACCATATTAGTTTATGCAATATAGAAGAATAGAGAAGATTTGAAGAATGTCTCTGTTGGAAATGAAAGATCAAAAATGCACAACTGAGTTTAATTTCTTTTTTTCCAAAATTGGGTAGCCGACATTTGGCACATGAAACAAACTTATAACAAAGCATTTATAAAACATTTTAGACCTCTGAAGCTAAAAACTATGATCTTTTTAATGCTGTTAAGGAGAAGCAAAATTCAAAGGCTAACAAGTTGTAATTGCTTTTTGAAAAGAAGGCCTCCTAAAGTGAAGGTTATTTTGGAAAATTTACATTGTGTACTGCATTTCCTAGCTAAATTATAGAAAATTATATGTCGCAGTTTTCTTTCTGCCTTTAACTAGCTTTATATGAATCTCACAGTTCATCTCTAATATTTTGTTGCATTGTACCAATTGTATTACATTTGCAACAATATTCTTCCCCAACACCACAGATTCCTCATAATTAGCTTTCTGCAGGGACTAATAATGTGCATTTATTCTCTTTGGTGCAAAGCTCTTCAGAGGACCAACCTTCTCTATTTTTGTCTCTACTACCCACAATACTGAATAAAGTTTATGTTCTTTGAGGTCAATTTTGGGGGAGCACAGATGAATTTATTATAACCAGGACCATGGAACAAAGAAGCAATGGGAAAAGTGTTTTTCTATTTTATAATTAAAAAAAAAAAAAAAACAACAAAGCATAAAAAGGAAAGTAGGTCAAGTTCTCCTGATTTAATGCACTGAAATCATTGCTCAGTTTTTGTGCAGTGTATAGGAAACAAAAGAAAAGTGGAGATTGTTTCTGATTTTTTTCATTCTTGAATAAAATCACATAACACATACCATGCTTTTAAAACATTGCATATTAAATATTTATTTTTATTAAACTACACTTAATTGCAAAGGTCGGTGTTTTGTAAAAGAGTAAGGTATGCTTTAAATTCAGAAACAACTGCAGATAAATATGATCATAAGAAATTGTTTTCATTATGGGGAAGAACATAAAATGTCATTTGGTTTGGCCTTTTTTCTCTGAACCTGAAGTTTTAGGCTCTGATATTTGAGCTCAAAATGATGCCAGAAAAAAAGGATGAGACAAATTCAAGAAAGGTAAACTCATTGGTGAATATCGAATGTCGTAGGTCCAAATGCAATCTCTCATTCAGGGAGCTGCCAAATCAACAGTACCAGAAAATGATCATAAATCATCAGTGGAAAGATAGCTGTATACTAATAGCCAATTCTGCCAAATATTTGAGGCAGCGTACTGATCCCTATGTCCCTTTGGTCTGACCCACCCTGCTAATACTTATGTTTTCAAATATTTACTCTCTTTTCTTTTTTAAACATAGCCTGAGTCTTCTTAGGAATTGAAACGGCTCTACCTATTGGTATGCAGACAGGCACTCTGAAATGGGAACTTTATAGTCAAAATAAGATATTTGCTGTGTTCACTGCTTGCCAACCACCATAATGCTTTTCCAACTCAAGTTGAGCATTTTTATTGCTGTTCCAGCATCTATGTGCTGGGAATAAACACAAAGTACAGAGTGCATTTCTGTGTCCTTGGACTTGTTTGCTACTGTCTGCTAAGGCAAAACTGTAGGAGACAAGAGAGCCTGTATTGCTGTATTTGATGGACATGTGGCACAGGTTAGGATCCCATAGTGGGTATCACATTAACAGATGAACACACGTATACATGCAGACAGACACATAGAGTTGCTGAAGTATTTACAGTCCCTGATGGGAATGAATAGGGCTGTGCTCAGGGCTTATTTTTAGTCTCATAAAACCTTATCCCAAAATGCTGGGATATGCTCTGCAGCCCCAAGGTTTCTATCACATCTCATCAAACTGATCTGCTTTGCCTAGGTTGCTCAATGTTTATAAGGCTCATAGGGAGAATGATGGAAAGAGGTTGAAGTGTCTTTAGCTGGTTCATGTCTTCCAGCTTTTTATTGCTGTCTCATCTGATAGAGATTGTCTGGAAGCCTTTCCCAGTATTGTGGCAAGGTTAGTATGAGGACAGCCGTCAGACAGGGAAGTCCAAAGCTGAGAAGACAGAAGCAGTTCTAGAGGCTTAAGGGGAATTGCTGAAGGACACAGCTGACTTACATCTCAGTCCTTCACTGAGGTTCGTTTCATCAGCATTCACAGCTTGCATGTCAGGTTGACAGCTTCCACACTAACAAATAACATAAATGAGTGCATTGGCTTTTTATATACTACTGTTTGGTCAATGCTAGTGTTTATTTCTGTCCAACTTAACCCCAATTTTAATAATCTTTTACTACTTCTAGACTGAATTATTTTAACTCATAATACACAGCATATAACATAACAAAAAACGTTCAGAAACCTTAAGCTTTCTGCAGCACATTTGACACAGCCTCAGCATCACATCAGCAGCCTAAAGTCACTAATCTGCTTCTTGCCCCATCTTCAGCAAGTTAGGAGCTTAAGTTGAGATTCCATCAACTTGTAAGCTAATGCTGCCATTTGTTGTGCTCTGAAGCTGCTAAACTCTGTGTCCTTACTTCAGACTCTGCCTTTACTCCTGAATCATATAACAAGAATCACATACTTTTAAAGTATCTGACTACATTAATCACAGAATCACAGAATGATTGAGTTTGGAAGAAACCTCTGGAGGGCATCTTGTCCAACCACTCTGCTCAAGAAGGGCCACCCAGAGCCAGTTACTGAGGACTGTGTACCAGATATCTTTTGAATATCTTCACAAACGGAGACTCCACGACTTCTCTGGGCAACCTGTTTCATTGCCCAGCCACTGTCACAGTAAAAAAACTGTTTCCTGATGTTCAGAGGGAACTTTCTCTGTTTCAGTTTGTGCCCATGGCATCTGTGCCTGGTTCCAGTTTCTTTGCATGGTCCTTTCAAGTGTCTATACACATTAATAATTTTCTCCTGAGTCTCCTTTTCTCAGGGATGAACAGTCTCAGCTTTCACAGCCTTTCCTCATAGCAGAGATGCTCCAGGGCCTTATTGACCTCTGTGGCCCCTCATTGGATTTTCCATAGTGTGTCTATGCCTTTCCTGTACCGGGTAGCCCACAACTGGAAAACAGAAAGATGAAATTTAACACATTTGACATGAGGAGCAAGAGTTATCATGACATTACTATTTTACAAACAAATGCAAATCCAAAAACTATTGCATAATTTTTATCACTTTCTTATATCTTATTTTATCGATGGGTAAATTTTTGAGCACTTACAGCTACAATCATATTTGGTTTAGCCAGTGTGACAAAACAATCCAGAGGCCCAGAATTTGTCCCTTTATCAGCAAAGTAGGTTTGAGTCTATGTAAATTTAAATGTCAGGAAGGGAGAAAAATATCATGACTAATCTGCTGATCAGAAGGGAGATTCACTGAGGCTTAAATTCAGCTCCCGCTGTGAGGTACCTGAGAAAATAGAGCTTTTGTTTTGAGTTTGTATTTGGCTGAGTTCTTTCTCCAGATTTAATTTAATTTGTCAAGGAATTAAGATGATAATTGGAGGATAAAAAAAAGAAGAAAATCTAATTTTCTGGAAGAATCAATGTAAGAACTAATTTTATTTTTTTAAGGTGTGAGTTTACTTTGCAAGAAGAATTCAAGTTAGATCTTTCAGTATATGTGCTGTTTCCCATAACTGGCATAGAGCAACGAGCATAAACTTTTTATTTTAAGGATGTGTATCATGTTTACTTTACAACGAACTTGCTGTCTTAGTAGGAGAAGAAAATGATCTATGAAACCTGGGGGTGAGACTCAGCTGACTCTGATCTGAGGATAGCAGGAAGGCATCAGAGAGCAATTCTCACTTGGAATCCATTCAAAATGAACTGCTGAATCCTTTCATCCAATCCAGAAGAAACTCAATTACAAGAAGTGACTTTATACAACACAATAAAAGTAGTGTCAGCTCCCAATCTGTGAAGTCTTGTTGACACTGGGAATGAGTCAAACTGATGGGACCATATGGTGAGAAGGAGTTTGTGAACAAGCCTCTTTGTCTTCCATCCAGAGAAGTTTGTGGTAGCATTCTCAAGTGCAAATACATCTCATATCCCTTAAATCCATCCATGCAGTACCATGCAGACAATATGAATTGTGGTGAGCATATCAAGGTGCTCTGTGACAGCAGGTCCTCAACACAGCTCTGCCACATCTGGGTATAGCCCAAGCTTGCTAACGTTTTTCAGGATGTGCTGTTGTACTGCCACAAGAAGCCCTCGTACAAATTGTCATAAACAAAATGAATCTATACACAGTAATTCATTGTCCCACAATGGACATTTAAAGCAATTTATTTAGTGATGAAATGCATTGTGAAATAAAAACTTCAGATTGCTACAAATTTTAAAACACTCATGCTGAAAAGGCTGCTTATTCACAGTAGTCTAGATAGTAGATAATTTTGAAGCCAATTGCACTCTTTCTGTTGACTTCAACTGGACTTGAATTAGCTTCAGAGAAGAGGCAGGTCACCTAAAACTCATTATTTCTCTTCAATCAGATAAATGCTGATATAAAAAAAATTGTGTAGGAATAATTCATACTCTGCTCTGCTCCTAGTCCCATTTATAGAGTTCTATTCAAATTGGAATGAGAGAAGCTTATTAAGTAAACAATGACGATCCTGTATAGGAAGACTAGATGAAATCATTCTGCTGATTTGACAGAGAGGGTTGAATTGCACCCTCTGAAAGAGTGAGCCTGAGGATTGAGTGGGAGACACGGCAAAGAAAAATAAATTAAAATCATAAGAAAGAGAAGGAGCAATTTATTAAAAAAAACCCTTATCAAATAACTATGAGTAATGAAGAGCTAGAAATGTGATTTTAATTTTCCTTCTTTTATGTAATGGTGAGGACACTAAGATTCTGGTGCAGCCTTTCAGAGAAGAACAATGAGAAAAATTATGTAATTCAAGGATGGAGTCTGTGTCCAGCACTACAGGAAACTGTTTTCCAGTTGAATCTGCTAACCCGCACGGTGCTATCTTATGTTTGCACTGGTTAAGAAACCGGTTAAGGACACAGAGTGTAACACTGATCCATCATTGTCCTGACTGCTACATGATTAGCATGTTTCCACACGTGCCTTTATCCTGAATCCAGCATCACTTTCCTGGACTGAAGCATGGTTTGAGAAATAGCACGTGCCACAAATTGTTCTCAGCAGGCAGTATGGATAAAGGCAGTGTCAAAGGCAGTGAGCGAAAGAAAAAAATTTAGTCATGGGCAAATTTCACAGTGTGATTTGTCAGCAGTGCCAAGGAATGGCCACAGAATGTTTCAGGAGTAAAGACATATACGTTAAGTTACTTATTCCTACTAACTTAACTAGTTTTTTTGCCTAAACTGGAGACTTTTAAGTAGGGACCTAGTCACTGGAGTCTGGACACAGCTAGCCACCATCATGCTATTGCAAAGAGTTTTCCAACCTACCAGTAGCAGTGACCACTTTTACAGTACTAAGCTGGTCTGCACAATAATAAGTTTAGAATTATTTATGAAAGTGACTTTTCTTTCCTACTTACTTATAAAATCATTAAATCAGTCATTGTATTTCTCCCATGGATCTTGCCAAAAAGACTGGAAGTCAAGAGTTGTGTTCTCAGTCCTCTGACTCCTAGGTGCAGGTTATCCAGCATAAGTTAAAAGTACTTTGGTCTTCCACCAGCTATATTTAAATAAATGGATAAATCTTTTATCAGGAAAGATATTGTTAGCCCCTAAATTTACATACAAACTGTCCAGGCAGCCTTCAATGCACAAAATAATAGACCAAAGAGTGTCCTGCAGTGTAATTCCAATTCGCTGTTTTACAAGTATGGTGTCTAACTTTTATGGACAGATTAATCTCTTCGTGCAATTAGTTTTGAGTTGTGACTTTGTGTTTTTGTTTGGTTTTGGTTTTGGTTTGGTTTTATTATTATTTTTTTGGTTTTTTTTTCTTTTACTGAGTAAAACTTTTATTTGCTGCAGTTTGATCCTGGGAGATAACGAATAAGTTCATTGATAATGATTCTCTTTGCATAGTTTCAGTAGTCTCTATCTATTTTGCAATTCGGCTTCAACATATTCTCTCTCATGGGAATCAAGTTGAATGGAATACAGATGGAATTCAGAGCCTGAGTTATTTGGTACTTAGTCAAACTGTCCTCTTAATGGTTCAAATGGAGATATCCTTTATAAGGTTATGATTTGGCAAATGGCTTATCAGGATTTTATTTTTAAATACAGTGTTTGGTTTCAAAATTTGTTGAGTGTAAGTTGATACTGACAGGAAAACAAATCTATTCTCTTTGGTTGGTCTCTGTTATGGGTTTAAAATCTTGGAATTTTTCTTTCATCTACCAACCCTGCACCTCAGAGGAATCACCTTCTGTCTCCT
>JAWWEU010000001.1:35702696-35732812 GCA_035583155.1 Acropternis orthonyx | reverse complement strand
CCTTCCCCCCCCCCCCCCCCCCCAAAAAAAAAAAAAAAAAGAAAAAGAAAAAGAGAGATAATACAGTTTCATTTAGAGTAATTGTGACCCACTGCTCATTCCTGTGTACTCGGACTGTCTAACTGGAATACACACTTAGCTGTGTGTATAGACAATTACATGATTTATCCTAAATCAATTTTTCTTTTCTGTTGCTCCACATAGCAACTACAGAGAGAGAAAAAATTACAATAAAAAAATAAGGAAGGTAAAACATCATGAGAAGCTGGAGAAGCTGTGAGGGAGGGGCATTACTTTCTTCACCTTTTTTCTCTAATCTGCTGGGCTTTATAGAGTCATCATTCCAAGACATATGCAAAATCTCAACATAAGTTAATGCATATGCAGTGTAGAGCGGATATCAAGAAGTCAGGTAGCCTATTGTCCTCCCTTCACCAAGGCAGGGACATTTATATTAGATGGATGCTTGTGTGTCTTGCTCTCTGACACCCCTTAACTATTCTAGTTTCCCATACTCTTTACTGCAAGGAAATTGTCCTGGTGTCTAAAATGAGCCTTCAGTTTAAACTCTGAGTGCTTACCTCAACATGAAAAACAAATTATGATCCTTTTGCTGCCTCTTTTTAAGTACCTGAAGACAGATATCTCATGTCTGCCCTAGTATTGTGTTTGGTTCTTTAAGCTATAAATCTTCAGCTAATTCAATCAAGCCTGTTTTCTATGTCATCTTCACACTTTTTGGTTGACTATTTGTCAGTAGCCAGTCATTGACTTTTCCTTTTGCAAGTCTGATACTAAAAGCTCTCCTGGTTTTGTCTGATCTGCCACATTTTTCCATTCAGATGTTTAGAAGTAGTGATATATATAGTACTTATGTAAGAGATTAAATCGTTTAATTGTGTCTATACTTATTCAATAATAAATTTTGTAAATATTCGTGGCTCTGTAATGACATTCATTGGAATCTTAGTGTAATATAAAACTGTGCTGTGATTTACCGTGAGTAAACTAAACAGACTTTTAACAAAGGAACAGACCTCTTCCCCTGTTTGCTGAAGGACATTTTAACTAAAATCTCCATCACCTTGGCATATCCTTCAAAAAACAGTAGCTGGGACAACATACACTCACAAATAAATCTGATAACGTGTAAAGAACATCATGATAATGGCTCTGCTATTTCAAGTTCATCTCTTCCTTGTACTGCAACAGTAAAAGCAATGTTTTTCTTCCTTCTGTGATTATTTCCTTTGGTGCACAATAATTTTTTAAAAAATATTTTTTCTTTTCTTTTTCTTTTTTTTTTTTTTTTTAGAAACATCATTAACATTTATATATATTTTATTTTAGGCAGTATAGTTGTTTTCCTGTATCACACCACCAGTCTCTAAGGAGACTTTAGTCTCTCACTAGATATTAGTGTGATGGCCAAGAACATAAACATAAAAATATTGTATATGGGGGAAACATTTCACATTCTTGAAGAACAATTCTCTGCTGTGTTGAATGCGAGTGTAATACTAAGAGCAGCCAGACCTGAACATGTCACAGTTCTCTTACATTGTTGACAGCTTTCTAGCCTGGCAAGCTGATGAATGAGATCTATGAATTACTGTGTATACCTGACATATCTCAGCAAGGGGCCTTTACTTTTGAGGCTGCAGCTGTGCAACTACTGCTCTTTCACAGCAAGGTTTCTTCATGTGCAACTCTAAGTCCTGGTGGGGTCACTTTAAAGATATCTTAGTCCCCATGCTCTTCAACATCTTCATAAACGACTTGGATGCAGGACTGGAAGGGATACTGAGCAAGTCTGCAGACTACACAAAACTGGGAAGAGTTGTTGATTCTCTGGAAGGCAGGAGGCCCTGCAGAGAGACCTTGAAAAATCAGAGGGTTGGGCAATCACCAAGCATATGAAGTTCAACAAGAGGAAGTGTCAAATTCTGCACCCTGGGTGAGGCAACCTCAGATGTTCATACAGACTGGAGAATGAGATGTTGGAAGGCAGTGCCACAGAAAGGGCCCTGGGTGTCCTGGTTGATGGCAAGCGGAATATGAGTCAGCAGTACCCTGGGAGCCAGAAGGGCCAACCCTGTCCTGGGGGGCATCAGGCAAAGCATCACCAGCCAGGCGAGGGAGGGGATTGTCCCACTCTGCTCTGCACTGAGGCAGCCTCACCTTGGATATTGTGTGCGGTTTTCGGCACCTCAGTATAAGAAAGATATTAAGCCATTAGAGAGCGCCCGAAGGAGGGCAATGAAGATGGTGAAGGGCTTTGAGTGGAAGCCATGTGAGGAGCAGCTGAGGTCACTTGGTCTATTCAGCCTGGAGAGGAGGAGGCTGAGGGGAGACTTCATTGCAATTACAACTTCCTCGTGAGGGGAAGAGGAGGGGCAGACACTGGACTCTTCTCTGTGATGACCAGTGACAGAATCCAAGGGAATGGCCTGAAGTTGTGTCAGGGGAGGTTTGAGTTGGATATCTGGAAAAAATTCTTCCCCAAGAGGGTGTTTGGGCACTGGAAGAGGCTCCCCAGGGAAGTGGTCACAGCATCAAGCCTGAGAGAGTTCAAAAAGCATTTGGATGACACTATCAGGCACATGGTGTGACTCGTGGGAATGGTCCTGTGCGAGGTTAAGGACTGGACTCAATAATTCTTTTGGGTCCCTTCCAACTCAATATATACTGTGATTTTGTGAACTTACCCATTGGCTAAGAAGCAAAGTCACCTATTTCTAGATAATAGATAATCTTAGTCACCTAAATCAGAATAAAATTAGAAAGCAGAGTGCCCATGATAGGGAGAAAAACTGAACTTGTGTAGTGATCTGTTAAGGATATCCATGTTCCATTCAATCTGTTTGGACTCTTTCAAGTTTGTTACTGAAATACTGTTCCCCTGGACTTGCTTTATTACTCATGAGGAAGCTATTCTGTTTCACCTAAGTATTCTATACATCCCAGTGTTAATGTAAAGAACCATTTCTCTCACTGGCACACAGTCTTGCACTGAACTAATGCACATCAACACTTCTGTGGGTAAAAGTGGAGATGAAACTGGGCTTCTTTCAGAGTTCCTTTTTACAGTCAATTTCTGCTGCCAGAGCATCTTTCTTCAGTTGAGCCAGTAGATTTTAGTGATAGTCAATACCATTCTGAACCTTTTGTAATTAAATCACCAGTGGTGTACAAAGATTTCACCAGCTAACACAGTAAAATGAAGTCATTAGGAGTAGAAATAAGGTCTAAGGAGTGACAGGCAGGACTACAAAATTAATCAGGTATTTTCCACTCTGTCCCCTTCTCCCTCATCATCACAACTCTCCCTGAGCTCAGAGAATGTCACAGATCTAATCTTCCAAATACATTTATATAATCCTGTCTTTTATATAATCAACATCTCATAAGTGCAGTTACTGTACTGCAACTGCAGAAATTAAATAGCATGCACTCCTGGTGCTTTTTTATATTCCTTCTAGTCTGTGTAGCTACTTCACTTTCACCAACCTTTAGATAGTAGTTTAGCATTTGCATTGCCATATTGTCCATCTGAGGCTTTGTTATCTCTACATTCTTGTCTCTACAATACAGACTTTGAGTACATGCTTTATAAAGTATTCCTAGATGCCTCTTGCCCAAGAAGCTAAGCTGAAATAGTTATTTGAATTAAGAAGCTATCCTGCAGAAAAGTTGAGATGGAGGGTTATGTAATATGTTGTCATATCCATCTTTTTTAATAATCTAAAGTTATAAAATTATATATCTGTTGCAAATCTTCTTAGAGAAGATAATTATTCATAAAGTAATACTCTAAATTTTATAGCACCCTGCTGGGTTAAATCTACAAAACTGTTCCTTTGAAAAGGAAAGGATAAAGAAATTAATTGCAAGAGAACAGGCTTTTTTTATTCCCTAGGTTTCTTATGAGACAACTCCTAAAGCTGGGATACTGAAAGCACAGGTCTAGTTCTCTTAAATTTTACTCAGTTTAAACAAAACAAACAAACAAACAAACAAAGCAAAACAAAACAAAGTAACAACAAAACCCAACAAACAAACTACAGAAAGCCTATCACTTACTGCATGCAAGAACCATCAGGTTTTATGAGGGTGGATGAAACAACTTAAAAACTTACCAAAGATTAAGATGAATATTTTAAAGAAAAGGTTAAATCACTCATAAATTTCAAAAATCTTCTGCAGCTTTTATCATAAAACAACTCATAAGTGGTTCTAACTTATGACCAGTAAACAGTCCTGGTGGAAGGTGGGACATGTTTACCTGACTGAGCCTCTTGAGTGTGGTTGGGAATGTTAACACTTGTGTTCACCGCTAAACTTGAGGTTAAATTTTCCAAGGGCTGTATTTGAGCTGAACAGTAATGCTCATATTTCTCCTTTTATGAATGCATATTTTACTCTTCTGTGCGGAGTAAATTAGTGCATTTGAACTCTGAAGCATGTTTAATGGTCCCTTCATTTTCATTCTAGACACTGGATATTATTTTTCCCCTTGGTGAAGTTACTGTTTACGGACATTGCAGCGGTGCTAAGAAGATGTAGTCAAAAGTCTGGGCTTCACCAAAATAGTGTCTGTGCAGGAGTTACTCTGAGGTCTTAACTTTTGCACTGTGTGAGGACAGCTGAGTGCAGAGCACAAGGAATGTGCTGGGACCAAGTGACTGCAGAAGGATTCCTGTCTGCTCTGCACTACAGGAGAAAATTTTAAGAAAGGCAGTAAGTGATCAAAATAGAACAACAGATCCACGCAGATAAAGGTCACCTACATCACTTACAGTATGACTAACTTAAAATAGGGCTAGCTTTAAACAAACCATGAGGTTTTAAAATCAAACAAGTTAAGCTTATTTTTTATCTTTCAGTTATTCAGCTTTTAGGATTTGAAGGTACTCTATAGTCATTAGCGTTAGCAAGTTTTTACAGCTGGGGGAAAATGCCAATCTGAGATTCTTCTACAAGTCTCTAACTGTAATACCTGAAGCTTTTGAAAAACTGAAATATCATGTTCATGATAAAACAGCAGAAATCTGCAATGTTCTAATGAGATTTTTTTTTTGTGGAGTTGAGTGAAACTTTATAAATGCCAGTACTTCCAAGAAAATCTACTGTGAAAGTAGGGAGATGGGAATTACTCTGAGAACTTTGTGACATATTTTTTTTAATTAGGTTTTTAGTGTCTTCTGTCTCCTTGTGGTCAGAGTGTTGCATGCTGAAAGGTTAACTGAAGGGGATTGAAATTCTGTGTACAGTACAGTATCATACAACCCCATAATGCTCCAGCCACAAGCAACCTGGAAAAAGGAGCAACACCTGGATCTGCATGATGCTCTGCTCAGCTTCATTAGTCATGTCTGCAGAGAGGATTTACTGCTTCAGATGCAATGCCATGCTGTCTCTGAGCCCTGTGCTGGTGTTTCTGCTTGAGCAGAGTCAGACCATTCAAAACTTGGTTCTGGCTCTTTGTGCCATGCTCCGTCGTGCAGTATGGGCATGGTCTGCAACACAGTCCTGCTCTTTGCACAGTAAGAGGTCACCTCCTTTCAGGTTAGAGTGGTATCAACCCAGTGTCAGGGAAACACTGAATCAGAGATTTTCCCCTCGGAGCTCAGTGAGGTTTAGAGTGATGCAGAGATGCACTTGTACACGGCAGATTTCGGGATCTGTGATTTTTAATATTGTTTCAATTACCTGAAGAGGAGTATGTGGAATAGACAATTTAAGCAGAAGTTGCCAATGTCAAGTAAATGTAAGTAAAACACTGAGTTCTTCTACTAGAAGAATTACAGGTACTTTACTATATTCCACTCACAATCACAGCGATGGGTGTGTGCTCTTAGGCTCAGAATTTCAATTTTAAGGAAGTTTTTTTCTTATTCCTGTGAAAGGTTAATGTCATGTCTCTTTCCTTTACCCCTGCAGTGACGGCTGGGCAGATAGGTATGATGTGACAGAAGGGTACCAGAATGAAGCTGTTGGTGGGATAACAATCAAGCTCCAGTCTCCAGACGTGAAATGGTTTGATGATTACTACCTACAGCTTCGTCCAGAAACCAATCACCGAAATCCATGGTTTCAGGAATTTTGGCAGCACAGGTTCCAGTGCCGGTTGGAAGGGTTTCCTCAAGAGAACCCTAAATACAACAAGACTTGCACAAGTAAGTGAATTTATTACTTCTGCTGTATAAGTCTGACTGGAGGTCTTATGTAAACAGCTCATACTGGACTGAGGTAGCCTGGTCTGGTGATATAATGAGCGGGGTTGGAAAGAAGTAAGCTGGAATTTCAATACTTGTTCTTTTCAAAATAAAGACAATCTTAAAAGTATCCAGAATTCTAAAGAAACAACTAGATAATGCCTCAGTACCTAACTGCTCTTTACATTTGAAAAACTGAATGCTATGCCACCTCCACAGGCATGTAAACACTTTCAAAAATGTTGTAATAAAAAATTAAATGTGCCTTTTCTGCAACAGAGCTAATCATACTGCTTTGGCTCACAGGAACAATGAAAGAGCTAATATACAAAAAGGTGTCTGAAGTCCACCTGGTAATGATGATTAGTTTTGAACTTCAGATGGAAGACTAGATGATTTGAAAGATTTCATTAGGTTTTCTTTAAGCCATGGTTCATTTGAGCTGACCTTTTCCATTAAATTGTACTCATTTTAGCAAAAACTGACAAAACATTTTGTCACTTCTTCACTACAGTATCAAAACTCTTTTTTTTTTCCAGATAGATGTGGTGCATTTTCTGGGCTTTTGTTGTTTGGGGTTTTTTTATGACTTCTGTTAATTGCTCTTTATTTTGCGAGTTGCCAAGCAGCACTAATGTCCCTAAAAGTGAGATTCATCACTCAGTGTGCAGTAAGGCAATCTCACACACTGAGCCCAGGTATTTATGTCATATTTGCACAAAGATGGGTGCCAGGTGGTAAATTCACAAGGCTACCATGCCAATTCTCAAAACTTTACCGTACATATACACTGTAGCAAACAAAGAAATCATGGTTCATAGGCTTGGTCCATTACCTGGTTCTTTTATATAATTAGTATTTTACCTCCTATCGGTCTCACTTCTCATGTTAATTTGCCTGCACACTCAGTCTTCTTTTTGAGTCAGGGGTCTCAATCTTCCCCTGCTAGAATTACCTTTAACCCAGTTATCTTGGTGTGCAAGATGCAGGCTGAGATCATGCCCAAAGCATGAGGCTCCAAACTGGCTCCAATCCTTTGTATTACAAAGGGAATGGGGACTCACGGCTGCCAGACAGATGACAAGAGACACAGGAGGAGCCACAGACTGTGCAAGAAGGCCCCAGACTATCTCAAAGGGTTCAGAGTCCTTTCTTCGAAGGTAGGAGGCCTGTTACACTGACAAGGCAGAACCCTTCTCATTCTCTGTGTCATTCTGGGCAATTTTTTTAGCTATTTCTGACCCCTGAGGTATCAATAAAACATTGGTTATCCTGACAGTGCTGGGGCGTAAGGTGGTGCTGTGCTGAGCATTAGTGCACCCACAGCTGTAAGCCCCAGGGGATCCACCCTCCTAAAAATGTCAGTGTCTTCCACACACCCATGAGACCAAAAATGTCTTTAGGGATCAAAGTCTTGGATTTACACAACACAACCCCCATGTAAGTCCCACTTAATGTTCATAAGTCTTTCTTTTGATTTGGACAAGGTTGCAGAGGAAGTTTGTGACTAAGATGTAAATTTAATCTAGGAATCCCAAAATCTCAACATTCAACTGGCTTTCTTCCATTACTTTTGTTCTGCTACCCTCCCAACACAGTCTGAGACAGGTTTTATTTGCTTCACTGACAGGTTCTTCATACTGAGCAGCAAAATTCATTTTTTTCCCCATGATAATGTAGATCTCTTTCCTGAGATGTCAGTGCAGTGGGCATGGCTGAATGAGGGCTAATAAAGACCTGATTTCTATCATTGCGCTGTGTAAGCAACAACATTTCAATTTGACTTTTCTGGGTTTATTTTTTACTTATTTTACCAACACTGAGAGAATCTAATTTCTGTTTTGCATGAAAGATCAGGAACTATGAAATGTAGGTGCCTACAGAGTCTTTTGTAGTGCTTAAAATACAATTCACCACCACAAAAAAAAATTATCATGGCAGTGCAGGGAGGTGTTATTTAATACATGAAGTCACCTAGTAATGGATATGACAACTTAATTATAGAACTTGAATAGCTTGGCAAAACCAGCATCCATGGCTGGATGGTTTCCTACACCGAGCCACAGTTCAAATAGTTTACTGAAACCTAGAAATCTAAGAAATGTGCAAGAATCCAAATGTTCTGATTTGCAAGTCATAGAGAAAAGGACTATTTTCCCAAATAGATTGTTCTAATTACTTTTTCATCAGTTTTTTTGTAATATTCATTGCTGTACCATGATGGCCATAGTAAAAGAATGAAAACCAGATTATAATAGCTTTAATTCTCTCTTGTTGCTGTAGGGCAAAAAATGGTAATTCAGTTGTGGACTTCCCCATGGAGTTCCCCAGGATCACAACATTATGCTCAGCAATCAGTTAAAACTTCCTGTTTAGTCAGGCTTTTCACACAAGAAGTTTTTAGTCATCATATTACTTGGGTTTATAGCTTTGACTTTGTCTAGACCATCTGCGAAAATTCATAAGAAGGAAATTCAAAGCTTGGCCAGGAAGATGACTTTTTCCTGTGCCTTAAGTACTGGGACACTTACCCTGTTTTTCTCATAATAGTTGCAAAACTATTCAAGGGTGTGTGATAAAAGTGAAACAACAATGGAATTAGACAACTCTGTGGATTTACCAGCAAGAAAGTCACAAATATATTCACTGAGAATTGCAGAAGTGAGAGATTTTTATGCTGGGAGTTTAAGACCAAAGTTAACATGAATTTTTGAGACTGTCATGCTAGGTTTTGGTTCTAACTAATTTCCTATCTTCTATATGAATTTGAAAACTGTGTCTTTATATCAATTCCCATATGTATATTTGTTTTTTTCAAGCGCTCAAAGTTTTGAGTCTTAAATTCCCTGAGACTTCACAATTATAAAGATGATACTTGCCCTCAGTGGTCACTAGCATTTCACAGACTGTCCTGACAGTTGCTGCATGATGATGAATGTATTAGTTCTGCTTCAGATTTCACCTCATAAGAAAACAGGGCTGTACCCTTTCGTTTATCTAGTGGAATCCACACTCTTCTCCAGGAGCTGCATTAAAAGAAAATGGAAAAGAAAAGGAAAAAAAAAAAGGAAAAGAAAAAGAAAAAAAAATAAAAAGAAAAAACCTACATAAAAAACCAAGCTAAAGGTGTTTCTTAGGATGGCAATTAAAGAGACTAATTTTATTGAGAAATGCTGGAGAGAAATCAAAACCTATTATTTGCACTAAAAATCAAGCAATTCTTTACTTCTCAACATAATTATAAAAAGATAAAGCTGATTGATGTTAATAGATGAGGTCATTATTGAATGAAGGAGCCTATATAAAAAGCAATGACTATTATGTTAGTTGGACAAAAAAGGAATTATTCTCTTTAATCTGGTTGTGTTATCACGAAAGCATAAAAAAATAGTTAACTGTAAAGAAACCTTATTTAAACAGCAAGAAAATGAGCACAGGAAAATATGGCTGAAATCTGAGTAATAACTGACTTCACCTATATGCCAGCTATGAATTAGTTGTTAAAATCTCTTTATTTGCTTTGAAAATGCCTGCCTAGTAGAATATTAGGCAAAGTTTATCTCTGTGATAGAAAATACATGAAGTCATAAATCTATGAAACCATCTCCAGTGACTTGTGAGGGTTTTTTCACTTTTTAACATGAACCATTCATAGACAGTGCCTGGCAGGTATTATGATGAAAAGAAGACATGATTTGGTAAGATATGTATATTAAATATAAAATAATAAAATATATAAAACATAAAATAAAAATATATAAAATATAAAAGAATAAAATGAAGTCTTCCAAAGAGAATAAAAAAAATCCAGAATAATTTTTTCTCCATTAATTTCTATCAAGCATTAAAAAGTTTCCATCCCTTCACATACACTCTCTTCACACTGAGATGAAAATTTCAGCATCTAGCTCACTTTTCATTTTCAGATTTGAACATACTTGCTTAATCCAAATGGGTGTCACTGCTGTGGTTGCTAAGTACGTTGATTTTCTGCCCAGCTGGAGCACTACAGAAAGTGAGAAGTTTGCAGGCTTATCTGACCTGATTTTCAGTGCAATCAGTTCCATGCCACAGGAGAGCTGCTACAAACCACCTCTGAACAAGAGTCAGGACAAAGAATTTAAAATACATGTTTGAAAGGAGACATATAGTGGCCTCCAGACAGCAGAGCTTTCACAAGATTTAGATTGGTTTTCACCTCTGGCACCAGTCAGATTTTTTTTATTATCTAATACCACAATTCAGTAAAGTTTGTAAATAGGGCTGCCCACTGATTTAGATGAGTAACTCCACTCAATGACCATCTTCAGGTTGCAAAAGGCTAATCCAGCCCCTTGGTATTGTAAAGGAACAATAGAAACAAGACTCTGGAGGGAGGTGATAGATCAGGCATTTACAGCAGGTTCCTGACATTAAATACTGTGGTTCAAAACAGCGAGGTAGAAAGCAAACAGAAATTATGGAGTCTGGGTCATCACAAAGATCAGCCACAGACAGAACGTAGAGGGCACTGAAAGTGAGGAAAGCAACTTATGTGTGACATGGTTGGGAGCAAGGAGGGAAAAGAATATACTCCCAGGGTGGCATTCTGAATGGGTCTTAGCAGGATGCAGAAATCCCAAATTCCATTCACGATTTAACCATGCGGCTTCTCTGAGATAAAAGTACTTTTTCTGAGAGTGCAAAAACTGACATAGAAGAAGGATGATCAGTATATCTTTGAGCAATTTAGACGACGATCTAGAATGAATTAGTTTGTTTGCAGAGAGGGAGATTAGGGAAATTTGGGACAAATACGAGAAAAGTTTTAGAGCTCAATGTACAGAAGGGCACATAAAATTAAAAAAGCAAAAAACATCTACTTGTTTGCTGACTCTCATCCAGCACCAGATAGTTTTAATAAGGTAAAAAAACCACACAGAAAGTCACACAGTTTCAGCTGAACAGAAATTTGGTTTAACAAATGGCCCTTTTGGTTTTGCAGATAGAATTAAGGAATAAAACATGACTGTCAAGTCTTCACACAGCAACACGCTAATAAGTTGTTGATTAAATGTAAGCTGAAATGCCACAATTGGTTTAATCATAACTCAGCCAACAAAACATAAATGCTGTCAGAAGGGTATTTTCTGTATTTCAAGGAATGTGTCACGTTTAACCATCATATTCCCCAGACAGCATTCCTGCATCTTTATTTTTAGATTGCAAATGAAAACTAAACAAAAGAAGTTTCAGAACAACAGAAATTAATTTCTGTTTTTTAAACAGTGAATTAAAAAAACATTTTAATTCTCCTAAATAAATCCTGCATGCCATTCAGTTTGATACTCATGCTTGAGAAAATGCTGTGGAGAAATAGATATCTATTTACTTACCTTCTTCTGGGACTTACTGTCACTGTTACTCTTTTTTGCTGATTTTGTTGAGCTTTACAACAGAAGCCAGACTTGCACTGTTTTGTAGGCACCCAGGGATGAAGGTCAAACCTCTAGTCAGATTTGTGAGTGCACTGAGCCTGCCTTGGTCATATAGGCTTAAATAGATGTAAAATATCAAAGTCAGCTGAGTACTCAGAGAAAATCTTTTGAAAGCCCTCTCTGCATTTTAGGACACTGAATTCAGTATCTCAGTCATTTTCAATGTTTTGGTACTAATCAACATATAAAATGTAACAGTGCTGGCATTGGCTTTTAGTTGCAAAGAGTGAAAGTTAGAACTGCTCTAAAGCATTTGGTGAGTGGATTGTGCTGGAAGATACTCGTTTGTCAAATTTGAAAAATTTTCCATAGCGTGTTGATTCCATGACACACACTGTGAAAGAAAAGCATTGAAATGAGGGGGTTTTCACCCCTTATTTCAGTGACATTAATGTGTTTTGTTTCAAGTTTTTAATTTACCTTTGCATTGTTTCAGTGTTATGCTGTGCATTTTACCTTAGCATCAAAATGACATTTCCCAGTGTTGCCAACTGTCTGGGGTTTTTTGCTCAGAATTTCATTTTCAGAAAACATAAAATCCAGTTCTGAGCTTTTGTATTCCTTTTGAAAGGATAAGGGCATCTAAATTGCATGAAATTTCCCACAGAGCAGAAAACTTCTCTTTTCTTCACCCAAGAGCATGTAATAAATTAAATTAGGAAAAATAAATGCATAAATAAACTACTGCATTTGATTATTTAGATGAAAACCACATCTGGAACATTACAAATAACATAGAACCGAAAGTTATTTTGCTGTTTCACATTGCTTTAATAGAAAGTTCTCATGACAGGTTTTTGAAATGGTTCCAAAATAAGTCTTTTACTGTATCTTTTAAACAATGATAACTCAAGTAGATGTGAACATTATGCTTCACCTTTCTTCATGTGTACAACCTTTCCTCTACTCTATAAGATTCCATACATTCCTTCACTGGAGAGACATGCATGTTTCTGAGATCAGTGACTTGGTGGCATGCTATCCAGAGCACACAGAGCCAGGGAAGGTTATGGATGTGTTCCCAAAGAGCACCACTGGGACAGCACAGACCCACTGACAGACCTAAGAAGTCACACACTACTCTGCAGCAAACAGACTGTCTTTGCTGACAAATACTATGTCTTTGTTGCAAAAATTAGCCTCTTGTCCTGATTTTAACTAAGATGTTCACTAAGGCAAAGGAAAAAAGTAATATGAAAACACCTTGGCTGGTGGACTTGAACTTCAGGTACTGTGAGCACAATGTGAATGCTAGCAAAACTAGAACTCATTTCTGTCAGGCTCTCATCTTTCAAAACAAATTAGCACAAAGAATCATTGAAGTTTTTATTGACATATATGGAAACCATATAGAAACTAAGTTGTGATATAGTCAAGGGGAAACATGAAAGTTGGAGACTGTAGATTATACCTGCTGTTTCCATTGTAAAACCTCTTAGGATTTTGTCATAAACAAGCTTTTGATCACTAAGAAATTTTAAAATAATAATAATAATAAAAAAACCCACAACCAATTTCCCTTCATTTTGATGTCAAATTCATTGCAGAGCAAACATACTGCTCTGCACTTTGAAAAAATATTCTCCCACATATTCTCTCATATTTTGTTCTCCTGTTTCTCCTCAGGGAATGAAATAAAGGGGGTTGGTGGACTGCCTGGAATGTAAAGAATTTTCACTCCTTTACCCTTTTTCCATTCTTTAAAAAGCAAAACACTCTCATCTTTGGAAAAGTTAGAAAGCAGAAAAACATGTTGAACCATGGTAATTTTGCACTTTTTAACATCCTTGCTTGATGAGGCTTGGTAATATCACCAGCTGGCAAGCAGAAAAAAATTGTATCTCATCTTCCTTGAGGGTGAAAAATAGGGAAAAAAGAAGACGAATGACAGGTTTTGCTTAAAAAAAATAATCTATAAAATAATGAAATTTATTGAATAATGTTTATTTGCATGCTAAGTACTAGAAATAATAGACAAATTTCAGAATTTCATGCAAGATATGGGTTTGGTTTGGTTTGGTTTGGTTTGATTTTCCATATTTGGGGGAACAGAGTGGATCTTGGGAGAGTTATTTTATTAATCCCACTGATAGATGGAATCAGCAGTACTGGGGACTGCTGGAGCAGCTCTGGAGCATGGAAACAGTCCAGAGATGGCTCACCATGCACAGGAACTACCAGCATCCCTAAGTGCTTTCTTGGATCACTGCCCATAAGTACACTAATTGTTTCTAAATAGATCCAAGAAATGAACCACTGCTAGTTAGAATAATTTTCTTGGTGAAAGAACATGTTTCTTTTTCATCATCTACATATTTGTGTTTTGGAGATGTGACAACAGAAAAGAACAAATTTGGATGAGAAGTTCAGTGCTGGGCCATTTCCACACAGTTAATCATAGAATAGAATCACAGAATAGCATGGTGAGGGTTGGAAGGGACCGTAAAGATCATGTAGTTCCTGTTCCCCTGCCATGGCCAGGGACACTTTCCACTAGACCAGGTTGCTCAAATTCCCATCCAGCCTGGCCTTGAACACTTTCAGGGGTGGGGCATCCACAGCTGCTCTAGACAACCTGTTCCCCTGCCTCAACACCCTCACACTAAAGAATTTTTTCCTAATAACTAATCTAAACCTGCCCTCTTTCAGTTTAAAACCATTCCCCTTTGTCCTATCACTACATGCCCTTGTGAAAAGCTGCTCACCAGCTCCCCCATATTCCCCTTTAGGTACTGGAAGGCTGCTCTAATCATCAATGCTACTTTCAGAGCTGTCCCTGCCCATAAGAACTCACAGGTTCGTGCCAACATGTTGTCTCAGCCCAGGCCCCATAGCTGTGGTGTGTACACCCCTGAGCTTGCCTTCACAAGGCCCCAAGCCTTGCTCCATGAGGTGTTGCTGAGCAGCACGGTGTGTGCCGGCCTGCACAGTCCACACTTACCTACTGGTGGGATTCTGCTGTAGTCTCCTAAAGTGAGTCACTCCCGGCAGAGTGGGCAGAAAAAGTGCAGGTTACAACACTCTGAGTTCATAACATTCTCAGACTCTTCTTTACCTTTGGTATAGTCACACTTGTATAATAAAGTTGGGAACATAAAGAAAAATACAGACATAGAGAATATATATTTAATCAGGAAAAAACATAGATATTAATCTTCTGCTCCAGTGGCGGCATATTCCTGAGCTGATATTTAATGCATTTAACCATATTGCAAATGCTCACCTGAATCCTGTACACATAGATTCCTAAATGAACTACAGAATAAATATTTGCATACTTAAACTTCCCATGAAATCCAGGACAATTTTATTGTTATTTCAGAGATACACCTAAAACCTCCAGCCAATAACAAGCACATTGCATTATGCAGAGAAAAAGAGGAAGGTAGTGAGAAATAGTCCTCTTCCTGAGGAATATTTAGTCTAAAGAAAGATGGCAAATAAAAAGTAGTAAGAACGAAGTATTATGAGATGGGAAACTGAAGGACAGATGGGTTATCTGATTTGCCAAAAAAAGGGACAGCATATGTCTGTGTAATATTTTGTAGACAGAAATGGCTATGTGAATTAAAATCTGGAACTGCCACATGATCTCACAGCTTGGAAAATAATAGGATAAACCCTTATTTACTTACCAAAATTTCTTGGAGAGGAAAGATAAAGGAATAAACATAACACAACTGAGGGATCTGTGCACATTCTCCAGCTACTCATTTCTCAGAGAATTCCAAAATGTTTGATCAGTTATGTTTCCAAGTACTGTCCCATTTTCCTCATTAGGTAAAATTTTATTCACCCTGCATTCTTCTGTTGCCTTGTACATCTTAATCGCAGGAGGCAGAATTCTTTATTTCTGCAGTAATTATTATGACACAGTGTTAATGTTTATTGGTTCTGAGGTACTGCAGTGCAGATTATTTTCTAAAATCATTTGGACATAAACACCAACCTCAGCAGAGATTCATAAATAGGTTGATATATTCCAAGCAATGTTTGTCAGAAAATGAGCTATGTCCTGGAAAATTGCATATGCCTACCGCAGAAAAGACATTTAAGCCTGTCAAAACTGCAGTAAGATTCAAGTGGAGACCTATGAAATGCAACTTTGTACCTGGCTCACAGGCACCATCACTTCTGTACCTGCAGCTCCTGCTGTCTGCAGCATTCAGGGAGTGATGCTGGGTTTAGTTGCAAACTATGGGCCAAGGAAGATTCACAGCTCAGGACAGTTTTACTCTAAACAGGCTGTAGAGTTGTCCCAAGCTTTGAACACCCATTTGGAAATGTAGTGCATTAGGTACTTTCCTAGGGCATTTTATCTGTGCTTTCCTGGGGCATTTCATCTGATTTAGTGTCTTTCAAAAGAAATTTGAGATATTGCTCTGAAACTGTGACACCCAGTCCAACCCAACTCACAGTGAGCGAGAACGAGTTGGAAATTGGTTTTGAAAACCAACACCTGAACTGAACTAAAATGTTAATTCAAACATGTCCTGCTTCTCCTGACATGCATACATTAAATGGCATCACACGGGATTTTTCCAGCCCACAGTGTCCTTCTTCACTGTTTATTCTCATATGGAAATGGAGAAAAACAGATCTTTTGCAGACACGTTGTTTGGTTTTGGTTTTTCTCTAATAGAAAAGAGTTCTACTATGGATGTTGCAAAAAGTCATATAGGTTACAGCCTGTGGATATTTACTCTCTGCCCAGTAATTCTGTAGGTACTCCTCAACTTCTGTTAAATTCTGTCATTATTCTTGCTTAAGAATTTAATCTGTAAAGTCAACTCCACTGAGCATCAGTGTGGCCATCACCATTAAATTCATCCATGCCACCTTTCCATGTCATGAATGACTTTGTGTCAGGAAAGGTTCTTGGCTGAAGACAGCAGTTCCCGATGAAGTATAAGGGTAAGAATAAGTGTTAGAGTTCCCGCAAGAAAAATATGCACTAAATCTTAAGTGAGCAATGGATTTAGTCTACCTAAATCATACTTGTTGCAGAGAGATTTAAAATATTTTCACTTTTTTTTTTTTTTTCTGAGTGAGAGAACAACCTTTCAGCTTCTGTATTCAGTCATCTCTTAAAAACACTTCTAGGATCACTGAGGGAAATAAGCTCTACTTAAGCGCTTTAAGTCTGACGTGTCAAAGTACTTTGTGAAATTGGTTGAAAATCACTTTCACCCTTGAATTTGTATTTTTTTAATACTGGTATTTTTAAGGCCATATTACAGTACATTAAAGATAAAAAAAATTTCTTTAGTCTCAGTTTTTGAGATGTCCCCGTAACTACAGAGTCTTGTGGTACTGTAAACTGACCTTGGCAGGTTGGATTTGCCCCTATATGGCCAAGTGACACAAGCAATATCTCAGGTTAATATTTTCTTCAGCTGCAGGAAGTATATTAAAATTCTCACAACAGCTAATTTCTTCACAACTCCATTGACAATTTCCAGCTGCTTCTAGGAAGAGCTAAGCAGCCTCATTACCAATCATCAGGTGAACTGAATGAGGTTCAATGTTTCAAGAAAATCAGAATAATAATTCCACAAAATTGAAGCACAAAGCTCAGGGGAGAGTGTTTCTGTAAGAATTAAGTTACTAGATTTTTAAGCAATCATATGCAATAAAGCAGCAAAAATATTGTTTTATGATAAATATTATTGCCAATGCAAATCTGATTCATTCTAATGGTGACTATAATTAACTTCATGGTGTATGAGCTCTTAATTTTGAGGATGAATAATTGGTTAAACTGAGTTTTGTGTACTGCAGCGTAATACACTTGTACAATTTTTCCACTTAATTTCAATTAACATGGGTTTTACGCATACTCCACTGTTGCAGTTTTTATGCCTATTTTTTTTAATTAGGAAATAGCAATACCTTGGTAGAAGAGAACAAATGAGCAGCACTCTGTGTTTCTACCATTTTTTTTCCCCATTACAGATACTTGAAGCTCATATTGCTTATCCTTCCAAAATGTTAATCACTGCTCATGGGGCTGACTGGAACTGGTAGTGCCAGCTTCTGCATGAAACAGAAGGGAAAAAGGGATCTCTCAGTTCTCTCATTCACTTGCTGACCTCTACACATTGTTTTTTATTCCAATTATATGTTTTACTACCCTTCCTCATGTTTTCAGTGCTCCAATATATTTTAGTCATCAGAACTCTGTGGTGATGTTCTTGTTCACCACTGAAAATGCAACCTTGTATATAGATGTACCTATTTTATGATGGGATCGATCACCAGCTGGAGATTCTTACTCTTGTCTGCAAGAGGTACTTAGACACCAGACTGAGTTCTTGTCTTCTGGGTGGATATTGTTAATGATGAGTGTCACTCTCAGAACCATATGTTAGTCTTCAAAAAAAAATGTCTGTGCGTCAGTCTTCTCATGCCATAAAATTCTTCTCAGAGTGTGCTACCTCTGCAGGTCAGATGGGCAGGTGTAAGTGACATCCCTGCCACTCGTGAGTTCCTCAATGGCAGTCAGACTCTCATGGAATGGACAAGTTATTTGCATTCCCTTTACTCCAGGTTACATATACAAGGAACTCCCTAGCTCCTAGGGATTGCTGCTTGGGTGATAACAGAGCAAATGTTCTAGTAGAGCTCTTCGTCCTCCCTCCAGATCCAAATCTTTCTAGGTGTCTGATAAATGTCTACCACCACTGATGCAGTTGTTTCCAGTCTAACTCTTCTCACTTTGCCAGTATAAAGATCTGGTGGCCAGAGTGCAGCTGGCAGCCTTGCTGGTGACATATGAATCAGAAAACCTTCAGCCTACTGTTCCTTAGCTGGTCTGGTGCTGCCAACAGAGAAAATTATATAATATTGGATTATTAAAAATAAAGGCCTTCAGGTTGCTTCAAAATGAATCTTTATTTTGCATTTCACAGCAGCATAAATAGAGAATAGAAATGCAAACATTATGTTTTAAAAATCAAACAAAGTAAGATTCACCAATCCTGGCAAAACAAACTCATTGCCTAACCTGCATCATCAAACTCTTCACAGGTCCATGTTGTATCATTATCCTCGCTAAATAAAGAGAGAGGATCAAGAAACATAAAAGTAGGATAGTTATTCGGGCAGGAACTTTGGTACAGTAAAAGAGTGGTGCCCAGATCAGTCTGTTTGCACAGGATTGGTTCCATGTTGCTGAAATAGAAGTGTTTTCATGGAATCATAGAATATTTTGGATTGGAATGGACCTTAAAAATTGTCTAGTTCCAACCCCCATACTCTGGGCAGGGACCACTAGACCCCGTCCAACCTGGCCTTGAACACTGCCAGGGATGCGGCAGTGGAAATCTCTCTGGGCAACAGAGTTCACTGTTTTCCTACAAGTTGTAGACCTTTTCTAGAAGATCTCTAGACCTCACATTAGCATTTACAGCAAGACTATTATTTCTGAGGTTTTGGAGAGATTTCTGCAGGTGTGGAGAAGTTTCTGGATTCCCCAAAACACTATACTATAATGTCTATGACCCATGCTTTAAAAAAAACACCTGAAAGAGCAGCAGTTGAAAAACAACATATGAGAGGTAAGGTGATGAGCTGCATAGAAAAAGACTTCAGCTGGATAATAAAATATTTAAGGGGAACCTCTTCATGTCTTTGTTTTTATTTTAACATAGTCAGTGTGTGTACCTGTAAAAGTATCTGTTATGGGCTGTTGAAGACACTTTAAAACAGTTTTTCCACTATTAATAATCAACCCACCAACAGATGTCTGAAGAGCTGACTGTATTCCAGCTCTATGCACTAACCCTCTACTTGTTCCCTGGCAGGCCAGATGACTCTGAGGACACAGCACGTTCAGGACTCCAAGATGGGCTTTGTAATCAATGCCATATACTCAATGGCGTATGGGCTCCACAACATGCAGCTGTCACTGTGCCCAGGCTTCGTGGGCCTCTGTGATGCCATGAAGCCCATAGATGGTCGGAAACTCCTGGAATCCCTCATGAAGACTAACTTTACTGGGGTCTCTGGGGACATGATCTTGTTTGATGAGAATGGTGACTCACCAGGAAGGTAATGTTGGCATCTGTCAAACTGTTTAATACCAGAGATGTTAACTGTATGTAGCATATACATGCAGACTTGACATGAGAACTAAGACCTCATACTTTTAGTTTCACATTTCTTGACTTTCTGTGCTTATTTTTCTAACATACCACCTTTTTTTATATATATACAATTTTTATGATGTTTAAAGTTAAAGATGAGGATTTTCAGGCATAAAAGCTTTCTGCATGAATTTGCATTTTCATCTGTACCATTTAAAGGTACTATTACTCAAAACAAACCATCATACCTTTAACTTTATGTTTGTAGACCATGATGGCCACCACAGCATATTTCTCTCTCTGTTTGGGTGTTTAAATGTATGTGTTTGAGAGATAAACAATCATAGCAGACATACTTTTTTATTAAGCAAGAGAAAAAAAAATCAGAAATACCATATTGAATTGTCTGGGATCTTTTTTTCATCAGAATTATTAAGAATCTGTTTCTATATCTTACAAATAAAGCCTCTCCACTTGTGTAACACACTAAGCTATTCATTCATACTGCACTGCTCTAAGTCAAATTGAATTTAAATGAAGCTTATTTTGCTGGTATCGTGCATGTATGTGTATACATACATCTATATAATATATGACAAGTTTTTCTATGGCACGTATTCAGTATAAAGGCACATTAGAAAGAATGATGAGGTGGGGATTTTTCTGAGTTTCTGCCTACTGAATTCTCAGACGATGAACAGCAAGTGTGGTAGTCTTCAAAGTGAATTTATTCCCTATATTTCAATGGGTAGGTTCATGTTGTGCTCACTGCTTTTGCTCCAGTTTGTTTCACAGAATCACAGAATTATAGAATATACTGAGTTGGAAGGAACCCACAAGTATCATCAAGTCCAACCCTTAGCGCTGCAGTGGACCAGCCCCAAGAGTCACACCATGTGCCTAAGAGTATCATCCAAAAGTTTCTTGAACTCTGTCAGTCTTGGTGCTCTGACCACTTCCCTGGGGAAGTGCCTGTTCCAGTGCCCAAATACCCTCTGGGTGAAGAACCTTTTTCTAACATCCAAATTAAACCTACCCTGACACAACTTCAGGCCATTCCCTCAGGTTCTGTCACTGGTCCCCAGAGAGAAATCAGCCTGCCTCTCTACTTCCCCTCACAAGAAAGTTGTCACTGCAATGGGGTTTCCCCTCAGCCTCCTCCTCTCCAGGCTGAATAGACCAAGTGGCCTCAACTGCTCCTCACATGGCTTCCTCTCAAGGCCCTTCCCCATCTTCATTGCCCTCCTTTGGACACTCTCTAATGGCTTAATATCTTCCTTATATTGCAGTGCCCCAAACTGCACACGATATCCAAGGTGAGGCCGCCCCAGTGCAGAGCAGAGCGGGACAATCCCCTCCCTCAACCCTCTGGTGATGCTTTGCCTGATGCCCCCAGGACAGGGTTGTCCCTCCTGGCTGCCAGGGCACTGCTGACTCATATTCTACTTGCCATCGACCAGGACCTCCAGATCCTTTTCCAAGGCACTGCTTTCCAGCATCTCTTTCCCCAATCTGTACAAACATCTGGAGTTGTCCCATCCCAGGTGCAGAGTCTGGCACTCCCCCTTGGCTGTCTACATTATTGGGGTGTTTTTAAACATCTTTGTGATGGCACCATATAAACAGGTGACTAGAGGGAAAATTGTCTATCCAGTACAGTCACTTAAATTTTTTCTTGTCCCTCTAATATGAATGGAAAGTATTTCATTCCTAGTAGACATGGGTAGGAAGAGGTAAATTCATTGATCAGAATATTTTGACATTTATGAAAATTTCTGCAATTTCAGAACAGAATTTGTTTTCCTCATCTTACTTGAAAATCTGCAAAGTCAGTATACTCCCCAAAAGCAAGCAGGACAGACACCTACAAAGTAGTCTGTATCTGTCTCTGGAGATGCAAATTTTCAAACTTTTCAGACTCAGAATCTAAGGAAGTGCACTGCAAGTTGCTAAGAGAACTCAGGCAAAAAAAACTGGCAGAAACCTACGAAAATTTCAGATGGAAATTTATTTGCAGAGCTGTTTAAACATGAGCAAGGCTGTCTTCTCCTAAACATTTCTATTTTTACTAAGAGATGAATTTTGAAGATATGTGTTAAATCTGAACTTTTTCTGACCAAATTCTTTTTAAAAGACTTGTCCCAGACTTCTCTGAAAGGATTTCTCTCTGGTTTTAGTGATGCTCAGATGCAGTGGACTGCATCCTATCCTATTCCTGTTCAATTCACTTGTTTCTTGCAGAAAAAGACTGAAAACTGCCATGAATAAGTGTTATGTGACCTGCCCCCAATAAATATATGACATGAAAACATCAATGACAATATCTGAATATTGCAAAGAGGTCTTTTGCTTTACCTTTTCCTCATGTTGGCATTCTTAACAATAATAATTTAACACCATTCACTGCAAAGAATTTCGTTGAATACCTTGAATATTTTTAAATTCAAATCTAAGAAAGATAATGAAGGAACTGCATCATGTGCAGTCATTTGCTCAGTACCAGGACATAAGTGTTTCACTGAAGAGCATGGGGACACCATGTGCACCTCAGGATAGCCTAACTTGAAGAAAGTCCAGCTTCCCTGGATTTGTGTGATATTTGTGTCTACTCAAACTAATGACCTGTGTATGGTTACAAAAAAATGTTACAAGGAGTTTGCTCTCTTTTGAATCATAGTTCTTCTTCCCTCCTCTTCAACAACAGTCACATCATTAATTCCAGTCTATGTGCTTAAGTCAGACAACTTTCTGGCATAATTTACTCTTTCACAGTTAAGAAGATTCTATAGGAAGCTCCATCTCTAACATCCAGATTTTGAGTAGTGTATAGTCTTTTAAGCACTGTCAAACAACATTTGCAAGAGCTGGGAGATGGTGCAGTCATACTGGAACAACTCATCTGCATCTGCCCTGTTCACTTGCATTGATAACTGCATCTTTACTTCGTAAAACAGGAATTTAAATCCTCACAGCTGTACTGTGGTGGTGGTGCTGTTAAGCAGGAAATGGGAACATAAAAAGCCTTTCTGACCTAGATAGCTCAGGATTTTGATGTATAGCAAAAGGGTTTTCATATTGTACAACGGATGATTAATCCCACAAGATGCTTTGAATCCTGGCCCTATTTCAAAGTCCTTTATGTGTATGTTGAGTTTTAAGCAGAGAGTCTAGTGTAAGGCTTGTTTTACATGAGACAGAAGACATGAAAAAAACCCAACTGAGTATGGAAGGAACAGCCATGATTTCTCAGGAAGTTAACAACTCTCTGTAAATATTATTGAAATTCTAAAGAAGAAATTGAAAAGGCAAGAAAAACAAGATGCTGATAATTTTACTGTGCTACCAGTAGAATATGGATTCTCAGCAACTTCATGGCACTTCTGTTTTAAAATAAGTATTTTGCACTGTGATTAGGACACTGCTGGAAATGTGCTATTCCACCATCTGGTCTCTCCTATCCTAAAGTGACAAACTGTCCCTATGTTATCTCAGGGAAACTCCAGGGAACCAGTGACTCATGAACCTCCACTATAACAAGGGACTTACTGAATCTGGCTGTTTCTATCTGACCATCAATGCTGTTCTCCACAGAGAAGAGAGATACGAGTTACAGAGACAAGAGTATATTTAATTTTTTTGGTTTCTTTCAGTATTCCCCTTGAGATGTATGAAGCTAGTATTGGAGGGATCATTGGTTTAGGTTCTGCGGCCTGTTAAGCACTGGTGGTACTTTCATTTGCCTGCCCAGGAAAATGAATTGACAGCTTTTCAAAGCTCATAGGAGTGTTGCAATGTCCTGACAATGCTGAGTAATGAATTCATAGTGGCTTCTGGGCTAACTTTTTGGTTAGTCTGTTTAAGTCTTGGACAGACTGTTGCTGTGCCTGTGAACCTCAGAAAAAACCTTGCTTTATAACCATGTGCAAAAGCCTATTTCTTTGGGTTTGTGCTTTTGTTATCTGGATTCAATTAGTTTGTGTCAGTCTGGTGTTCACATCTCCAACTTCTTAAAGCTGTGGACATTTCCTTCTTTGCACAGAATGGAAAGTGAAATGTTTCAAAATCCAGAAGTATCATAAATTTTTCATTATGCCTGTGTCATTGCTCATTTCTTCTTTTGTAAAGACTTGAGAACTATATAATATGTGTAATTCTCCTTTGTCTATTCAGTCAGGCTCCACTTTTATTTTGTTTCAGAGGTTGCTTGCAGGCGTGATCCTGACCTGTGTGGGATTTTGGCATTGGATTCCTGACATACCGTACTTTCCCCACAGTGATACTTAGACTCTTTTTCTTGATCCAAAGCAACTTGAGATCCATCAGTGAAGAATATTATAATTTTACTGTAAATTTTTTAATGTCAGCATGGGAAAAGTATTGATGTTAGATGGAGTATGGCTACAGCTTGCCAGTGTTAAAAGTGTTTCTTCAAAACTTAAGAGAGATGGTTGGGTATCTGTCATGGTTTAACCCCAGGCAGTAACCAAGAACCATGTAGCTGCTTGCTCAGGCCTCCACCAGTGGGATCAGGGAGAGAACTGAAAGAGCAAAAGCTAGAAATTTTGTGCATTGAGATAAAGCTGGTTTAATAAGAAAAGCAAAAGCCATGCACATAAGCAAAGCAAACCAAGAAATTCTTTCATTTCTTCCGATGGGCAGGCAGGTGTTCAGCCATCTCCAGGACAGCAGAGCTCCTCTAGGCATAACGGTGATTTGGGAAGACAAATGCTGTAACTCCAAACATTCCCTTCTTCCTCCTTCTTCCCCCTACCTACATACTGAGCATGATGTCATATGGTATGGAATATTCCTGAGGTCACTTGGGGTCAGCTGTCCCAGCTGTTCTCTCAACTTCCCATGCTCTCTCAGCCCCCTTGCCAATGTGACAGTACAAAAAGGCCTTGGCTCTGTGTAAGCACTGCTCAGCAATAACAAAAACATGTCTGTTTGGAAACTGTTTTCAGCACAAATCCAAAACACAGCTCCATATCAGCTACTGTGAAGAATATTAACTCTACCCTGTCCAATACCAGCACAGTATCTTATCAAGAGATTGTTTGATTTAATGAGCTGGTTCTCTTACTTATCTTTACACTGGACTTCACAAATTACACTCTGACAATACCACTCTTAATCCAACCCTGCCTTTATGCTTCACCTTTGCACTAATTTGTTGCCTGCTGACAGGAAAAAGATGTCTCCTTGTTTATGAAGTAGGCAGCTTTTCTAAACCCATGACTTTGTTAATCTTCTATATCATTTGCTTGTTTTCCACCAGTGAATTTCATATTGCTTAGATTAATGCATAATCCATGAAAGAGGAGCCTAAGAAAAGCATAGCATCATTGCTTCAGGAGTAGCCCAATTTTCCAAGCATGCTTTACAAGAAAATGCTAAAAGAACAGGCCTGTAAGGCAGAAAGGTGGGCTAGCATACAGCAGAAGGAGGCTAGTGAGTCCTACGCTGTTCCACAGACTTTCTGCAAGACTCTGTGGGAGCTGAAGAGAAAGTAGGAGGAAAAGGAACATGAAACTGAAAACTCCGATCAGCTCTCTTTGACCCAAAAGCAGCCTAGGACTGAGTCATGAGTACTCTTTCTCTTTCACACCATACTGTGTAAGGGATTCAATATGTTCTGATCACTAAGGAATTATATAAAAATGATTGTGTGGATGGGAGAAACCATCATTTGCTGCTGCAGTGTTGGAGAAGAAAAAGGGAAAAAAACAAAGTACAGATTTCTGGTTCCTGGACAGACTTTGTGCCTGAAGAGTGATGCCGGATTCCTCTCTGGGTGCCACACCAAATTGCACCTTGCAGTCTTATGACACAAAAAGTTTCCTTTGACCCCACAGACCTGGGTTGCTTCTACCTCCCTTCAGATTTCATCTACCTTCAGATTTTTTTCTCTCAATAAGGCAATAAGCACCTGCAGACAGTGAGGAGCACATAGCATTAGTAATTGCCATTATAGATTTTGATAACTTAGCACCTGCTATAGAGGGAACTGGGGTTCTTTATGCAATTGGCTTCAACACTAAAGTTGCATAGAATTAATTCTGTTTGACTCATTTAATTGTTTTCCATAAACAAAAACTCATTCTCAGAAGCACAGTCACTTAACCCCAAACAGTTCAAGGAAATTTTTATGGTAACAGAAAAACAAAAACAAAACAAACCAAGCAACCAAAAACCCAAAACCAAAACCACCAAAACAAAACAAAGAAAAAAAAAAACCAAACAAATAAAACACTCTGAGTACCCCCAGTTAAAATACAAGGAAAAAGCAAAATTACGATACCACAGAAATTACTGTGAGATACTCAAGGGCAAGCATAATGTTTGAATTTTTTAGTTCTTTATTTCAGCAAGCTTGACTTTTGGCTGTATGGTGTTTCTTTAACTTGGAAGGTTTTGTGGTGTTCTCCTTAACATGGCTATGTCTCTTTTTTGTGTTTCCAAAGATATGAAATAATGAATTTTAAACAAATGGGGAAGGACTACTTTGATTATATCAACGTTGGTAGCTGGGACAATGGGGAGCTGAAAATGGATGATGATGAAATCTGGTCAGAGAAAAGTAATATCATCAGATCTGTGTGCAGTGAACCCTGTGAAAAAGGCCAGATAAAGGTAAATATTTTCTTCATTTGCTTCAGTCTTGTAGCATGAATAACCTTGAAATTTGAAAGCAAGTTTTTCTTGACTCTTATATCTAGACAGTACCCCACACCTTAATTAAAATGTACAGACATATGTATTTAGTCCTTACTCCTATCACAATCATCTCACTCTTTTCATAATTTAACATTTTCTTTTACTCCTATATCTATGAACTGTTGAGTTGGGTTTTGTTTTTACTCACATCCCAAATGCTTTCAAACAGGTATTGTTTGGGGGCTTTTTGCTGCATATTTTTACAGCATCTGATGCAGTGGAGTGCAAATCCCTGACTAGGACTTGTCAGTACAATTGCAGGTAAATTATAAATAATAATTGCTACTATTTCAGTGCTAGACATAGTCACCTAGACTGGAACACTATTACTCAGACCTTAAATCTGTAGTATCATCAGAGAATATCAACAACTACCACTACTTTCAGCTTCAGGAAATGTAGGTAACAATTTTTGTTAATCATACCTGCTTTACTGCTTCTTTGTTTCCCAGGTTTTTGATTTTTCCTTCCTCCCTTTCCATGCTGTAGTAAGTAAGGAGGGTAGATGAATCTGTCATATATTAATTATACACTATTATCCTTCAGCATCCCATGACACTTGCTGCAGAACAGTTAAAATACTGCAAGTCCTTAGCTTACCTTGCAGTCATTTAGATAAAAGCCTGTGGAATGAGGGGTTGGGCATGGACAGCCATAAAAAGAGGAGCTGTAATTTCTGACAAGTCTCACTGGAAGCTGGATCACTTTTCTCCTGCAGTAGAATGTCATAACTGAAAACTGGGAAGCAGCTCTAGAGAGGGGCTGGTGGGAGGCTGATCATGCTCTGCAATACAGAGTAAATCTCTTCAGTCTGAGCTTTACAGTGTTTCAGGACACTGTTACCCTGTTTTATTCACTAACTGGTCTTTGGCTGAGTCAGTAAGTGAGTTTCATCAGACCAATATTTGTATTCATTGTTGGCATAGGGAGTTATATCAGCTTTCTGAATATTCTTTATAATCAATGAAAATAGTATGTTATTCCAGGTGAGGTGTGACCTCATTCTCATGTAGGCTTTGAAAACAGTTAAGACCAAGCTTGGTGTAGAAACACTTCTTTTTCTTCATTGATGGTAAAAGACACCCAGGTAGGACGGTTGGTTCAGAGGAGAACATACCTTCTGCAGACACATAAAGGTGGGTGGAATTAATTACTCCCATAGTGACTAAACAGGGGTCTGTTCTTAGCCTGTTTCAGCCACAAAGTCCCATATAGGGAGGATACAGATGGACAAACAGCTAATATTTTCAGAACTGCATGGCTCTGAGTTCCTTTATGGTCTGTTGACACAATGCAGGTGATGGGAACTGTGTTGTGTTCTTCATTAACACAATCCCCTTCCACCTTCTGCCCATGCTCTCAAAGATTCTTCAAAGAGGATTGTTTGCTATGAAGTCAAGTCACACACACTTAGCTATGTTGAAGTCCAGTGTTCTGTTTGCTCCTCGTTAGATTATTGATTATAAATATCAGAGTTTACTTCAGTCTTTATCTTCATGGTCTTCATGGATGTGGGAACAACTTGACCCTACCAAACTCTCTGGTGGTTTTCCTGCAAAGTTCTGTGTGACTGAGTTATTGTGAAGGAATTTGAAGCATTCAGTGTAATGATATCCAGTGGTCAGAAACATTTGGTGAAGTGGCTGGGTGTGGACGCTCCCCCACTTCCCCTGACACGTGGCCCTAGGGGACCCTGAAAAGAGCCATGCAGAGACCACAGGAGAGGGATGAGAGAGAGAGAGTTTATTGGACATGAGTAGAGATATATATATAGGGCCTGGAAGGATCCTAAAACCTCCAATAGAAAGCTATAGGGGATTTGGACAGTTACCAATGAAATTCAAGGGTTAACAACCAATGGAAAGGGGTAAATAACAACCAATAAGAAAACTTCTTGAAGTTTTTACAAGGACACTACCTGCATTCCTAAGCAAGCAGATAAGGGTCTTCTCAGGGGATTTTGGGAAAGAGACAATGGCTAAGGTGAAAAAGAACAGGAATCCATTTTGTAGCATTAATTCACATAACAGTAAAAACCTCTGTTTTTAAGGCATTTGGGTTAGTCCCTTTATCTTCTTCACAAGTCATTTTTCTGACAATACTTTTTCCACTCTAAGTATTGGAGGTCCATTGCCACAATTTGGTACACCCATATAAAGGACTTGATAAAATCCAAACTCAACCCAACTCTGTAGATTTGAAATGGTGCAGACATATGATTCTTTAAATAAGTACAGGTTCAAAGGATTACCCAGATGATAAGGGGGAAGGAAAATAAGTTTTGAAGCAATTTATGCTAAAAAGGACAGAAAATATTTATTTACAGTTAAGTAATACAACAAAAAGTTGTTCAAGAAATGGAAAATAAAAATATGAATAATTTGATGACTACTCAATCTAACATAAGGAAAAAAAACCCAAATCCTACCTGATTGTGAGTATTGCAGAATAATTGTCTTGATTCCTAGAAAAGGGTATGTAATCCTTCTCTGGTAGTGGTGGATAAGAAATTATTGGTGTACCAGTTTCCTAATAGATTTGTCAAATTCCAAGTATTTGGGTTTGAACACACTTTGTAAATTTGTCCTTGCAAAAGATACAAAAGTCAACCTACTTCTTATGCTATAATTTGGAATATATGTTTATAAATTGTTCAGGAAGAGCAGAGAAACTGGGAATGCTTTTTTCAAAAGAAAAGCATTGACAAGAAGCACAGATGTTTTCAGTGCCCAGAGATGATAAATAAAGAACTTGAAAAGTCTGCATTTCAGTCATAAGTATGCAATAATATTTGACAGTAAATTGTGAAATGAGAAATCAGGTCAGATGTTAGAATGGATAAAGATAGCATTCTCACTCTTAAGTGGTAATTAGAACCACAATAATTAAATAATTCTGGAAAAGGCATGTTCAGTTTGACATCTGGAAAAATTCATTTGTAACAAATCACTCACAATCTGATGAAAAACAAGTACCCAAAAGTCTTTGGGTAATGAACCTTTAGGGACATGATGCTGTTTGCATGATTCTCTATATGGCCTCTGTTAAGTACATGGCCATCTATGGAATTTTGAGTATTGCAAATTCTAAAAGGAAAGAAAAACCATCTTACTGTCTTTCTGTACCTCCACTTACACTTCTCTCAACTGGCAATTTCTTTTTTCTGGTACATACATTAAGCAAGAACTGAGAACACTTGTCAAATTTTACATGAGAAAATATATAATGAGAAAGAACTCGCATTAAAATGAAATTTAAAAACTCTTCTATTAAAAAAAAAAAAAGAAATATTAACAAATGGAGCAGCATGAATTATGTTTATGTTGCTAAATCAAATGTCACTTTTTGTCTCAGGTGATCCGTAAAGGAGAAGTCAGTTGCTGTTGGACCTGCACTCCTTGTAAAGAGAACGAATATGTATCTGATGAATACACATGCAAAGCCTGCCAGCTTGGCTCCTGGCCCAACGAGGACCTCACAGGTAAATGAGTTGTGGCTGTGCTTATGTTGTTGTGATGCGTTTGATAAATCCCAAAAAATTCAGATTAAGGTTTTAGTTTTAGCTAGGCCCCAATTTTGTGGGTCATGTGATTAGGGACAGGTATCAGCTGACTTAA
>JAWWEU010000001.1:35653649-35694899 GCA_035583155.1 Acropternis orthonyx | reverse complement strand
CGGTTGAAGAGGAGACAGAAGGTGATTCCTCTGAGGTGCAGGGTTGGTAGATGAAAGAAAAATTCCAAGATTTTAAATCCATAACACCAAAATATCACAAATTATTTATTTTCACAGAAGATCCTTAAATGTCCTTACCTGTATTTTGTTGGTGTTTTTTGATGCTTATTCATGCTTCTTAGCATGTCAAATGGGACTCTGACTTTTTATATCTGCTAGTCTTGCTATTTAAATGTGTGTCCAGAGTCTTGCTTGATACTGGTGGTATTTCTGATGGTATTCTGGCAAGAAGAGCATAAAAGCAGTTTTATGTCCATTTTACTGGGGCTCCGGTCCCAGAAGCAGTGCACCCTGGAGTACAGTACAACTCAACACCTGCTCCAAATTGAACTGGGTCCTAATAGCCTTTTCACAAGCCAAATATTGCCTCAGCACACTGCAGGGACAGCAAGACAAGGCTGTTGGCTTTGTTCCACCTGTTTCTGAGCCAGTTAGGAGAGAAAACCTCCCAGGTGCTTAGAGATGTTGATAAAGTGTAAGATGCAGGCTGTGGGGCATGATTTTGTCCAAACGGCCATTGATAGAAATTAGTTCTTTTTGTGGTACCATTTTTCACCTTTTGTCTTGGTATAGTCCTGGACATCAACCTAACCTAAACATTCGAACATTCACGGTGCTGTTTTCCCATCTTTCTTTCACTTGATCTAGTTGTCCTTTTCTGCAAAGGGCCGTTGTCAGAAACCATTATGTGCAAAACCCTTATATGAAAACTTCACCAGTCATTGCTTTATGAAGATGATCCAGTCTTTAAATCTTAATTGAGGAATAAATCATTGCAAAGTTTAGCATTCTCCTTGTAAAGTATACTCAGTGACAGGAAAAATGGAACAAGTTTTCAACTTTTTTCTCAGGTATTTTATTAAGAGAATGTAAAAGAGTAATAAAGTAAGGAAGGCATGAAATAGTCTGAAACTAATGAGAAACATTTGGTTATGATTCACCTCTGCTGCAACGTTAGAACTGAAGGAAAATTCAGCCTCTATATCATTATCTGCATGCAAAGGCCATCTGAAAGGTAAAGACCTCTCTTCAAATTTTCTGTTGAAGAATATATCATAGCATTAGAATCTGGTAACAATTTATTTCCCCAAAATATTAATTAAATTTTGATAAAATAGGAAAAATATTTAGAGTCCATTTACTCATAAAAGTTCCTGGGGAAGAAGCTGCATGGGGATATCTGCACACAACAGAGGACACTTTCTGCTCACTGTTCTTTCACCTCTCACTTGTATAAAATGTTGATTTTAATTACATGATTTCTGTGCTGCATTAATCTTGAAAAAAATCAGAAAGAAATACAGTGTCTTCCATGCAATGAAGGAGTAAACCCATAAAATGAGCAAGAGCTGAAAAGGTATCATCAACTAATGCTATGAGAGTGTTTTATAAAAGTCTAATGTCTTACTTAAGATGTGGTAACAATTTTATTATTGTAACAGAAAGCTTTGCACACCAAAGGAGTTTCAATATGGATGACAAATTATTCTGTATTTAATGACCAGGAGCACAATTCTGTTATGCTAGAGTGACTGCAAATTTGTATCCTTTAACTGTACTAAAGCTGGAGAGTTGTTGACTCCAACCCTTGTGATTTTTCTGCTCTCTTCAAGAATTCAGAACTATCCACCTTGTATTATTTCCACCTTATTGTAGATATTATATCTTTGATAATATTATTTCTATAGAGATGCAGAATGCAGAAACACCTGGAGAAGAAAGGAACAAAGTCTAATATCTATCCATACTGTTTCATTAAATTGTTTTTACAACTAAGAATGTCAGTGGCAGATTTGGAATAACTTTAAGTTCCACTTAAAGGAAAAGGCCAACAATAGACTTTGCATGTAAAAATTTCCAAAGTGTTGTCCTGATATCTACATTTACTCCTGTTCATCAAGTCATTGAGGTCCCAGGTTACCTAATTAATTGGGATTTCTTGGCATCCACATGTCCATCAGACAGTCCTAACTACCCTCACAGTTGAAAACACAGATGCAAGCACCTGGCACTCCATCCTCTTGAGGTGAAGTACCTTCTAATGAGCCAGTCCATTAGGATGACACTCTTCTGTCTGACCTAACCAGAAGACAGTAACATGATTACAAAACTGCAAAATGTTGGAGTAATTTAGGCTTTGCAATCAAGTCTAGTCAAACTCAATACAGATATGGAGGAAATAAAAGCTTTTAGTTGTGTTTTCTCCATTCCATCATCTCCCGTCATCTGTCCTGCCCTGGCTGGCAGTGCCAGCATGTGCACTATTGTCAGAAAGTGGCACTCCAGAATATCAAGGTACTCCCCTTTATTATTGTTGGGTACAGCTGAGACTGAGTTCATTTTCCCTACAGCAGCTTTCATAGTGCTGTGTTTTGCACTGGTAGCTAGAGAGGTGTTGATAACATACCAGTCTTATCAAGGATAACACACCAGTGTTAGCAAGGCTGTCTTCCCAAAATTCCTTCCTCACCAGTATGCTGAGTATGGACAAGATTTTGCAAAGGGGCATAGCCAGGACAGCAGACCCAAACTGACCAAGGGGATATTCCATACCATAAGATGTGTGCTCAGAAACAAAACCTGAAAGAAAGGGAGGGGGGAAGGGGCTGTGTCCTTTTTTTTTTTTTTTTTTTTTTTTTGTCTTGTCATGACATTTTTCTTCTGGAGCAACTGCTACATTTATGGAAGCCCTGCTTCCCAGGAATTGCCTGGACATTACCTGCTGATGGGAAGTAGAGAATAAATCTTTTGCTTTCCTTTACTTCTACACATGGCCATTGGTTCTGCTTTATTAAACTACCTTTATTTTGACCCATGAGTTTTTCAATTTTATTTTCTCCCCTAACTCTGCCCTGCTGAGGTGGGGAGTAATAGAGCAGTTTGTGAGCTCCTGGCACCCAGGTCAGGTCAAGCCAAGACAGTTCTTTGTGGTGTCCAACATGGAGCTTGAGACAATGGTAGTTTTATGTTGTGTGCTATAGTTATAGTAGTTATTAATTGGCAAGCACCTGTGCAGCTCACAGAATCATAGAACTGTGGAATGATTTGGGTTGGAAGAGACCTGTAAAATCATCTAGTTCCAAATGCCCTGTCACAGTCAGCAACACCTTCCACTAGACCAGGTTGCTCAAAGCCCCATCCAACCTGGCCGCAAACAATTCCAGGGATGGGGTATCCATGGCTTCTCTGGGCAAGCTGTTCCAGTGAGAGGTGACATGTCAACCAGCTTGGCCATCATGCTATATTCCAAATAAAGTGTAATGCTGAGATAAACTGTCACTGAAATTTACTTATTGTGCCATTATATTAACATAATCTGAGCCTACACTCATTATAATGGCAGCTTTCTGAAACACAAAAAGAAGAGAAGTATCAGGAAAACTTGTAACTATCATGAAAGAATCTCACTCCTACATACTTCAGTTTACCTTCTTTTTCTTTCTCTGTAGGTTGTGATCTCATCCCAGTGCAGTATCTCAGATGGGGCGATCCTGAACCGATTGCAGCAGTTGTTTTTGCATGTCTGGGTCTGCTGGCCACCTTGTTTGTTACAGTTATATTCATAATGTACCGTGACACCCCGGTGGTCAAATCATCCAGCCGAGAACTTTGCTACATCATTCTAGCCGGCATCTGCTTGGGTTACTTGTGCACTTTCTGTCTCATTGCAAAACCTCAACAGATTTACTGTTACCTTCAACGAATTGGCATTGGCCTCTCACCAGCTATGAGTTATTCTGCTCTTGTAACTAAAACCAACCGCATTGCAAGAATCCTGGCTGGAAGCAAGAAGAAAATTTGTACAAAGAAACCAAGGTTCATGAGTGCCTGTGCCCAACTGGTGATTGCATTTATCTTGATATGTATACAATTAGGCATCATTGTTGCCCTCTTTATAATGGAACCACCAGATATAATGCATGATTACCCAAGCATCAGAGAGGTCTACCTGATTTGTAACACCACCAACCTGGGTGTTGTAACTCCCCTTGGATATAACGGATTATTAATTTTGAGCTGCACCTTTTATGCATTTAAGACAAGAAATGTCCCAGCTAACTTCAATGAAGCAAAATATATTGCCTTCACAATGTATACCACCTGCATCATTTGGCTGGCTTTTGTGCCAATATATTTTGGAAGCAACTACAAGATAATCACCATGTGCTTCTCAGTGAGTCTGAGTGCCACGGTAGCCCTCGGCTGTATGTTTGTGCCCAAGGTCTATATCATCCTTGCTAAGCCAGAAAGAAATGTACGCAGTGCATTCACCACATCGACAGTAGTCCGCATGCACGTTGGGGATGGAAAGTCGTCTTCAGCTGCGAGCCGCTCGAGCAGCCTGGTGAACCTGTGGAAAAGAAGGGGATCATCTGGTGAAACCCTTAGGTAAAGCTTTCTAATGTGGGAATATGGGGAGGTAATTATGATATTCTGAATGTTACTAATAGTGGAAAGACAAAGGGAAATATATTAATTTCCTTTGCCTCTGCACTGTGAGAGAAGTGAGTCCTCTCTCCCACATCGTAACTTTTGGTTTTGATTTAGTCAAAGTGCCGTGCAAAAATGGGGGACAAAGCAATGGGCAATCACAAAGTTGTAAGTACCAGCTGTGACAACTGTACACTAATCTAGGGAGAGGAACAAGATCTTAGGAGGAAAAAACAAAGAATAAGAAATAACTCATTGCCTTGTCCTGAATGCACTCATTTACAATTTCTTTCCCTAAACGAACTTCATGTTGTCTGTATTTTGCCTCTAGTCACAGCAGTAAGACAACAGGGTTGCTGTTAGTGCTCCATATTCAAGGTGGAGCAATAAATACAGGTGTCATCATGAGCAGCCACTCTCAGGCATCTGAAGTTTTGTTTCATATGACTCTTCTGTTATACCTTTTATCTCCTATTACCTTGATTTTCCTTTCTTGTACTATCTCTTTCTTTCTTTTTGTCTTCACCTATCTTCTCTTCCTTAACTTTCTTGATACCTTTTTCTGTACATATCCTCCTAACAAACTCAGCTACTCACAGGCTCTGTCTACCCTTCTTGTCATTGAACAGACACTACCTTGTGAGATATTTCTTTTTTTCTTCCTAAGGCATTATTTGAATTCAGTGATCATGAAGACAACTTGTGTGTTCAGTGTATAAAAATTTCTGTAAAGTGAACACTAAAGAGAAAGTAGAGCTCTGTAGTGGAAACGCTGTCCTGCTTCACAGACAGAGTGTGTAGGCATGCACCCTGCCTAGTGGTTTGTTTTCATTTTTTGATCCCTTTCCCTTTTGATATGGGTGCTATGGGGATAATTTGGGTTATTTAACTGCTGATGTAAACAAAAAAATCTGTCTATATGAAAATGCAAAAAACCAATTTTTTCATTCCTCAACTATGTGTGTCTAGCCTGGAAGTGACACGTGGCTAGATTTTCTTCCTCATTGAAACACATGTGGATTTTAGGATTGATAATACGAAGATTTCCAGACATGCCATTGTTCATAACTGGAGCTGGCATGGAACAAGGAGAATTTGTACTTCCATTTTGATATGAACCACAGTTTAGACTTGAGGGAAGACTTTATTAGTAATACCTGCAGGACACATGCCAAAGATGACTTTTTTTCTGTCACATTATTAGTAATGCTTCTCTTTCAGAGACTTTCAATTGGTACAAAAATGGTCAGTCTATTACAAGATATTTTATATCTATGATCAGTTAATGACGGTTTTTTTCCAGTTCCTTTCCAGGTGCAGTGTAGGATGATATATAAAAATGATAAATCTTCTCTCAGATTAAGTGATGGTTACCTGAAATATCTTTTTCTGCAGCCTCTGTCTGTATGCATGAATGACCTGGGGTGTTTGAATTAGAAGTCCTATAACAACTTCTGGACCAGCTAAAAAAGGCACTCTTTATATTATGCCCTCAATAGAAGGCATTCTTCCTCTTTGAGATCACTATTATTTCCCCTCGCTTTTTCTGCAGAACTCATTTGCCATCTTACAACTTTTTTACTCAAAAAGATGAAGTTGTAGATGACGGGAAGATCTTGGGCTTGGGAAGGATTTGTTTGTCATCTGTTCAGGCCCAATTTGGAGAGATACTGCTCTAAAATCTTTGTTTTGATCTGAAAAGTAAGGAGCACACCCTGTTACTAAATATTCTAAAAGGCATGATGCACTTTCTTCTTTTTGAGGACTCTGTTTCCATTTCTTTATATCTCTCAATGTGTAGATAATACCTCCAGTAGAGAGGTATTAAAAGAATGCAGTGGGTCATCATCAACAAAGACTTCTTTTTCAATAGCACTATTTTGGGAATGTCTTCAATCCAAAAGAGCATTAAGAGTGCCCAATGTGCCTGTGTCAGAATGAAAATGGCAGCACAAAGCAGAGATATTGACATATTTACCTAGATATGAGCAACTGGAACATTTCATTTGAAACTTGGAGGAAAAACTTGTGTCATCAGCAGTGGTCATCAACATGTAAAACTGCAACAAAGAAGATCCTTCCAATACATATATCTGAATTCTCAGCTGATTAAACTGTGATGGTGCCAGTGAGTTTAGTGGTGCTCAGTCAGTGTGTGCCTGAAGGGTTTAGGAATCAAAGAGCAAACTGATTTCATCCATCCTGGGAAATTCTCTCTAATCAATGCTGATTTGATTACATGAAAGAGAATCCTAAAATGTACTGAGTTAATTTAAAACGCTGCTCAGGTCTTCAACTAGATCTGATACCATCTCCAAAAAAGAACAGAAAACCGCTGTCAGCTTCAATTCTATTTAGTGTAGAAAATGAGCAGAGTTCCACCATTTTACTTGATATTCAAACATTTCTTTAAAAAGTCTTGTTGCACAAAGCAATGTGCTTCAAGGTATTATTCAGTACAATGCTCAAAAGCTTGTTTTGGATAGTTATTCAAGTAATCACTGAAGTATTCAGAATCAAAGGAAACACTCACTAGAGCTACATGGCATTATTTAAATAGCTCAGAGGGGTTTTATTTAAAAGAGTGTGAGTCACTGTTGAATTTTAAAGAAACATGCTATTTAAGTCACCAGTGCACAAAGGGGCCCCTATCATTAGCATTTTGCTTCTTGACACTAATTTATAGCACAGTGTAGTATTGCATCAGATCATTGTCAAACAGATAATGCCAACGCGACATTCAGAGCTTTCACATCAGCTGCAAAATGACAGATAACAAGACTTCTTTTGCCTAAATAAAGCAATGCATCTGTTAGAGTCCTAAATGACTTTTTGCATGGGGTGTTCTTCAATTAAGAAAATGCAAGCAAGCTGCTGTTATGTATTGGAATGAATCTTCACATACTGAAATATGTAGAAGAAGAGAGTAAAACTATTCTTTACCTAGTGAAATGAAAACTATTTCATGTTGGTTTTTGTGATTCAGCAGTACTCATCAAAAGTTATTCTGCCCTCATTTAAAAGTAGGGTTAACAAACCTGACATAATCTCCATGAAGGAGAATACCAAACACTACACAGCTGGAGTCAAAGCCATACAACCTGTATAGAAAAGCATTTGGACCTTCTGATTTCAGTCATGTGACCAGTTAATTTCACAGGGACTAGGAACGCCAGAATAAATTGAGTAAATCTTACCTTGAGGTCCTGGGAATTACTATCACATATGTTACACAGCCCTTTTGCAAGAGTCCAAAATACAGAGCTAATATATCCTCTCCTGAATCTCAAATAACACTCTCTCCCAGGTAAGATAAAGACTGTATATTTCTTCTGTAAGAGTTGGTGCTACGGTATTTCTAGTCAGGACTGTACACCAGAAGGTCTCAACCATGCTCTCTTGACAGGGGGAATTTCAAAAGTTTCTCTTGGCTTTCTAGTATATTTCCCCTGCATTTCACATGCTAGTTTAGCCACCATATGTGTTTATGTCTTCTGTAATGTGTCTTTAAATGGCCCAAATCACACATGCTTCATTTTCCAAACTTACAAACACTGACCCTTTAAACACATTCATCTCCTTAAAATTACCTGCAGAAAAGCAAGATTTCTTTCCTTTAAAGCAACTAATAAACTGTTCTGAGGGACCAGCAAAGTGTTAAAAACAGCCCTAAATACTGTCTCACACACATATGTGCTATTCAAATTTTTAAAATCCTACCAATATTTTTCTCTCTGCCCTTTAAATTTCCTTCAAATCTTTACAGTGCAGACAATGCTTCTTCTCTCCAATTCTCCCACTGTTGGCTATAGGTGGCCCAGTGTTTCCTGCCCTCAGCTGTTTCTTTTGGAGGTCCACAAACCACCTTTAAGGTTTCTTGCTTGCTCCAGCAGCAAAATCTGCACTGTTTCAGCCTGTAACATATTATGGGAAAATGAACGGGAACCTGGCATCCTACAGATCAAGCTGTGACACAGAGCTGTTCAGGCAGTGAGGTGTGAGCCTCTGAAATAAGAGTGAGGTCAAAAAAACACAATTGTGTAAGGCTCTGTGCTTGAAGTTTGGAGGCTTAGCTCATATGCATCCCCCTTTACTTACACTTGCAGTGACAGTGAAAGGCAGAAGAAAACAATTAGGCAGCTAAAGTGCTTTTTTATTGCCAGTTGGTCATTTTCCCTGTGATGATGTAGGGCACACTTCGGTTTCTTCTACTATATTTTCAAAAGACAGAAGCTGCTACATGACCAGTACCAGCCAGAAGTACACTCCTGAAACAAAACAAGACAGATTATCATCCTCGAAATGAGTTAGGATTGCCAAAAGTAACTAAGCCAAAAAGCTGAGCAGCACTTCCTATCTGGAACCCAGGCAGGTAGCTATAATCGTGCAAAAGGAAAGAATGGCCAGCAAAGTTAGATAATGTTAGGTATATTCAAGATACATTGGATGTTTGTGGTATTTCACATAATTCCTCCATACAACTGTGAACAGCACAATATTAGACAACAGAAAAAATATGCACATAAATTCTGCACCTTATCATAGGTACTTCTCACACAAACCTCATTGAGATTAAAGCTTAATAGGCCAGTGTGGCAGTGACAATTTATTCCACTTGGATTTACTGTGTGAGGCAGTCTTTCCTAAGTAACTAAACATAAGCTGTGGCTGTCAAACTAAATGAATTCCTCCCCTGTTTTTTAGTGTGTTATCTTGTCCTCTTAAGAAGTTAGTCTAGCACTGTGTGATTGTGGAACTCAGCATTGCTCTATATACATCTGCAGAAGTGATAGGACTACACAGCTTTCATTCAGGACTGGCATCCCTCATTCTAGTGAGCCAGGACTTACCCTTGGAGAATCACAGAATTTTTAGTGTATAAATCACCATTATTTTGTTTTATCGTGGTCAACTTAGATAAAGAAGCTCACACATCCACCTAGGAGTCATGTTTCTCCCTCTCAAGTACTACACTGGTACATCAGAAAAATCAGTCAGGTGTCCAGGCTCACACGCTGTTAATTGCCATTCCATGCCTCCCATGAGCAAAACATGATAAGCAAGGTAGATTTTTTCCACTGGATTGGATTCAGCCCTGGACCACCAATGTCTATAATTAGTATATAATTAAACATCAGGCAGTCCCAAACTGTACCATAATAAAGCATTTTGGAAACAGGTGTCTACCATCACAGTGAATGTCCTGTTTCTGCAGGGAACAGCTGGTTTCTCCCTTATCTGTTCTCTCTCTTCTTCCATCTTATGACTGACTATATCTGTATTGTTACAATTCAAAGAAGAGCTATTTTGGTCCATATAATAAGAAAATATTCTTGAATCAACCTAGAAACTGCCATTCGTGGTTTAAAAATATTCCAGTCTAAGTATTATATCTTGCATCAGCATACCATATTTCAGCACTGAAGTCTTGAGATGAGCTTTCTCAGAAATCTGAATTGAAATTTCTTAAAAAGTCCATTCTTTTTCCCTCAGGAATTTTTGAAAACATTACTTATAATGTTGAATATGATTGAAATCCAAATAAATTACTGAAAAAAAATGAGTGAATCAAAAATTTCAGGTTAGAACTTGAGCAATCTTAGATGTAAAAACTCCTCAAGGTTTCACTATTGCTATGTTGCATTATTAAGAAAATCCTGGGAAGACACTGAGTTTCGAGATAAATGGAATCCTCATCAGAATAAACTTCTGCCACTGTTACACACACCATGCCAAGGTTCCCCAAGATGCAGCCCATGCAATTCCCATTGCCCAGATCAGAAATTTTCACTGGTTGAAAGACACACCCATGAAAAACCAGATAGATTTAAAGTCATGGCCATGAAGCTGTGATCAAATATTTTTAGAATATGTGAGTGCAATATCAGCATGAGTATTTCAAATGTAAATGGGAGAGATTCAAATTCTCTGTGCCTCAGCAAGATAAGTTGCCTGAGAGAGGAAACAGTGCTGTCATTTGACATGGAACTTTTAGTCCTGTAAAGAAGATGGAGTACCAGAAGAACCAGGGGAGTTTTGAGAAAGCTGAAGCTGGTTTGAATTCCTCATGTGTACTCCTGTTGAGAAAGATACCAATCGTGAGTTTCTGCCACAGCATATTCTACTGGGACACATTTCTTATAGTCCAAGTGCCAATTTTTTCTTCATTTATATGCAGCTTGAACAATTCCTCTGACACATTTTGAATGATGATAAAAGAACACTACATTTCACTTCCAAACTTATATGCTAAAATTTTTTACTTTCTAGACTTTTTTAGGGCATGGGTTATAGGTTCATACTCACAATTTTCATAACCAAAGGGCTGAGATACTCTTGGTGATCTGATTGGTCATATGGTACACTAACACGCCATCAGATCCATTGCCTGGCAAAACAAGGGAAAACACAGCTTTCCTAAACTGTAGAATAACAGTCACAGATTTCATAAAAATAATTGTTTCTGTAGTTTCTGCAGGTAGTTGAACCGATATACTCATAGAAACATGAAACTGAATACAGAAGAGGTTGTAACCCCACAATACTGAGCTCAAGACTGGTGTATAACCTCTTGAAGGGAGTTATATCAGCAGCTTGCCAGCATGGCTTGCATTCCTACCAGAACCTGGTGGAGCCATGCTGTCTTGTATGAAATAAACACTGAATAGAAAAGAAAGAATTATTTTCTAGCCACGTGAAAAGTAAAATTATTTTTAATATCAGTCAATGCCAGAGGAAATGTTCCTTATACCTTTCTTATACCCCACAAGTACCCATCCATCAGACTATTATAATAGTTTTACACTGCAAGACATTTGCAATTCCAGTTTTATCTCACTGGGGAAAAAAAAAAAAAAAGAAAAAAAAGGTGGGGAACATTATTTGAAATCTTGAGGTTTTATAAAATCAAGAAACCATTTAGTGATGATTTTTAGTGTTTTCAATCAGCTCTACTGTATACAGAGAACTAAGTGGAAGATTATCAAAAATGTGAATTGGAAGAACTAATGCTTAAGAAGTTACTCTCTAGAAATGACTGGCACCATCCTCGAACTGTAGCACTAACCAGCTTTTAGTCATTGATCACCTCAATGCAATAAATCCCTGTGGAGGCTGAAAAGTTGTCCAAAACAGGACCATATACTACTGTAAGGGAAGAGATGTCACTGAAAAATCATCATGTACCAAAAGTTAAGTTAATTTCTACAGATGCTGTTTAGTGGGACCATTGGCTATAAATTGCACAAAAGTGCTTAGATGGCTCTGTATATGAGATGATTGCAAAAAAGATGAGCAATAAACTTCTTAGATGACAATGTCATTGGAGCAGATAATTTACATGAGGTGAAAGTTTGAATCAATAGGTAGTGATGTTATTTTTAAAAAGAATGTCTAGGCATAGTAATACAAGTTATTATTTGTTTGCTTCATAGCCTTGCTAGAAAATAATTTTGATGCATGCAGGAGAAAAAAATTGACTCTTCAGAGAAAGTCATTATCCTTTTGATGGATTAGTCTGCATTTATTAATGAATCAGTTACCAAAAGGACCATTTGGAGCTATTTTAATCCAATAAGATACAAAAATTTGGATTGAGAGATTACTGAATGGTTTAATTTCTTCAGTTTTCCCAAAATAATTTAGTCTTGGTATCTCTTTGGACAAATTTGACACTGTGATTAATTAAACTTCAAATACTGTGAAATAACTGAAGAATATTTTATGAAACTCAATTAAAGGTATTACTGAAAGATTTTGATAAATAGCTGCTAAAATATTCCATCTCTATAATGAATTTATATTCTCAAATTCCCTGATGAAAATGATTTTTAATTTGTATGCAGTATTAGTGTTGTTTTGTATTTTCCCCTCAAATTTAATTAAAATATTGATTGATTGATTGACTGATTGAATGATGAACTGATTGATATAAAATGTTTGGCTGCATTAACTGAGCACATGTACTCAAGTCTAATACTTGGATTGATTTGTATTATTAAGACAATTGCACCATAATTTTGAACCAAATGTCATAGCTGAACTGTGCAAATTAAACAATGATGTGAACAGTTCCCTTTCTACTGTTACCCAAATATGCTCTAGATTGCAAAACATAGTCTTGCTGGTGTACTGCGAAACAGACAAAGAAGGAACAGTGAAGGTGGAACCAAACAGTTCCAGATTTATTTTTTAAGAGCAGTGTCTATCTATTTTATATTTTTTTCATCTTCAAGCCTGTGTCCCAAAATTCTGATGACAAATATGTGCCATCATATACTATATCAATATTTTCCTTATCACACATGCTGTAGAGTACCCAGCCAAGCCATGCAGATGGTCTCAGCCCATTAGCATGCGTGATGTAGATCCTGCCTACCAGGGTTTTCTATCAAATGAACTTCTGGTTTCTTCCAGAGCAAACGTTGATATGAACTAGAATTGTAATTAATTCGATGCATTGTAATTAATTTTATAAACAGAAGACTAGGGCAGGTACCCTCCTTCCAAAGTCCACCATGACATGAGCCATTCTGCCACTACGGAAATACCTGTGTGAATTATAATGAATGGTATTTGCACTTGTATCCTGAATATTGATGTGAATGGGTAGAAGAGCTGGAATTTCACCTGACTGAGAGCTATGTTTGGTTACAAGGAATTTTTCATAACTGACTGAAATTTGAGGCACGTCTGTTACAATGTATGAAAAAAGGCACTTTTAACTTGCTGTACCTTTGATTATAGCATTATATGTTGAACTTCTGTATAGATAAGACCCTATTGTAAAAAACAAACAAACAAACAAAAAAACCCCCAAAAAAACAATGGCTTGTCCAGCATTTCAGAAAAACACTTTCTGGAACAAAGGAAATAAACAGGCTGGTAATATTTTGCTATCAGTCGAATCTTCCCTTGAGCCAGTATAGTGATTTGTATATCATTCCGTCAAAAATGTCATTTAAATTCACCAGCTGCAATTACATATGATTGCTTAATTAGAATAAGCTTTTTTAAAAAAAAGTAAAATATTATGCTGCACTTGAAAAAAAAATAATTGTGAGTTTGGCTCTAGAACAGTTTTGCTTGCTGAAATTGTGCCATTAAGCAAGCAATGTTTATATGCTGATTGTTTTTTTAAGGAAAAAATGTTGCACTCTTAATAATATACACTTTATTTTAGCCATTATACAGATGAGAAAATGTCACACAATAAACTGAGACTCTTTTAAAAATATTCAGTGCAATGTGATGCAATGTCAAGATAACATGACCAGTCTCACAGAACTGATTTTCAAGAAACAGTATGTTTGTAGTTCAAAGCAGCCACTACAGTAATAATACTAAATATTTTTCGTATTTAATTTTTTAGCATTTATGCAGAAGTCTTTATGCATATATTGTCTTATCTGATGTAAAGGCTGCTATGAAATGCAAGTTCCTCATAATTTCTTAATATCAAGACCAAGGAATATTGCAGATGAGAAAATACTAGTTGTATGTAAGATCTGACAGTTGTATGTAAGGTCTGGAAAGGTGGATGGCTTTGTAACATTGAGCAATATGTCCAAGTTCCAGGCAAAAGAACATGGAAAAAATGATGGAAAGCAAAAGGACACTATTTTATCAATACACTGTAAGTCTTTCTGAATCTTTTTTCCTTTCCTCCATTAATTGAAAATTTTAGGAACTTTAAAATGTCTTGCTTCAAGGTTATTCCAAAATAGCCAAAATGAGAAGTTTAGAGTTGAAATGGTGGATATTACCTGCTTTGATTACTGCTAACTTGAGGGGGGAAAATCTTGATTCAGAAAGAGTTTCAGACACCTAATTCCATTTTCAGTATCACCGACCAAAATGTGGAATCTCATTAATTAATGAGGATCTTAGAAACTAGTCACTGCATTGCTAACTTAAACACCCAGTACTGAACTAAACATTGCCCTACAATGAGATAGAGTTGTACAACCTTTCTTCTGTCAAGGGTTTCTGTGGAAAGATCACTTTTTTCACCCTTGCTAGGTACAGTTTCATCAGTGTTGATTAGAGCTGCTTTGTTCCTCTGAGTTGATGGTGCCAAGCTCACATTTGGTGCTCAATGATTAATAACATTTTTACATGGCAGTATGAGATTGCATTTGAAATAAGGATTGATGACAGCTCCCCATTTCCAACACAACAAATTACCTTTACTTTGCATTGTTTTAAAAAAAACCCCAAAGACCCTCTGAACTATCTTTAGTTAGCTGAACTTTTTACTGTAAATGAGAAAAAAAAAATCTTATGTCTAAGAGTAAAAACTAGTTTCCAATTGTTGGGATTTTTTTTTTCCCCGCAGAGAACAGATTGTCTGAAACAACGATTTTTTGCTATTGTAAGCTCCAGTCCTTTGTGAAGTCTCTCAACTTGTGTCGTGTGGACATTTTAACAGAACCTGTGCATGACTACCCACATTCTAACCACAGACTATGTTTCCAGGATTGGAGAATGTCTTTGACCAAACTATTCACAAATGTAGGCTATGGTATACCTTCTAGGTCTGACCTGCCAACATCCTCCAGATAGGGGATGTACAATAATATGGAATGCACAGAGGTAGGAGGGGTCATGATCCATGAAGTTAGGACCACCCAAATTCCAGCACCTGGATCTAATGTGAAGGCATAGTCTAATAAAACCTGTATCTAAAGACTATCTTCTCTTGTCAGTACAGGAACAAAAGAAAAAAAAATAACCAACAACAAAACGAAAAACCAAACCAACCAAACAAATAAGCTAACATCAAAAAAACCTTAGGGATCTACACCTACACACACATAAAGGCTGGTTTCTACAGCATTTTAGTGAACCACTATTGAACTCATTCAGGATGATGGTTCCTATATTCCCCCTTTGTTTCCCATAGCATCATTAATTTTACATACAGGAGAAGTTTTGTTGGAAGGTGAAGGCAAAGAAAAGGTCTAGAAATCCTGCAAAACTGAGCAGTCACGCTGGTGTTTCCTGGCATGTATCATATGTACATCGAGTTCACTAAAAGCCAAGGCAGTACAGACCTGGTTTCTCAGCCCAGGAGTAAGATTTTTTTCTCTCTACTGATCCCCTCTGAACAGTGCAGAGCACTGCTGTGTAAGACAGAGTGATGTGATGAAGTACTTGGCAAACAGACAAGTTTTCAGTGATTAAATTACTGGGAATTACTTTCCAACTTTCCTGTCACTGTTCAACACTTACGAAACATTTAGCATTTATCACTAAGTATTTTTCTTAAGACAAATTTCTCCTCTGCAAAAAAAGTCACAGTTTACAATGTCCTAGCAAAAGACACCCCAAAAAACCCAGAAATGACCCAAATTATTTTAAATCCTTCACCAGAATTTATTAGTTGCCTTTCTGTACAGAATCAGTCTTCTTTATCTTTTCTAACCAATATACAGTCCTGGAATTGACAATGAGAAAATAAATCTGTTCTTGCAAATACTGCTCACACTGTAGTGTTTTATGGCTCCTGCATATACCAGCCAAAATACTCAATTAATTTTCATAGCAATATTTTTTATGTCAACTGCAATGAAATGTCAGGGGTTTTCCTCTCAACAAATTGGGTCCTTTAAAACAATCCTTAATTTTAACAACCTGAAAGGGGGCATTTTTCTAATGCAAGAGATTCTGAGGCAAAATCATTTCCTTTGTCTGCTCTGAAAGCTGAAAACCCTTTTTACACAGAACCTTTAGGGTGCCTTTTCAGAATGGTCACCTAAAGAATTTTGCACTTCTTTTCAACAGTTAGATGCACTTTCCACACTAGAAGGATTGATCAGAGTTTGGTCACTATTTTCATAATTATGTGGATATTTAGCACTGAATGAATGGCAGTGTAGCAGTTATTACGGCTCAAGACTTTGAGCCATTAGGTGACAATATGCTATTTCTGATGGTGTCATTTGCTTTTGAGTGGATGGAAAAACTTGAGAGATTCACAGTAGTCTCTCTGCAGACATTCAAGATGGTAAAAATTTATATTAATGCAAAATTGACATTTTCATTTTTTTTATCTGGATCATATCCATCCTAAACAGATGTTCTTCAGGATGGAGTTACCAAGAACTCTTACCTCTTGTTTCCTTTTTTTGGCTACATTTTAGAACTCAACTTATTGTGAGCATTTACAGTCTCCAGATTCTTTCTCCTACTTTTGACCTTTTCTCCTTCTGTCTTGCTAGGAAAAAAAATCTCTTTTGGTTATTTGGTCTAAATATAACTGTATTTCCCTTCTGCTTTTCCTAAACTCTACTTTCTTTAATGTCTAACACCTTCCTCCCAACTTCATTTCCTTTTCTTTCCTGAGAAGTTTCTATGCATCCTTTCCTCTGCTCTTTCTCTCTGGCTAGCCCAACTTAATTTGTATGATCCAGCTTGACTTCCTTTGTATTTTTCAGTGAATTTATCTACTCTCTAAGCCCATCCACTCTATCCTCTGCCCTAGGAATCAACCTCCATTTAACACGTATGTGTCCTGTCGAGCTTCATGTCTGTCTGGGAGCACTACATATACCACACTCTGGACTGCCTTAAAACCTTGGTAGCCAGTCTGCAAAATTCCTGTTGTTCCTCCTCTCAGTAAGGTTATAATTTTAAAATGAAAGGACTTTGCACTAAAACACAATTTTACTGTCTCTGGTTCACTAAGCTTCTTCATCAGTTATTTATCACTGCATCCGAGGGTCTACTACAACTGCATCCAATGTTTAATCTCACTTTTTGTGTACTCAGGTAATTTCTCTTTTACAGGGTAGTTCTATTCAAGGTACTTTTGCTATCTAGATGAGGTTAATGAATGAGAAACAAGTAAGTCATTTATTCTGTAATGTTAGCAGTGTTAAATGCGCAAGCTTCCCCACAGAAGTGTGTTAAAGACCCACAATGCAATGCATAGTATTTGGGAATGAGATGTCTTTGAGAAGACACCTGGAGGGTTTTTGCCCCAATTTTCTTAAAGCATTTAAATAGATATTTCAACACCTAGCACAAGAATTTGTACTGGGATGATAAAGTTTGTTACTGGGAAGAGAGCCAGTATAAGACTTCTTCAATGCTCACATCCCAATTAAGTGCTCAGTGAGTAAACAATGACCAGGTCTTATCCTGGTAACCTATCCAAGGATTAATTAGATCCTCAAGTATTAAACTGGTTATTCAAGTGAATTTTTCATCCAAGTGTGAACTATAGTATTTTAAATATGCAAAGTGCCACACAGGGCTCTTGGATTGGGGTTGATTTCACTTGACTTTATGTCTACATCTCAGCAAGTCATCTAACCTCTGTTGGTAATGGAGAGAGGGAGAGCCATTCACAGTGAACTGTGAGCCCACACGAATTTTACCTGACTAATCAACTACACTGGTGTTTGCTTTGAAAAGTGGAACAAGTCATGTAAGATCAGGGTAAAACATTAACTTAAGATAGAGAACATGGCCATTAGCTGATTTCTCATTGATCCTTAACTTAAGTGTTGTTTTGTTTAAATGCTTCAGCCATGCATTTTGGTCTAACTCCAAAAATTATTCAAGACAAAATGTTAGCATGTTATTTATTCTGTAGAATTTTTGGGCTCCTTCTATATATATATGTATATATATATATATACATATGAAGAAGTCGGTGAGCACCTATCCTGCCCTGTTTGCTTTAACACTGGTCTGGGGGTTTATGCAGCTATTCCACTGCTCCCACAGCTGCTTTACACTATTCCCACTACTGCCACAGTAACAATCATATGCATGGCCCTTAGCACAGCAGCTGTCACAGAAAGCTGAGCACACAATCACTTCTCTCTGTTTGCTCCTGTTGTTGTCGTGATTTATTAGGTACAAAGGCAGGAGACTGGCCCCTCCACACAAGTCGGAATTAGAGTGTTTCACCCCAAAAGGGAGTATGGGGAATGGTGGGAGAGCTACAATGACCAGGTAAGCAAATAGCAAGTGGCCTTAGGGCAGTGTGATATGTCTGTGAACAGGAGGAGCAACCCTGGACAATGCCAGGCAACATCCTCTGTCTGTAATTCCTGTGTATCCAATAAAGTATGTTTAGAAAAGAAAAAGAAAAAAGAACACATGTTGCCACTGCTGATTTCTGTGTTCCATCTGACTGCCTAAAAAACCCTGCACTGTGTTCATTCAAGTGACCTCAACCACATGTCCTGCGTGATGTTGTTGTAATGTGGTGCTCTGGAGAGGAGAAATCTCACACCTGACTCATTAAGCCAGTCAGGCAACTGAAGAGAAACCGCTTTCAAACTTGGAGTAAGGGTAGTACTTCTACATATTAGGGATTACATGAAGTCTAATCAAAAGAACTTTTAAAAAGGGCAGAGAAAAACTGATTGATGAAAACATTTTCAATATGAAAATGTTGGTTCTTCTCAATCAAAATATCTTGTGGGAACGTGCCAAGTTGTACAGTGGTTTTAAGGGAAGGTTTCACACATTTCAAATAAAGTCTAGAATAACTTTTTCATAACTTTCTCCACTTAATTTAACTTACATGGTTCTTTTCTTTTTTTTTTTTTACCATTATATATTGCATGACATTAAACACCAGTGTTACAATTTAATGAATATCAAATACTACATTTTTACAATGTTAGTGAGATTAACAGTTTCAATATGGCCATTTGGATATTTTTCTATAGAAATATTTCAGACTATTTAATTCTGTGAAATACTTGGAGATTTCAACTATCCATCTCATTTTGAGTCCACTGAGATTTTTCAGAAGTTGAACACTCCCATAGAACAGAAAATTCATTTCTCCAAACCTCTCTATTCATAAATTAATAAGTTGCATATGTCACAGATGGTTATAAATCTTTCATTAAACAATACTCTTAATAAACATTGTATCATGTTGCATTCTGCTGCAAGTTAGAACCACTTTACCATTTATTAAAAGAACTACTCATTCCTTATTGAACTCTGTAAGATATTTTTAAATGTGACCTTAGAACACAGCATGACCAAATTATCCATTTACTTTTTCCAAGTGTTATATCACAGGTGAATTTTATCATTGCAGGAGGGTATTCAGTGAAATGCTTACACAGTGTTATGTTCCCCTTGGGTACAGCATTCACACATGTACATAAGGCCATCAACTCCAACACCACACAGCACACACCTGGGGGCTCCTGCAGTTTAAGTAACATTAGAAATATTAATTGCTGGGTGTTGTACACAATGTATATTTTTTGTCAGGTGGAATTTTTTCTTGTCCATGTGTTGTCTGGATTTATTTTTTCCTTACATTGCATTGCCTCCAGTAATAGTTATTCTTCATTTAAAAGCTATCCGCAATCACTATATAATGGAATTTTGAAGAGCAGAAAAGTACATGTAAATGTCAAACAACTGTATTTTGTTGTACAGTGTTCCGCTCTGTTTTGCCTGGCCATATATATATATACACTTGAAAAACTTCTTCTTTGTATCTTCACAGTGAAGAATCTGTTTGCATTCCAGACTGTAATCCATCTGAGTCAAGTAGAGAGGAGAAAAAGGTTCCTGTTAAAGAGGATGTCCTAGCAGTCAAAAAGACTGGAAACTGTGTCAGTCTAATAGTTCCACAGCAAGACTGTCAGCTGCAAGACCTACTCAAACAGTTAAGAACACCTGCTGCTTAACAGAGTGCAATTGCATTTGATGGCTGTATTTTGTTGTCTCCAGCCACAGTGTCCTGGCCAGTGGTCCTTGTCAAATTTTGTGAGCTCTGTAGAGTTGCCACTGAATAGCCTGGGAATCTCCCAGAGAGAACACAGACATTGAAGAGCAGAAAGTAGGTGCCATTCTCTTGTCTCAGTATCAGATCAGTGCTAGAAGTCACTGAGATGAAGAGCAGATGAAAAAAGACAGATGCAGGGGTCTGACCATTTGTATATGATGAGAAAACCTCATCATCTCACAGGAAAAGGAAGTCCCATGATACTGACCAAATCTCACATTCTTTTAGTCTAGATAATGCAGCTCAATTCATACGGGGCAGTATTGTTCAGCTCATGTCCTCAAATCCCTTGGTAGAATTATATTTCTGTTCCAACTCTAGCATGCCTGTTTTCCACATCTTAACTATCTCTTTATATTAGTCTTACAAGTGGCTTTTGATTTTTCAAGATGAAAAGTGGCATAAAAATAGAAGTAGTGGGTGCACTATGTGATGCCTTGTAAGGCTATTTCTCATAAAAGGACATTTGACATCCTGTATCACCTGTGAGCATCATTCACATATATGATAAAATCTGTTATGCAATGGAATGAAGTTTTATGAGGTTTTCATAAAGCAGGCATCACAGCATCATTTCTTTTGCAATTTCTTGCAGTATATTTACATTTCTGATTTGATAAAATGCAAAGAATAAGAAACTACTTAATAATTCCCGGTAGTAATTTTCCTGCTGGTAAGTCCCATGTGCATAAATAATTCTGTAATTATTTACCAGGCATGCCAAACATCTAAAATTCCTCCAACTGTATGCTCTTCGCATAGAGGTCAGGTAGAGGTCAGATCAACCTTCGACTCTGGAGATACAACCGGGAAAGTTAATTTATTTTTTTTTTAGCATGTGTGTGTGTTTGTTGGGCTCTTTTTTTTTTTTTTTTTTTTTTTTTGGGGGGTGGTTGTGTGTGTGTTTTTTTTCTTGTGCATTGCTTTTACTCCTCATTTCAGGGTCAAGTAAGGTTATGGTTTCTATTTTTCCCAGTTTCCATTTCATACCTTTAGCAATGAAAACAATAAAAAATCTTGTTGACTAACCAATGTTGAAAACACCTTAAAGCGTTGTGCATCAGAAAGCAGAATTCACAGTTCAAGAGGTGCCATTGTCCCTCCTTGTTATGAATAGAAAGTGCCAGTGTATGTGCTCAGAGATGCTTGGAATGACATTTTTCAGACAGAAAGCGAAACCCAGCACTAGCTACCTTAATTAACAATTGCAATGAGGTCACAGTAACAGAGGAAAGAAGTTACATCTGATAACAGGATCGTTTTTGCTTTTTTGGGTGATAATAGGTGTACCAGAAATGTTTCATTCAGATACAAGACACTTCATTTCCCGTTCTAACCAGGCATGCTGCTGAAGCAGCTGCCAGCATTAGCATCACAGTGGTTGCACTGGAAGGTCATTGGCAAAGGTTCTGCCCATCAACTCTCTCTCAATTTCCAGTTTCTTTCGTCCTTACATATTATTTATATAAATGTCAGCTGGGAATTTCATGAGGAAAAGAGATATCAACAGATTACAGTTTGTGGAAATATGTAAATAATTGCTTTTGTTGTTGACAGCGGAAAACTACTCTGAAAAAATAATTGCAAAATATATTGTTTATTTCTAGAACTCAGCACTGGACAAAATTAGTTTTTGCCTTGTATCATTCCTCTTTTCATTTGTTACTATTTATCTCCATAGAAAAAGCAATATAAGAATAGTTTAAGCTAAATAACTTGAGTGATACATTACTAGCAGGTTATTTTTGTGTGGCAGAACTGGCTTTCACCCAGGGAAACAATTACATAAACATGTAGAGATTTTCTTAAAAGCAATTTAAAATGAGTGGAATAGCAACAACATAAAGCATTATAGTGGTAGAATTGACCTAATTTAGACACCTTTGGTTCTGCATCCAGTTGTAGCCAGTCACCCAGGTTGTCCTACAGTCCTGGGATAAATTATGACTTAGTTCTTCATACAGCTATACTGGAGTTCACCAGTTCAACATTTATTTCATTTGACTGTTTTAGCATATTGCAAGGCACTTGCATTCTCCCAAGGATGAAGAACTTGTGTCACTACAAGCAAAAGGAATAACTATCTTAGATTGCAAGTGACAAGATGAAAGAAAATATATATATGTTCCCCTGCTTGCATGCATCACAGACACACACACACAGACTGTCCGTGTGAAGAGTAATTTTTTAATTAAATCAACAGATAGCACACAAATCCTTTTCAGGCAGAGTAATTATATCATTGAGTCTTTAATAAGGTTTCAGCAGAGGAGAACAGCTTCTTACTGTTTACTTTGAATAACATGAGTTCTCTTTGGCAGCAAGTTATAGGGGCTGAGCCAAATACAGAAGTTTATCCTGCTTACCACTGCCAGCTGCTTCTGGGGATAACACAGAAAGACTTCTCCCTTAAAGACAGGAAATGTCTGCACAGTATTGAAGCAACATCTTAACTATGACATCGAAACAAGATATTGCTTCACGTTTGAACACAATACTTCAGCCACTGAAACATCTAAGCACAAAACACATTTATTTGACTAGCATCTGGCTAAAAAAAAATGCTGATGGCAAAGCTATTCACCATCTCTTGGATAATAACCCCACCCCACAGAGGAAAAAATGGTGAAACAAAATTACTACTACAGCAGCCAAAACAAAAGACAGAGTGATCTATTCTAGACAGTTAAAAAACCACATGTGTAAAGGGAGGGGAATATTTTTTTTATACCTAAGTGTATCAAAAGCAGTTAATACCTCTTATGAATAGAGAATGAAGTCCTAAGGAACACTCCAGTGTGTGATAAATGATTGCACACTTCAGTCTGGTGTTGACTTCACAGTAAGGTGCAGCATGATAAAGCAGGTGATGCATTTCTGACATAACAATTCCTTCTATTGCTGAGCAGACTACTAGGATTTTATTTATAGGGTTCTCTCCTTACTAATAAATCATAGAATCATAAAGGTTGGAAAATACCTCTGAGATCATTCAATGCAACTGTTATCCCAGCACCACCATGTTCACCACTAACCCATTTTCCCAAGTGCCACATCCACGTGTGTTTTGTATGCTTCTACTGCTGATTCTACTGCTTCCTTGGGCAGCCTGTTCCAATGCCTGACCACCATTTCAGTTAATGCTAGTTGCTTACTATTCGGTTTTAATATCAAGGAATTTGCAATGAGTAATGATCAAGTCTTTCAGGCTTCTGCACAAAATTTACATCAAACAGCCACTGGGTCTCCTTCAGAGCCCTAGAATCTCTATGAGAGCTTCATTACTCCTGGGCACAGTGGAATGGCAGTGAATGAATGCTTCAGCCAAGACTGACCCAAAACCAAACAGGTTCAGAGAGGTTGGAGACTTGCTCCACTGAAAATTTAACTGTCAGCTGCATTTATCAATAGCTAGACAGAACCTCAGGTTTCATCCCTTTATCTCCCCAGGCTCTTCAGCCTCATATCCCTCCTTACTAATTGTCTCTTTAACTGTGACCAGTGAGGGAGTAACATGTTCCCTTCACAACCTCTTACAATCTTACTTTCAGTCAATGAAAATATCTACATGTTTAGAGTGTTCATGTACACACTTAAAGTCAAAGGGTTTGAACATCTGCACTAAGCCAGTGCTTGAAGTCAGGAGGGGTACACCTCTTTCTTTGGGCAAACATTTCTATTTGCATTGATTAATCCTTCATGTTAAGGAATCCTCCATTTATTTCACCTCTGTGGCAGGCAGGTCTGTCACAGACCCTTTTAAGACCTCACCAGAAAGACTTACAGCACTGGAACTAAGCCCTCTCTTTCTGCCTCATCAAAGTTAGAAGGGCCAGATCACTCTGCCTTCTGGTCCAGTTCAAATTCAGAAGCAGTTGGTACAAGGTCTCATAGTCATCATAGCAGAGCTAGAGGCAAGATCTCATCTGCCAAATGATCCAAATTCTGCTCCTGCTGCTGGTACTGAGCTCCCACTGAGCTCAGGATTCAGCATGACCAAGGAGCCAGGGCCCTCAAACAGTTCTCAACACCCATCTTGTATATGGTGCTGGGAAAGAAGCATACAATCCTCAGAGGGGACAGTTTTCCTCTGCATGACAATAGTGTCAGCTCCTGCTCACTCCAGAACCACATCCACAGAGATTGAAAGAGTGAAAGTAAGCAGTGCTACAAGTTGGATTTTGCTTTTCTTTCTTGCTCTGACTGAGGTACAGCAGAAGGAAGGGATTGTCTCAGCAGCAAGTTACAAGCCACCAGCTGTTTTGCCTGGCATTTTGGGGGTAGAGGCCTTACAGTTAACTTCCGAGATTCAGACAGCATCCTGCAGCAAAGGGGTGAACCCTTATGCACTTATATAGATCATCTTCCAGTCTACCCTTGCTTAAAGTACCCGTTGGTTTGCATTGTGTTTGTCTACTGGATTCTGTCATGCTGTTTTTGAAAGGGAAAGCTGTTGGCATATGTTGTGTTACACGATTCATTGTAATTCCATGTAATGTAATCATGGCTGTGAACCCACAAGAAGGTTTTGTTTATAGCACACAACTTTTTTTTAGATGACTGGAAGAGCTATTAAACTGATAGTTTGAGGAAAGCCTCCACATGAAGGCTGCGATAAAGTCATCTGTGTTTAGTAAAGTATGTGCTTTGCAAACTGTTATGCTGCAGGCTAATGTGTGAGTATATTTATTGCAGACTTAAAAAGCAAACAAACCCCAAATGTATGATAATCTGCCAGGGTTTCCAATGTTTCTGTCTTTTCAAAAATCCCAAGTGGCTGTAGCAAATGTTTTGGAAACCAAAGTGAATTGTCTGAAAATCTGTTGCATTTTATATATAAATCATGTTTATTTGTATGTGGACTATCTTTTCTGTTGATGTCACTTCACAGTCATTGTCTGTTTCAGCTAAGAAATATTTCTAATGGTCTTCCTTAATTCCAAAACTATATGTTAATTTATGTGCTAACACCAGCTCATCAGCCTGAGGAAAATGTAAAAGGAAAGGAGAAGTTCATACTATGTGTTTATAAGTGCCATAGCTGGCTTTTCTTAGGTATCAAAAAGGAGAAAAATAAGCAGCTTTGATAAAGAGCAGAATATGATGGGATCTGAAGAGAATTTACCCAGAGAGGACTCGTTTTGCATAAGATTGGAGCAAAATATTTACTGCTGTCTCCAAACTCAGGTCACCATGAGGAGCTGCTTGTGTAGTTTGTCCAGTATTTATTTCCTACTATGAACATAGCTTTATTCTCTAAGCTGACCTGCAACTGGGGTGGGGAGGGGAGAAACCAAACAAAAGACAAAACCCCAAGAAAATGATTTCTTTAATCTAGTGGCAGCTGATTTACCACGTGCCTCGAAGAAGAAGAATTAGAATCATCTCTCCATCTACAACCAGTATAGTCCCTTTCTGTGTATTGCTCCAGTACTCCCAAGTAGTGGGAAATAGATAGATTTTTTTTTTTCCCCAGCCATAACAGACTACTCTTCTCCATCTCACAGTCTACAAACCCTGCCCCGTACCAGGAATCCATGGCCAGAACCCTACACCAAACTCCTTACCACCAAATGCTCCCAGCCCAGACCACATACCCACTCCCAGCCAGTCCAGGTCTCTCACTTATTCTCTTCAAGCATCTAAATAGTCTTCACTCCTCCATGCATCCCTCAGTACCAGAGCCCCTCTTCCTGACACCAATCCAACAGAAGGGAAGCCATCAAGCTGCACCCTTCTCCAGGATGGACACTGTCTTTGTCTCAAGGGCTGCAACAGAAGGGTCACCAGTGGCCATGAACTAGCACATAACAGGTCATGACTGTGAAATGAGCTGGCACACTACTTGTTTTTCTAGGACATATAGGAATAAATGATAAATATAAATATATTGCACTAGATAGATATAGATATAGATGAAATTACTGTTGGCTTTATGATGAATATAAGCTCAGACATACAATATACCCATGGTATAGCTACAACAATTATATTTTTAACTTTGATGCAAGTTACTATCTTATCTCCTTTCTGTTTACAGCTCTAATGGGAAATCAGTTTCCTGGGCCCAGAATGAGAAAAGCAGCCGAGGAGCACACCTTTGGCAGAGGTTGTCAGTACACATCAACAAAAAAGAGAACCCCAATCAAACTGCAGTGATCAAGCCTTTTTCTAAAAGCACAGATAGTAGCCGACCTAATAGCAGCGCTACATTTCCTGAGGCTAGTGCCAAAACACTTTACGACGTTTCGGAAGCTGAAGAGCAATACCCAGCTCCGTACCGACCGCAGACTCCTTCACCTATCAGCACTTTGAGCCACAGAACTGCCTCCGTTAGTCGAACAGAAGACGAAGCCCCTACCTTCCAGTCAGAACCTCCTCAGAGAAGTAGCTCCTCTCAAGGTTCCCTCATGGAGCAAATCAGTAGTGTGGTTACTCGTTTTACAGCAAATATCAGTGAGCTGAACTCTATGATGCTTTCAACAGCTACTCCAGGGACAATGGTGGCTGCTCCTCTCTGCTCTTCATACCTGATTCCACGGGAAATCCAGCTCCCTACAACAATGACCACACTTGCAGAGATCCAACCTCTTCCTGCCATTGAAGTCAATGGCGCTTCACAGTCTGGTAGGAAACCTTCAAATGACAGCATCAAAGAAGGCACTTCAGAGACTCCATCAGCCAAGCAAGACCTGGAGGAGTTGGTAGCTTTAACTCCTCCTTCTCCTTTTAGAGACTCTATCGATTCTGGAAGTGCATCTCCCAGCTCTCCGGTTTCCGAATCAGCTCTCTGTATCCCGTCCTCCCCCAAATATGACACACTCCTCATCAGAGATTATACTCAAAGCTCTTCTTCGCTGTGAATGTAGTTCAAGACAACATTGGATCTCAACAACTACAAGCAAGTAGTGAGGGAACAGCCAAGCCTTCAAGATCTCCAGTGTTTACGCAGATAGAGTGAGAGGCATTGGATCATCTTGTGAGAAACAAAAAGGAAGAAGAGGAATTACTTGAGAAGTGGAAACATCAGATTAATTATGCTTATTTAAAGACAAAATTACTCTTGGCAGATTATCGTGGCCTTAAAAAAACATGGGCTTTTCAGAAACACTGAATCTACTTTTGAGGGCTTATAAGGAGTCTGTTAATCCAGTTACATACCAAGTGCTTTGCTTTAGTATTACAATGAACCATGTGTACAATATACAGGGCGGGGAGGGGGGGGAACTAGATTGTAAACAACTATACAATGGTTTGTTTGTTTACTCTGATTCCTCATCCAGAAGTGAACCTTGATCTTTTATCAAAATAGAAGACCAAACATTGAATGTACATTTTCTAACAGACTCAAATCTGGGACCAACCTGTCAAGCTTTCTTTCTTTCTCTTTTTTTTTTTTTTTCTATGAAGATCTCAAAAAGCAGTAATGTATGTTCAATAACTATGAAACTTTTTGCTGAAGAATATTGTGTCCGTGATACCTTACACTTGGATAACACTAAGCGGAGGCTTTGCAGTGAGTGACTGCAATATGGAGGGCTTTACAAGTGACTTCTCTACCTACGCGTTTGTTTATGGAATTCTCTTCTATCAGTATCAAAAGTTCAATTTGTTAACATTGGATTCACCTTCACAACAACAAAACCCAAGGAAGATTTCCTGACTATTTCACCATGTTGCCAACTAATAATGAAGTAGCAAAAAATATTTTCTGCAGTACTGTTTTGTAATTCCCTTATCAGGACAAGTTGTTGAGATGAATATTCTCTTTCTAGCAGCACTACCAAGTTACATTGTAGCTGCACTCCCTACTGAAATCAAAATGTTTTTATGGATGTTCTTATGCTAACAATACCAGTTAAAATACTTATCCAGATTCCCATAACCTTTGCTTGTAAGGAACAGGTAAACACCCTAAGGATTTTCTCCACACTTGGAATGACAGAATTTTAGGAGACCAATTTGCATTATGACGAATGCTCACTGTCAGTGGAAATTTTGTCATAATTATAATTAATATATGTAGGAAAAAAAAAATGTCAAAGTCTGCTTAGAGGTGAATTAGCTACTCTTTAATAAGCAACAATTTTAAACTTTATTTAGCTGCTGATGCCTTGCAGCTATGAACTGTGACAAAAAAATATACTTTCAAAGCAATACAGAGTAAAGGTTAAAACAGAGGAGACCTAATGAGATATGAACCAATAGAGTCTTTTTTTCTTAGCAATTCACAGAAGAAGCAAGGGGATTCCTCATATTTTTTTTCCTATATCAAGGTAGTAGTTTAGTGCACTTCATACTGTCACAGCACTTTTTTAATACAGGCAGGGAAGAGTTTTAAAGTTTGAATAGTAGCTAAATAATTTTTGATAGGTGTAGTTACATAGAACTTGTAAGTCAGACCCTAAACGCACACTGTATTGGCTCTCTTCTTCATGACGTTGCTGTCCTCAGGTGCCAAACTTTTATGGGTTTGTTTTATTTTATTTAAGGACAGTATGAAGTGGGAGTGATGTACTTCAGTTCAAAGTTGAATTGATGTAGCTTTATACAGAAGACAGCCTCAAGGAAGGGAGCCTTGGTATAAGGCTGCTATGCTTCATTTTCAAAACCTTTTAGATCATATTTCTTCAAAGATAATGAATATTTTGTAATCAAAATTCATACCTCCTTTTTCTCCCCATGTCCAAAATAATAAATATTTGATGAAACAAGCAAAAGATGAAAGCACATTCACATACTTTAGGAAAGAACATTTTCTATTCCTTTGGGATGCTTGTTTCACTATTATGTGTTGTACCCAAAATTGCTGCTCAACAACATTTAAAACAGAAAAGTAATAGATGACTGAATCCAGACCAGCACCTCACGGAGATACTCAAGTGACTCTGTGCATCCTGAGCGAGGCAGTGTTATCCAATCACAGTCTGGGCATGCTTATTTAAACCAGATACAGTTACTTACCAGCTATGCCTATAGCATGAACAGGCAGGTCACAAAACAGCTGTACTCCAGAAGGCAAATCGATACACTAAGTCATGACTGGAGGTCCTTGTTGCTTATGTGTAGGTTTTGCCTCCTCACATGACTGCTTAGCACAGACTCAGTTCTGTGCAGCTGTATGGTTTCCCAACTGAAGATCAGTTTTGCCCTCTTGGTTCAGAGTACTAGGATGTTTCATCATTCCCTGGATGCTCAGGTCTTCAGGCAAAAACATTATCTGTCACAGGTTAGAACCCACATTTAAAGGGAAGAGCATGTCCAATCAGTCTGTGGCACAAACATTCTCATTTAGGGAGTCTAGACCACTTAAATGTTGTTCATGGAAGGCTTATATAATAATATGTCTCCCATCAGTGCAATATTGTTTTGATATAAACAGAGTGTACTGAGACTGAGTTAATTTCAAAGGGATTATATTACTACCTGTTCTCTTATCCTTCAAACCAAACTCTTCCTTAAGAGAACATTCTCCACCTTGATCTTTCCATAGCATTTTAGGTTCCCATTTCTGTAGTCTTTTCTTATGACGGAGGACAATTAATATTAATGTATTCCTGCTAAAATCTGTGGGTTTCACTGCATTGTGAAATAAGCAGCAGTGGAAATAAGAATTATACAGACAAACATAAAAACCATTTCTTGAATACGAAATTAATAAAAAGGAGTGAGAAATAAAAACTGTCAAACTCAGCATAAATATACCTCTTCTGCTCCCAAACTGCAATTCTGAACCATCCTGGCCATAGCTATTGCTCAGAGCTTCCTGACAACTTTCATATATATTGCCAAGATTATATAGGTATGCAGATGCACCGTGTGCCCACACACACACAAACCCCTCCGTGTAACACCTGAATGCCTGTTTTAAGAGTCTAAAGCCCTAATGTTACACAACACAAATTTCCAACACTTTTGTTCACTCTCATTTTGGAAGGAGTCATGTATTTTTTGCATATCTATTAGCCACAGCAGAAATTTTAATTACGCAAGGAATCATGGATGGACCTCGCTGAGACTGTACCCTCTTGGAGTCAGTCTATTTTTGATAGAAAATAGGGCAGCCTTAATGGCATTTAAATAAGGCAGGATAATTTTAATTGTACAAACTGGAATGCGCGAGCATCACCTTCTATGAGATGTTTGAATTTCAATAAAAGGAGAAAAATGGTTTTGGAGCAGAAGGTGTAATGCCTGTAGTAATAATTCAAAGGAGCCCAGAGGGAGATTTGTAATACTGGAAAGTCCTTTGAGAGAAGCTAGTGGGGTTGACACAAGAGAAAAGAAAACTATGAATGACAGACATCATGATTTCATTATGCTGTTTATATGCCAGTCTCTGTTTAGGATGTTAAGATGTAACGGCAGGGTTTTTCAGATATAAATGCAAAAGTTACAATCATGAACACTTTCCAATCTAACTAAAGAATGTGCAAATACCAACTGAATGGCTTGAATTTGCCTTTCAATTTAGTGATGCTGCCAGAAAGGGAATTAAAAGAGTTGAAACTATTGTCATTCTTGACCACAGGGACCTCAAAAAACCACTTCTTTCTTTTGTGCTTGAGGCCAACCCTGAAGAGTGAAGGTGTAACCACCTCTGGATCTGTGCTTTTGAAATAAAGTGAATCACTCTGGCAGCCCAGTTGGGAAAAGTTTTTGCAATACTGAAGAAGAACTGTATTTTTAATTTGGCTCTGAAGAACAATTGCATGACTTTGAAAATGTGCTTCCTTGTACTTTTATCTGAACATTTGGTGCCTAGACTCATACAGATACTCTAGACCAGAGATTTTTAGACCGCAGTCCACAAATCATTTGTTGATGTTTCATGGGAGCCTGGCTGTTCACAAGGTGCTGGTTTCTTCCATTTCCAGCTACAAAAGTGGGTTAGAAGCTAAATGCTAATTAAAAAATAACTGTTAAAACTTTTAAAAGAAAAACGTGATGTTAGTTGGCTTGGATGTTTACTCAGTTGCTGTATTTGCAAAAGGAAAACTTTTGATCAAAACTAGTAGAATAAAATCTCCAAAGAGATTAAATGGGAAGGCCAATTCATCATTCTGGCTCTGGATGATAGCAGAGTTCCCTTGGGAATGTTTTTGTTACCGTGTGCAAAACCAAACTGAAAGACAGCCTACCTGTGGGTGTAAGTTCTGTAAAGGAAAGTGTGCAATCTTGCTGTTCTGCTTAATACATCATTTATGAGGTGACAGGAAAAAAGATGACAGCAACAGACAGCATGCAAAAAAGTTGGTTCCTTAGGGAAATCAGAGCATTATGCTCAGGATTAGTAATGTGACAATGACTTTTTTAGTGTATTGGAGACCAGTGTAAGGACTGACCCCCAAAAAAGGAGTTTGATGACGAAAGTTAGGATTTCAGTAGAATTTAATACCTACATTTAAAACTCAACTGTAAAATCACTATTCTGTTATGCCTTACTCAGGCATCTAGCATTGTATGTCTGTGTATACTCAGAACTACCCTCATCTTCACACATCTATTAGGTAATTCATGCTAAAACTCACCAGGAATGCAAAAAACAGAGGTTCCTTGGTTAAATCCCTGTATAGCCCATGACTGAGTACCTAGAATGCACAGTACACAGACATCAGGGTCACACTCCCTACAAAATGGAGCAGAAATCATCCTTTGTTTTAGGGCTGTGGGTCTGGTTATGCTGCTGTTTTTATGACACACTTAGATTTAGAGCAATCAGGCAGGAGGCAAGAGATCTGAATTCAGGCCTTATCATTGCCAGAGGTGATGAAATCTTCCTCCTGGCTGGAAAGTGCTCTAATGACTCAGCTTTGCGATATCCTCTGTTCATCTCACTAAAGTAATTTTACAGGACAGAAACAAATTCAAGAGCCTTGCCATAGAAAAGGAACAGCTACTGTGCAACCTTATAGGATATACACTTGGTATAGAGATCATATATGACCATTTAATATAAAATACTAACATTTTCTGAAGCAGGGACCACATGAGTATTTTAACTCTAAAGAAGTGGAGACAACCTTTTGTCTGTGCTATGTGTTGGTTGAAAAATAATGTTAAATGCTTCCCTGAAAAGTGTTTTAGGGACAGGAGGGGAGGATGTGGCCTTACATAGCTGTGTCTGCAACCATCTTGTCTTCCATCTGGAGTTCTCAGACTCTTTCATGGAAAGGTGAAGGAATTAAACCTGGGCCCACTTCTCTGAGATTGCAGAAAAAGGGACCAATTCCATTTTCCTCCAGTCATCTTATACAAAGGAAACCCATCTATGAAACAAAAAGTATAGCCATATCAAAAAATGGATTGTAGTGAAAAATTGACATTTTCTGCACGTTGCATTTCCAAACTGGCTCTAGTAGAGTAGTCCTGGACATCTCTTTCCTTGTGTTGTTTTCTTGGGCACCTAATTATTCTCACAAACTCCACAGTAAGGTTAGACATTTAATAAAGGGTTCTGACCTCCACACTAGAGCCAAAATGTATTACACTGTATGTGCTGAAGTCCTTTGCTGGCACTGGCTCTCAATCTATTGAGGTCAATGGAATCACTCCAGATAATCATCCATGTAAAGGAAATCAAAGTTGGAGAGTAGCCAGTGAAGTCTAGAATTTGGCTATTTGTTCTGCAGAGGATGATAATGACAGGATGTTCTTCCCTCTTTATTTTGAATCAAACAGCAGATGGATTTAACTAGGTTCATTCCTGAAGCTAGGCTTGGTGAATAGTACCTTTCACCATTCTTCTTTATCATTGCTACTCTATCTGGTATCTCAGTGGGAAAATCAACCTCTAACTTAGCATATGTGTTAAAGGATGTGAGAGAACATGTCCAAAAGTAAGAAACAGGTCACAGTTTTTTGGCAGTTTAATGAATCTCATAAAAGGAAGTCAATACTTTCCATGAGCAAGAAAGTCACTCATCTGCTACTCATTTCACTGGGCACTTCACTTGGTAAAGACTTCAGTTGTCATCTGAATTCACTTTTTTTGCGGTGGTTTATTTTTATATCTGCTGTTCAGATCACTGCAATTGCCACTTACAATTTTATAGTGTGAAAAGGAAAAGAGATACAGACCAGTGAAGCATAAAGGTAAGTAAAAAATTCGTCTGAGTGATTAATTGGTGTATATGGCTGGTTTTGTCTCATCTGAGTAATGACAGTACTAACAAACAATAATCATTAAGTCACTCTGATCTGCCAAATGGGAACAAATATACTATGTATATTACATGTACTAATAGGATTATATGGCAGCTGCTGGTGGTATTTGTAATTAGAAATCTATATAGAATATAGATGTTTTAGAGAGATGGTGCCAATTCCAAAAGATTTGTGTGGGCTATAAGTGCTTGTAATTATTTTTTTTAATTTGCTAATAACTTATGAAAAACTGGTTTCAAACATTCTGTGAGCATTTGTTCTTTTTTATGTTGTTGCTGCTTATACTATTAAAAATAGAGAATGTAAAGTTATAATTTTGATGTGAACTGAAAATGATTTTTCATAAAATTTAACATTTTTATCAGCTTTGATTTTGCTTTCTACCTGTACAAATGTAATTTATTTTAGCATTGAAGAATACACTTGCTTGTTTCTCAATTGTCTACATCATGTTATAGTTGGTGATTTTGAACAGTATTAAAAAAATTCTGTGATATGACTGAAAAGTGGATTTTTTTCCTCTAAAATACTTGCAACTATGTTCTCAGTGCATTTTTCTGCTAACTAGGTGTGCCTAGACACAAGCTCTCCAATTACAATCATTCTTTCTCTCTTTTTCTCACTCAGTTCTTTTACAGGATTAACATTAAGAGTATCATGGTTACATACCTTCCTAGTACAGTTTGATCTTTCTCTTTTGCAGCAAACATAATCTCATGGATGAGATTTCAGGTTGAGAGGAAATAGCATAATGTAGTCTTGAACAACTCAATGAAGCTGTTCAACTAAGAATTCATATACTAACACATTATTTTTATAGATGTTGTAAGAAAGCACTTTACTCCTACCATTGTTGGTTCACATCTGATCTTGAATTGCTAAAAAACCTGAGAAAATTTTCGATATCCTTGAACAATTTGGTTTCTAGTGCTCTGCCGTTGTATCCCCTAGGAATCAATGCCTTATCTCAAGTCTGGCTACATCCTGTTTCCAGCCAGTAGATTTTTACTTTCCCTGCCAACCAGGCAGTGGGGCGGGGGGGGGGAGAAAAAAATAACTACCCCCCTGCCACCACCCAAAAAAACCCCAACCAAACAAAAACCTACAACCAATAAGCGAAAACCCAAACAAACCAGAACAAACAAAAACCAACAGCAACAAACCAAACCCAACAAATGAGAAAAAAATTCACAAAAATAGAACCAAAAACCAAATAAAAAAACAAACAAACAAAACTCCACCAACTTTCTTGTTTGGAAATCCTCTCCATTCCAAAATCTGGGATTTGGAATAGGCTTAATATTCTGTCATGGGTTGATCCTGGCTGGATGCCAGGTACCCACTAAAGTCGCTCTCTCCCTCCTCTCTGCAACTGGACAGAGGAGAGAAAAACCCAACAAAGGATTCATGAGTTGAGATAAGAGCTGGGAAAGGTCACTTCCCAATCTCCATCATGGGCAAAACAGACTCAAAGTGGGGATATTAATTAAATTTATTACTGACAGAATCAGAGAAAAAGAGTGAGAAGTAAAATAATCTTAAAGGCTCCTTCCTCCCACCCCTCTTTCCTTCCAAGTTCTACCTCCTCCCTGCCAGAGGTGCAGGAAGACTGGGAATGGAGGTTATGATCAGTTGTTGTTTCTGCCTCTGTCAGGGAGAAGAGTCCTTTCCCTGCTCCCCATGGAGTCCCTCCCATGGGAGACAGTCCTTCAGGAACCTCTCCAGCATGAGTCCATCCCATGGGCAGCTGTTCTTCACACACTGCTGTCCCATGGGTCACTTCTCCATGGAGTGAAGTCCTTCAGGAACAAGCTGCTCCAACGTGGGTCCCTCACAGGGCCACAAGTCCTATCAGGGAAAACCTGATCCAACATGGGCTTCTCCCTCCACAAGCTGCAGGTCCCTGCCAGGACCCTGCTCCATCGTGGGTTTCCCACGGGGTCACAGCCTCCTTTGGGAATCCACCCACTCTGGTGGGAACTCCAGCACGGGCTACAGGATCTCTGCATCCCAACAATCCTCCATGGGCTGCAGGAGCACAGCTGCTCCACCATGGGCTGCACCTTGGGCTGCAGGGGAATCCCAGCTCCAGTGACACAAGAACCTTCTTCCATCCTTGTGCACTGACCTTGGTATCTACGTTGTTGTTCACATATTTTCACTCTTGCTGCAATTTTCAACTCTGCAATAACTTTCTTTCCATTCTTAAATATGTTATCACAGAGGTGTTATTATCATTCCTGATTGGCTTGGCCTTGGCCAGCAGCAGGAAGCCTATCATGGAGCTGGCTGGCATTGGCTCCACCAAACATAGGGGAAATTTCTGGCAGCTTCTAACAGAAGCCACCCCTGTAGCCCCCCTGCTACCAAAACCTGCCCACAGAAACCAAATACATATTCTTGCAAAGACTGGCATGAATTTGGAATAATTGCACTGCATGCAGTGAAAAGCAGAATGTGAACTGCAGCACTCAGATAAAAGATTATCATACACATTATTTTCTAAACACATATCTAGAGAGACCACTGAACCAGTTTTATTGTTGTTGACAAATTAAGGGGAATAATTCAGAACACAATGGTAGGTGAAGTGCCCCTCTCCAGCTAAACCCAATGTGAATTCACATCATATCATTGAACCACCTAAAAGTCTAGATCCCAATGTAAATTCTTTCAGTGCAGGAATCCACAAAAATTGTTTCAGTGAAATACACTGTTTTAAGTGAAGAACGTTTTAGCAAACTACACATTCCAATCACATTGCATTTTGGAGTGAAAGACTTTGAAAACAATATGTAACATCTTGTTCCATTGCAGAATATTTTTTAAAGCAGTCTCTAGAATACCAGATCAAATTTGTTTGCTTTGCAAGAAAAATTAATTTATTCCATGCCCTATGACCACCTCTCAGCTGTGTTTCTTCTGACTTTCTGTTATCACTACAGTCTGATGACCTTCAGAAACTAATAAACTGATAAATCCCATTCCATATGAAATGACAAATCAGTGTTTACATAAAAGGGGGTGCAATTTCACAATAAGCTTTCAGAAATATCAGGGCAATTAGTGGTAAGAAAAGTAAAAGTTCAACTTCTTTAAAAGTTTGGAGTCTAATTTCTCTGCCTGTCTGAAGCTTGAATTTTCTTTCATGTTTGGTCCATAAATGCTATCTGCTACCAGGAAAGCCTCACTTGCCAGTATTGCCCTCCTTAGCTGAACTAATACATGGACTGGATGCTCCTTTCCTTTTCTCATCCCCCTTCTGCTTGCAGCAGAGGCAAACATTAGGAAAAAGGCTAGAATTTTAAGAACTGCAATCTTCCTCTTTTGGCTGTTCAGAGGCTATCTAATAAATTTGTTTTCCTATTGTAGAAGTTTAAGACCAAATCACAGTGGGGTGCATGAGACATTTATTACAGCAAAAGAATATGAGCTTTCCTTCACGTATACAGAGACATTTGTGATTTATTTACACTTTTTCAGCAAAGTAGCTTCAAACCACTATCTGCTTTTATTTGTTTATTTGCTTGTAAGTCAAGTCTTACAATCTAGTCAACTTTTTAGGTTAAAACAAAGCAATCAGCATGCGTGTTCACTATGATTTTGTTTAATGGGGATTCAAACTTACCTCCACATTACTTACCACATTTAACTTCTTACCAAAGATCATCAAATGAAAAGGTTCACTGTTAAATGTTGCTGGACTTTCTCACATCGGTTGTGAACATATATCATAGAATCACAGAATTGTTTAAGTTGGAAAAGACCTTTAAGATCATCAAGTCCATACGTTAACCCAACACTGCCAAGTCCACCACTAAATTTTGTCCCCTTGCACCACATCTATATGTTCTTTGAACATTTCCAGAGGTGATGATTCCACCACATCCTGGGTAGCCTGTTCCAATGCTTGAAATATGTTCACATGTATGTGAAAATAATGAGACTTCAGATTTCTGCTTGTTTGGTAAGGTGAAGGGTAGGCTCATGAGCTTGTCTCAAGATTGATGCTGTATGTTACACACACTGTGGGCTGGTCCATGGACCTTAGCCCTCATGAGAGTAATTCCCAGAACCTGAGTCTCCTCTACTGATCCCCTTCTGCCCTGAGCCACTTCTGAGGTGCTCCAGAGCTTCAATTATGACTACTCTTAAACGTATGTATAAGTGTTATTGTTTTGGTTTGACTCTTGGCAAAATGCCAACCACCTCCCAACGTGACAGAGTTTCAGTTAAAAGAAGTGAAGGAAAAAAACTTTAAAACTGAAACTGGTGTATACATATATTTACACGAATTTACAACATATATATGTATAAATACAAAAGACAAACCAAAAATAACTTATTGAAACACCCCTCCCAATGACACATGGGTTCCACCACCCAGAACCCCAGAGAGAATACACCCCAAAGAGAGGGAAAGAGCAACCCAAACAAAACAAAAGTATTTTACTTCCCTAAGAGCAAAACTGCTGTGGATATCTTGGCCACGAGTGGCAAGGCCTAATCTTTCTGAGCTGCAAGAGCAAGGTGCTCTCAGCACGGCCGAAGGGAGAAGAGAGGAAGAGCACACTGGGAGCTGCTCTTTGATTTATAGATGAGCTGACGTCAGATGGGATGAAATACACCACTGGTCACTTAAGTCAGCTGATGCTTGTCCCTAACCACATGACTCATGAAACCGGGGCCTAGCTACAACTAAAACCTTAATCTGAGTTTCTGGAGTTTATCAAACTGATCACAATAAGCAACAAGGATGTCAGTTGAAACTCAGCTTAAGAATCACATTTAACTAACTGTGTAGACACATCACCAATTAATTGGGAGAGGAAGATGCCAACAGGACATGGAATTCTGAGAATCTCAGTCTAAGACTAGAAGGACAAGATTTTCTTCTGAGTAGAAGATGAACACTACAGGGGGCCCCAAATTTAGGTGTCAATGACAAACTTACAATGAAATACCATCGAGGCAAAATATGAGATGGGGATGTCCTGTATCTATGTAGAAAGAATAAAAGTAACATATCGAGATAAATTGACTAAGACAAAAAAAAAGGAAAGGACACCAAAATCAAAACTTCTAGACTGTATTAGAAGTGAGATATTATTAGAAGAGTAAACATAAGACTGTGAATTTAGGAAGCAACTAAAAGGCCAACAGAACTCTGGAGGCCCACCCGATAGTAAACTAGTCAAAAGTGACAAGAACCAAACCTGCACGAAGTGGGCTCTGGATGGGAGAGCATTAATGAGCAGGAAAGGTGTACTACAATGATGTTGTTGAGGGCACTGAATTTCAATGCCAGTGACATACCAAAATCCTGCACAATTATAAACTGTGTGAGATGCCATTATTTCCTTCCAGATTCTTTTCCATTTCCTCTTCTGAGTCTTTGTTATTTGATGACCTGAAAGATGCTGGACAGTTGGATAATTCTGATAGGAAAATCTGGCATCAAGTTAGTGCAGCAAAGTTGACAACTCATGGCCTTGTCACATTCTTCTTTAGTAATACAAGGCTGGCAAGCACTGCCCATATTTGAATACTAAATGTCAGAGAGTGTTCAGCCAAACAGCAGGCTTCACCAAGCTTCATCTTAAAGACATAAAACAGAGTGCCTTGGCTTGTGCCACTTACAGTTTATCCCAGCTGCCTTCCAAATAGCCCTGGGAGGCTTGGAACAATGAGTCCATTAGGTTACAAAATACCAGGCTTCTTGGTTGCATTGTTGCTCCAACAGCAAACAGCATCTGTTCAGACTAAGGAAAAGCATAACAACAGCCCAGGTATAATACAACATGTATGTCTTCAGTGAATGAAAACCTCCAATCACAGATGAAAATCCATAGTGGAACACAGATACAGAAGGGTCACATCTGCTGCAAATACCCACAGAAACAAAGTGGGTTTTTTCACTGGGCAATGACAGCTTGGATTCAGTCCCAAAGATGCATGTTTCTTGTACCATACAGTAAAACTCTGCCTGCAGCTTTATTAAAGCAGGCTGAATAGCAAAGGACAGGAAAGAAATCATATAAGATTCCATAGAAAAGTCCAACACTTCTGTGATGGATTACATGCAAATATAGGAATTACCTTTTACTCTATTATTCCTCAGTTATCTCTTGATGACAGACAATGGAATAGTGAGTTTTTAATTTCTTCATTATCCTTTCACTACTCAAAGCAGATAACAAATTCTCAACATGATAACTAACAGGGGATGTTCAATCATCTCACACTGCATTGATAGCAGCTGTCTTCAAAACAGATTGGGATATACAAGCAATGTGTCAACACTGGCTGAGAGGGAACATGCAGTCAGCTGAAGGAGGGAAAACATAAGCTTTACCAAACAAGGTAAAAAAAAGGGACTTGTATTACAGCAATATCAATCCTGAATAATTTCACTGAAAATACTGGTGATGAGTGTGAATGAGATTTATGAGTGTGTAACAGAGCAGAGTCTGAGGCTGTGTTCAGGGTGACTGGAAGTGTGATACTTGATGTATTTGTTTTTTCTTAACATGTTTCTATAGCAGAATTTTGCCAGAGAATGTTCATCTTTTGTTACTTGGTATTTGCTTTCCCAGCTTCTACATTTGATAATTTTCACTGTTTTCTTGGCTTGAATTTCCTCCAAAAGTTGTCTACTTGAATACCATTGGAAGTCCAATTAAATCTTTTACTTGCATTATTTTAATCAAGCCTTGGTAATTTTGTATTAGTACTGCCAGTACTGGTTATTTTTCACTTAAACAAAAATGGAGAAAAATAATTGCCAGTTATAATTAAGTGAATGGGAATGCAGCCATAGAACTACTTAACCAGTGAGTAAACCTGAAATTTATTGTTAGACTCTCTCTGCTCTCTGTGTTGGAGCTGGTAACAGCCCATGTGCATCAGCAAGGGCACTGTTCCTGGTCAGTAACAGCTAAAGGGGATAATTTTCTACAGATTGCATGTTCACAGAAATACAGCTCCTGACTAGAGTTGGACTTCCTCCTGACTAATACACTGTTTTATTCTGCACCAATTACCTTTAATACAAAGCTAGTTTTCTGGGAGAATAAGTTTCCTAGAACAGTCAAAGGCTACATCATGCCAATCAGCCTCAGTGACACAAAATGTTCCCATTCATCTTAAAATTACTAGAATAGACTATGTATAAAGTCATGTTCTCTGTTTCAGGGCTTACTCAAACTTGAAACTTGAAAAAATCAGGGTGGAACACTAAGAGTTCAACACAGTGGGATCAAAAATTAAAGGAATGATTACTCTGTAGTCAAAATCTTTTTAATTTAACAAATTTCAAATCTTAACTTTTCTTTTGTCCTATGGGAAAGAGGGGAAGAGCTCCAAACCAGTACCCAAACCCAGACTCAAGGAGTGTTTGCTACAGTTTCTGGGAAATCAATCTGCAGTCCAACAGTTACATTTCATTCTCCTCAAAGATAACAATGTTTTCAATGGAGCTCTCAGCTATTGGGAGGGTATTTAGCTGGATTAAAAACATGTTATTAATTCCTAATACCCTCTGGCTAAATCATAAACGTGTACTTCTGCTATATGCTATATGCTTTTTGCACTGGGGGTTTTGGGACATGACTGCATTTTATGGAGCTTCCTGCAAATAACAAGAACTGGTCTTTCTCATAGCACTTTTTGTTTTCCAAAGTTGTCATTTATGCAAACACTATAATAATAATAATAATAATAATAATAATAATAATAATAATAATAATAATAATAATAATAATAATAATAATTATTATTATTATTCTTATTATTATTATTATTATTTTTATTATTTT
>JAWWEU010000001.1:35642637-35653549 GCA_035583155.1 Acropternis orthonyx | reverse complement strand
ATAATAATAATAATAATAATAATAATTATTATTATTATTATTATTATTATTATTATTATTATTATTATTATTATTTTTATTATTTTTATTGTTGTTGTTGTTGTTGTTGTTGTTATTATTATTATTATTATTATTATTACTAGACAGCAGTAAAAGCATTCTCTTTATTCATTGCCCTTTGTTTTCCTGCTTCTCTTTACAACTTCCTTTCAGAGCAGACTTGTACCTCTGATGTTGTATTTTTACAGTGAGTTAGCTCATATTGCACAGCACCTGACACATGAAAGATGTTACCTGCACAAGGAAATCAGACTGAGTTTTTAATTCCACCCACACATCAAACAAAAAGTCACAGAATAGGCCAAATGTAATGACTGTTATTGTGACATTGTTTCATTCCTCAAACATTTTGGTTTGTTAGTTGTCAATTTAGACTTCACAGATAATAATAAGGTTTCTGATATTCAAAGCCACTGTGACACTGCCTATAACAATGAAGTTTGGCATTTTCAGTGACTAATTGTACCCATATTCTCTGAATCACTTTTCATAATAAATATATTTGTATGAGTAGAGAGACAAAAACGGATCCCTTATGACAAAGTGGCAGAGGTTTTAAAAGGACAGTTTACTTGTTTTAGTAAAATTCTAATATTTTTGTCTCACTAAAAATATGCCTCAGTCATAAAGATAGAAAAGATAATGGTGTTTAGCTCATTTCTTTGCAAAATCCCTTCATCACTGGAATCAATATACAAAGTTCCTGAGTCAACTGTGTGGTAAAAGGTACTCTTTCAAACACTATTCCCTGAACTTAAAGCTGTATCACAAACTTAAAACAAGTGCATAGTGTGTTATGCATCAGTCAAAATACGGTACATGACAACTCCCCCAAGAAACAGGAGAACAAAATTCCTTTATTCCCTTTAACTTAAAAAAAAAAAAAGAAGGAAAAAAAAAAGAGAGAGGGAGAGATTCTCTGTCTTTAAATATTCAACATTATGGAAACTCAAAACATAAGTTGACAAAAAGGAACCAAGTTCCAAATTAACAAGCCTGCTAAAAGGAAGAGAATTTTGTTCCACTGTAAAAGAGATCAAAACACGGGGAAAAAGCATGACTAATATGTGGTATGTAATTTCTGTCTTTCTAATTCCATTAGCAGTGTTTCCACTTCTAAAAAGGATAATAAAATTTTGTTTTGCATGGATATAGTTGCAAAATCCGAGAGAAGACAAAATAATGATAGCACTTTATGCACTGCTGTAAACTGAGGTCAATCTACGCTGGATAATTTAAGGCTGACCCTGAACAATGTTGTGAACCACCCCTCATACCTCAGTGCCATTTAGCTAATTATGTCTATGACTTGCAAAAAGACAGAGTCTTGTTCAGTTATGAGAAGGACTTAATGGACAGCTTAAAGGGTCTGAAACCCCCTCATCCATTCTACTTCCTCAGCACAACTCCATTCAGCTTCGGCTCTGCCAGCAAAGATTCTGACCCAGTGCAATAAATCTTACAGCTAGAACCTTAGCTTTGTCATGTCTACGTTTCCTATCTCATCTGCTGCTTGGTAAAATTATTTAAAAAAAAAAAAAAAAAAAAAAAAGACCCTGCAAGGAAAAGCTCTTCCTTAGGGTTTTATTTCCAAATACAGTTATTTAAGTACTGTTCTCCTGTCTCGCATAGTCCTACTTCCAATGTCAAAAATTCCTTTGGTGGAAGAAGAACAGTGCTGACTGTCAGCTCTGTGAATTTTATTGTCTTGTCACATCAGTGATAATCCTATTATTTCTTCCTCGAACTCACTTTATAAGGATGAAGAAAATGAAAAGCTATAAACCCAGAGATAGAAAAATGAAATAAAACACACAGCACATTATGGAGTAGAGAAACTTTCAGCAAATTTTCAGGTGATACAGTTCCTTCTAATCTGTTTGAATCTTTTTATAGCCTACTACTTGTCTCATTAGCTTCAGCAACTCCCCTCTGTATTTGAATCAAATCTCTCATGAGATACTATAGTGTAAGTGCTTTTCAGAACAAAGAATTGAATTCATCCAAACTCTAGGCAATGCACTTCATGTATCTTCTCTAACCCAAATAAATCAATAACACTTTTTAGTTCTTTTTAGTTATTTGGAGCCAGCTAAAGATTATCACTGAATGCCCCATAAAATAAATGCTTCTTTCCCATCATGCATTTCTACAGCTGGCCATTTAAACTTTGCAAAGGAATACAGTTAAAGTCCTGCCAAAAAGACTGTATCCTGATCAGCAGCTATTATCTCTTCCTTTTACCTACTGTGATTGGTTTTGCATACTGGAAATACTGCTATTGCCATCTCACAGCTGAATAAATACTCCAGTCTCAATGCAAACACATACATGTGTAGTTGAATCCTGGAAGATGTACTGTTTATCCATAGAATCACAGAATTATTTAGGTTGGAAAAGACTTTTAAGATCATCGAGTCCAACTGTTAACCCAGAGCTGCCAAGTCCATCACTAAACCATGTTTTTGAGTGCTATATCTTTCTGTTTTTTGAACACTTCCCGAGACAGTGATTGCATCACTTCACTGGGCAGCTTGTTCCAAATGCTGACATCCCTTTTGATGAAGAAAGTTTTCCGAATATCCAGTCTAAACTTCTCCTGGTGCAGCTTGAGATAATTTCCTTCTGTCCTATTGTTTTTTATCTGGGAGAAGAGACTGACCTCCGCTTGGCAACAAGCTCCTTTGAGGTAACTGTAGAGAGTGATAAAGTTCCCCCTAACATTATTCACTTATGTACTCTTATTATGTCTTACATAAATAGTCCGCAAATTCAAATCATAAAAACTAAACTTCTAAAAACTTTGTACATTGTCCTTCATTTCTATCATCCTCAAAATTATTCACCTCAGAAGACACTGCTAGGTACCAGATGCTTTTCAGAGTGAATTAGAAGCACTTCTGCAGAACATCATGTTGTACCACCTTTTTCTTCCCCCTGCATCTATGATGTTATTACTGGCAGATGTAGACAGGCATATGAACTGGTGCCCCTTTTCAAATTGCATCAGTCATACCGAGTTAATGGGCCATGTTTCAGCAGAGTGGGTGGGTGGCAAACCACACAGAGCTATTTAGCATTCAGGAAGCCTTTTCTTTTCTTGTCTAAAATTGTTACTTAAGCCTCTGCAGTGATCAAGTAGCAAGTGGCGCTGGAACCTGTTTAGCTTGTACCTCTCTGGTACATGGGAAAAAAATTCAGTAAGGCCAGTCTAACAAAGGAGATTACATCATAGTTCTCCACACAGTGGCTAATACAACAGAATAGGGCAAAGAAATGAAACAAAAATTAAAAAGTAAATAAAAATAAAAAGGACTGCAGAGAAGCAAACTTTCTCCACTGGAGAAATACAAGATGCAATATTGTTTTGTTGATATTCTTTGTTCTCATCCATGACAGAGTCTCAGGGAGATCCTGAACTGAGTTTGTAACAAGAGCAACTGGTATAAAGTACCACTGAATTCACCAGAACTATATTGATTTGCACCAGCTGGGTAATGGAGGTGGAAGTGAGATCAATTTTACTAACAACTCTAGTGAAAGCTAGCTTGCCTTTCATTTCTTTCAAGACTCTTTGGCCAAAAAGACTGTAAAACCTAAAGAGGAAAGTCAGAAGGAGAAATAGAAAGTTCACTCCGGGGAAGTAGAACATCCACTGTTGTGAAGCAGGTCTGCATTTATCACTAAGGCTCCACGCTGCTCACAGCATTGAGGTGTTGCTGTATCTGAGAAAGTTTTAAACCACCAGCCCAGCAACTGGAAGTAGTTCATCAGAGTTACCGCAGGATCTCCCTGTGACCTAAGCAAACAGACATCAGCTCATGCCATATTTTTCACCACCACAACCCATCTGGTATTGAAAATGCCTTAGGTGGTTTATATCTAGGGCAGATGTATCTTCACTTCACTGCAGGTGCAGTGGTGATGATACCAAGAACCGCAGACACAAGTCAGGAGATAAGCTCTTTGAAATAAGGTTAGCATCAAAAACACTGATGTCTGAGTAGCCCTGAAAATTGATTTGTGAGCATTTTGGACATTTTCTGCCTTTTCTGAATCCACACGGGTTTACCTGAAGGAAATTCTCCCTCATTTAACAAAACAAGATGCCTGAACACCAGTGCTGAGCTCCTATCCTAATCACAGCAACAAACACTGTATGAAGAACAAGACTGTTCTGTAACCTACTGCATTTTCAGTTTTAAAGATGATAATCCAGAAAACCTGCACAATATGAACAATGAAACAATTTTCAGCTGATGATTTCTCCATGTCATATCTTTTCCCTGGGACAACAGAAATGTATAAATTCTTCCATGAAAATATGGTATTTCACATCTTACTACCTCCATCTGCTGTTTTGCATGTGTACTATCACTTTCACCTTCACATCCTGAAGAAAACAATTGTCTTTTGACAAATAGCATGGGTAAGTCCCAGGCCTCTAATAATAATGGGTATTAAAACTAACAGAGAAATTGAAGGAACCCCATTTAACTGCCATTGTATTTTTCAGAATTTCCAGAAGTTAGCATGTTGCATACATCGTTTATTTACGTCACCAGGTGGAGACAAGTCAGGAATTTTTCTACAAGTTAGTGTTCAAAATTGCATCTATTAATTATGATAAAATATTAACCTATGATATTTTTTCCTACAACTGTCACATGTATTGTAAGAAATTAATCTGGTTTTGATAACAAAGTATGCTAGCCAAGGTTCAAGCCCTCTTGAAGGCTTAATTCTTCCAGATTTTTACCAATTAATTGAAACTAATGCTTTCCATCTAAGAAGCATTTAATTATGTCATGAAACTAATACTTCTGTATAGCAAAGAGAGTTAATTTTGTCCAATAAACAAGAAAACATTTATAGCAGATTTCTGGTCTGACTTTTTTTTTTTCCTTTCATTAAACAGAATGCAATTCTTCACTTCAGCTACTAGGGAACTAACAATTTTCACAACGGTCATCAAAATTATCCAGAGGAGGAAATCAAGTGAAGAGACATGTCAAATGTCTACTGCTTAGTTAATACCTTACTCACAAAGGAGGAGATAGAAAGTAATTGAAAAACCAACTGAAAATTTGTGATCATCCATTGTATAGCGTATGAGGTCATAAAGTAATTCATAGGTCCTAGGAGAATCAGCAATATAACTGCTTGATGGTTTAAATTAAAGGAATACGGATGAGGAGCATGTTCTCCTGGGTTAAATATGCTTCACTGAGACTGTAAATCAAACATAATCAATAGCAAGGAACACTAGTGACACATTCGTGGGAGCCATAGAATATTAATGACAAAGAAGCAGTTTGGAAAGCCCTCCAAATTTACACTTTAGAAGGTAGATTTTCATGAACATGAATTTTTGGATACTTTTACTTTTTTAAAGTTATGCAAAAGCACGTGGGTTTGGCAGGACCAGATAAACAAGCACCAGTCCACCATATAGATTGCCAACTTCATAAAATTAATTATGTGACAAAATCAACAGTAAGTGATCAATACTCTCTGTACAAAAATACCAACTTCAGGGAAACTTCAAAATCCTAAATCTTGTTGTCTTCATTTACATTACATTACATTACATTATTACATTACATTACATTACATTATTACATACATTACATTACATACATTACAGGATGATCATATATTTACCTTCCTACAAGGTATTAGAAAGATGTCTGGAAAACATTCTGAAAGATGAAAACCCCTTTATATGCACTAAACATGCTTGAAAATATAACTGTGTAATGGCTATTATTTTACCATTCTGTCCCTGTTATAGGCAGCCTGACATAGCACCCAACATTTTAAGATCACTTAAGATTATCTAATAATACTGTCTAACTTTCTGATTGCTACAAGGGACACAATTTTTTTCAGATTTTCTGATATTGGGACTAGGAACTCATTTGAAGGAAAAATATTGTCACTGTTAAAAAAACTCACGTAATTATCAGAACTACAGCTCTGGCAAAGTATTCAATAGTCCTCAAAAAATGTTGTTTTACAGACTTCAAATTATGTGTTGGTGTGGGAAAAAAATCTTAATGATAAAGAATAAGATCCTTTCTCATTCTGAAGTTGAGACCTATTGTGTTCACTACTGGGAAAGAGAAAATATCTCATAATCTTTGGATTTATCATATTCCAGAGCAAGAATGAGTCATACAATACATTAGAATTAGGCCATAGTCTGGTTTAATTTATCTTTGTTTATTTGAGATGGAAATTTAAACATCTCTGTGATTTATATACAGTTGCTAACTCATTGTGGAACAGAGAATAGCTCTGCCCAATGCTTCATTGAACCCCTCAATTAGTAGATATGATCCATGGTTGATGCTGGCTAATTCTGAGCAAGTCCCTTCAGTCCTCTATGCCTCATTACACCCCTCTGCATAGAGATGGATCATATATGGAAGTGTCAATTTTTTTCTCTCAGAAAGAACCTAGACAACTTGCTTAGAAAGGATGTTTGGCTTTTGAACTGACAAAGCTAAATGGATCTTCCAATTAAATCCCATATTTTGAGACTGACTGGTGAAAGGTGAAGTAATAAAAGCTTGATAAGACTACCAAATATTTCAAAAAATGTCAAAAGAATTTAATAAACAATTACCTTATTCCCAAGATTGTCTTGCTGGTTGCCTTGTTCAGTCCAAAATGAGATTTGTTTTGAGCTACAAAAAGTCATAGAATCACTGAATCATAAAATGATTTGGGTTAGAAGGGACCTTAAAGATCTGCTTCCCACCTCCCTGCCATATGTAGGGAACTTTCCACTAGACCGGGTTGCTCTGAACCCCATCCAACCTGGTCTTGAACACCTCCAGAGATGAGGAGTCCACAAGCTCTCTGGGCAACCTGTCCCAGTGTCTCACCCTCTTCACAGTAAAGAATTTCTTCCTAATATCTGACCTAAACTACCCTTCTTCAGTTTAAGGTCATTCTCCCCTGTCTTATCACTCTATGCTATTGTGAGAAGCTACTCTCAATCTTTCTTGTAGGCCCATTTCAGGTTCTGGAAGGTGTTAGAAGGTTTCCCCAGAGCCTGATCCAGGCTGAACGTCTCTCACCATGTCTTCATAGAAATGTTCCAGCCCCACGGCTAATTTAGTGACTCCTTTGGATTCATTCCAACAAGTCAACACCTTTGTGCGGGAAATCACAACAATTACTTTTACTGATTCCTGGTGGAAACAAACAAACAAAAAAATTCATCTTTATCAATGGCATTGATTATAATGATGCTTAAAATCCTGGAGTCCTGGAATATAGGCACCCAGAGAAACATTAATGGAGTAAGATAGACAATCACCTTGATTGGGAGCATGGAGGTACCCACCTCTGTAAGGCCCACACATGTGCTGATTCCCCGAAGAACATCAGTGAACCCTGATGACCCCTGAAGAACCCTGCTCCCTGTGATGTTACAGTTTTTATACTCTTCCAAATAATTAACATATAAGATATCTATAACCAATCAGGACTCCCATTTCCCCCAGTATCCCACCCACAAGGGTCCTAAGCTTTGCCCCCCTGGAGCAGCTCCAAGGGTTCTGGACTCTTCTTTTGTTTTGTCTTCAAGTTGTCTTTCAGGTGTCTCTGCAAAACACCATGACCTTCAGAAAGCCGAACACTATGTGAGAAAACTGCTTTAGTAACTTCTAACACCACTTAATATGTGAGCAAAGAAAGCCTACAACTTTAAAACCCCAAAGATCTACAAAATACACCCCAGACTTTTAGGCATCAATAACATAACATTTACTGCTAACAATTCTCTTTGTGTTCAACCCAAGCTGCTTACCAAAAGGTGGTATGATCTTTTACCTGGCAGATCTTTTTACCTTGGTAAAACAATCCCAAGCAGTGCTGTTATAATACCTCACAAAAGCCTGCTGATGGATGGTACCAGACTATATGAATCAGAGGCTGAGAGATGGGTTTGACATCTTACATAACTGGGGTTTAATCCTCATGTGTTTTGTGTGCAAATTTAAGTAAAATTCATGATACCTGGCTCTCCAAAAGCAAGGACTGTTTTTCTGTACACTTTGAATATTCTCTGGCTTCCCTTGAAGCCCTATCGAAACCTAAAGCCATGGAGCCAGGTATTTTGTTCTTTTGAGGGTGCTGTTCACCACCTGCTATTCAGTCATAATTTTAAACTACAGCCAACTCCTGCACTGAAATATTTCTAAAAAAGCCAAAACATCATGCTCATTGCTTGGTCTTGCATGTACCTTAAAACACTTTCAATTTTGCTTCTGTCTCAGTTTCTTTCTGTTGCTCTGACAGAAAAAAATATTTTCCCAACTCAAGCCTCTGTTACAAAAATAGACATACTTGCTTGCACCTGGCATTTGCCTTCTTTGTCTAGGTAGTTATTTGCTGTGGGGAACTTGATAGTATTGCTTAGTCTTTCTCTGTTCCTTTCCAAGATCTTTTCTTCCTGTGGAAAAAGATGAAAGTTTGGCTAAAATGTATTCTGGAAACCATCATGTTGTTCCAAATAGTCACTTATATATGCAATCTATGCCTAAATAAACTCTACAGAAATTACCATATCTAAGAAACTAAGAAAGAACTAAGAAATAATCAGAGGTTCTAACTTTGTCTCAGAAGACTGAAGTTGCTGCATTGGGCCAACAAATGTTTTCATTGTCAAAGCGATGGAAGCAAGAAAGATGCATGAACATGTATTAGGTGAATGCAGTATGTCTTCATTACAGAAACCTGCCAAGTGTCATTTCTGGAGCATATGATCGAGCTGATAAGCTTTTCTGAATTTGTTATTTGTTATTTTAAGCTACAAATTAATTGTAGGAATAGGCATCTCAAAAATGGATAACACAGAAAAACTACAGCGGACATAGCTGATGAGTCAAAATTTCTCATAAGCAGTATATGCAACACTGATATATGATATACTGTATAATATATATGATACATTGGATAATGCTGCATTTGTAAAATGTGTTGTTTGCAAAGAGAACTGTTTACAAAAGTGTTGTAAGGATTACTTCCCAGACCTGTATAAACTTTCTAGTGTTCTTCCAGATTACTCCCTGTTGTAGTTTATGCCCTCCTTCCCAAATATCATTGAGACCATTGTCTTTTCTCTTTAAACAGTTTGCTTGTGATTCGCTAGCAGTGTAAGCACTTGTTAAGGCCAGGGGTCACTAAGACATCCAAGACGTGTCTTAACTGATTCCTAACCTTTGTTAAGATTCTGAGTACTTCAATCACACTGCTAATCTTGCTTATATGCCTTTTTTTTTCCCCCCAACACATCTGTTTTAGTCTTGCTGAAATCCTGGTCTTTTTCTACCTCTTGGTCAATATTCTGTTTGTTTGAGAAAATAGAAAATCTGTCTTCAGACAGAAGTAACTATCTCCAGTGCTGTCTCTACTGTTACTGGATTGTTTCTATTTCATCTTCTGTGCATCCCGCAGTATTTTGACGGCTGTTTTTGCTTTGTGTTTCTATTTGATGTCATTCCTAGTGCACGACTCTCCTTGGCAGCAATAGACTGTCCATCATGTGAAGCAGAAAACCACAGATCTTGTCTGTGTTTTCTGATCCAAAAGATGAATCAACACTGTTTCTTCTTCCTATTTGTGTTGCCATTCCACAAGTCATTTTACTATCAATGCCATTTTCACGTTTTTTCTGTGAGCACACAAATCATGACACCTTGTGTTCATATTCTCATGTGGTGTTGAGCTGTTTGAATTTAGTGGTAGGTTCTGTGACTCACTGCTTCAATAGGATGGATGAAATATGACTTCCTTGTTGTGCATGCCTGATGCCATCTACAGCTTACAGCAACATGACACTTCTCATGGTAAAAATGCTCTAGTAAAAATTCCAGCATTCAGGTGAGGGTGTTCCTCCATTTACATTGACCACTTCTGCAATCAAGATGAGACCCAAAGCCTTTCTCACCCAGCTCTTTCTGTTCAAAGATTTGCATAGGAGTAGGAAGCTTATGTCACTCAATATACTGTGTGACTTTTATCCTAGATAAATCTAGTGGAACTTCTTTGGTCACTCATGATAAGCCCTGGTTTCTTTCCTACTGTGTGTTAACTGTCTTTCAATCAGTGTGACACACCTGGCCAACGTTATGCTGCTCTCATATTCAGAATTAAATCCAGTAGATGGATTGTGACCTCTTTGCAATCTTCAAGCTTTCCTCCAACTTGAAGAAATTTTCTCATGAGTAAGCTCAGGGACAGTTTGTGCAGTTTTAACTTTTGTTTGGTCTCTGAATTTCCTCCTTGAAGCACATATTCTATTAAAATTTTGACCCAATTCACTTTTCTCCCTCTTCTCTCACATCAAGATTTTAGTTACACTACTAAACTGGTAAGTAACCAAAATTTACTGAGTAAGGAGCTTTATTGAAGATGAATTTTGCATTTGGCACTCCTCCATTTCACCCCTTATAAACTCCAAGGAACAATGTCTATTGCTTATCCCCTTTATTTCTTTATTAACAGCTTCAGGCTGCTTGTGTTGTATATGCCTTTTATTCGGCTACATTTTCTTCAGCCTAAAATCACCTTTTATCATTTTTGTGGGTTGATATTATGGCTAGCTGCACCATCTATCAGCAAACAAATTCCTCTTTGATATAAAAGCAGATCATAAAATGCAGCATCCTTCTTCTTCAGTGCCAAGAGAACCTTGGGATCTGGCAGGTTTGTTGGAAATGCTATCCTCATACTGGTTAGTGTAGAAAGCAAGACTTTTTATTTTCCTTCCTTCCTTCCTTCCTTCCTTCCTTCCTTCCTTCCTTCCTTCCTTCCTTCCTTCCTTCCTTCCTTCCTT
>JAWWEU010000001.1:35568979-35642537 GCA_035583155.1 Acropternis orthonyx | reverse complement strand
CCCTCCCTCCTTTCTTCTTTAGAGTTAATTGATTCTTTTCAAACCCTATTTGCTTCACTGGCCATAATTCAGGCATTTTTATCTCCACTTTCCTTCTGATCTATGATGTATAAAGTGGATTATGCTATTTCTCTTCGTGATCCTCTCATCCTGGTCCAAAACAGGTTCTTTTCCTTAGTCCTATGAACTTGTTTTGAGCTGATGACCCTTAGTGTTTTCTCTCTTTCAGTAGATAAATTCTTCTGTCCTTGACAGTAGGTGAAGTCTCTCTGAGCCTCTGAGGTTTCTCTCAAGGGTACGTCCTGTAACCTGGAACCAGCTGTCTTGCATATGATGCTGCCTTTAACAAGAGTATGCAATGCCCTATTAACATAACTTGCAATGCCTCCAAAGGCCCATTTGGATGCCAAAGTTCCTTACTCTGGTATGTATTCTGTCATCTGCTGCTTGGTTTTTGTTTTAAAAACAATTTCTCTCTAAAGCTCCATTGTGTGAGTGATTGCAACACTCAGCAGTTACCTATTGTGGCCCTTTCCAGCATGCTATGCATTATTCTTGACTGAAGGGTCTCATTCACTACTCATTCTTCTTCTCCAGTGGAAAAAAAAAATCTATCTTGTTTCTCTAATTTATTTTCTATTTTTTGTTCATGTGTGACACAGGTTCAGTTCTTACTTTCTTTTGATTTTGTTTTCATATTTTTGCTGCATATCCAGCATCTTTAGTAAGTCAAGTCCATTATGTAATTTTATTAATACATTTCCAGTTGTTCCCTTTTGACTTTAGATCATATTTTCTCTTGCGGTTATTTTCATTATCAGTTTCCAGATACATAAATGCATGCATAAATACTAACACAGGGACTCCAAGCATATAAACTCAGATTGAATCTTTAGCCAGAAATCTATCTGTGTGGACAGCCAGTTTCAGACAATGTTCCAGCCATGCCTATGCAGACTAACTCTCTGGTGTCCCCTCTAACATGGGGGTTTTTTGCCACATTAGATGTTTCTTTATAATTCTGTAGAGATCACAGAACCTTGCCTCTTCTAACCGGAGGCCTTCACACAGCAACGTTTTCTGTTTGTATCCGAATTTCTGATGAACTAAGAGCCAAATCTCCATCACTTGAGAACAAAGCTGGATTAGAAGCTAACTGTTCATAAATATTCTTATTTAACTCAGTCAGGACCTGAATCTGAATGTGCCATAAGGTACTGCCATCTGCCCAATTATCTCATTCCAGGAATCTACAAAGATATCAGTTGCAAATTAAAATTAACAATATTTAGGAATACTTTAGAACTCTGAATACTGGTAAAAATAGTTAGGAAGCCAGGCAGAATATTGCTTTATACTGAGTTGTGGTATTTTGTGGTTACTAAAATAGTAAATAAAAAAACAAACAAACAAAAAACCTAAAAAATTACGTTTTCATCTTTTAGCAAGTTTAACATTTAAACAGCTCACTCTGTTGAAATGAATACATCTTTAAGCATACAACATATGTAACAATATGTAACTTTACAATTACTTAAAATTAAGACAATGCAATTAGCAATTGCAATATCAGAATCAGAAATAACTGCTACAAGGTGGTCTGTGTTGTATGGATTACCATGTAGTTGAAAGTATCTATTGCAGGTCAGCAAAGTCCAATATGAGAGATGATTCATTAATTCTTATATGGAAGGCAGATTTCTGAAGCAGATAGAAATATTAGGTATTATAGCTTCTTTCACCCGTATGCATTATCGTGTTCCAATCTTGGCTATTCTAGAACAGTATATTCCAGATCTGACACAGCCATTTTGCACTGGAGAAATTATGTACAATGCTGACCTATTGTAACAGATGCTAGATGCAATCTCATACAGTTATGTAACATTTAAATGGATTTATTCAAATTGATGAAAACCTTTCTTTAGTTACTCCAAATAAAGTACCATTAACTGTTCTATTGACAAAAACTTATAGACACTTCTGTGCTACTGTATTCCATTCTCAGTCTGCAGAGTGAGAACATTTTCATAGCATTTCTTTGTAGATTAATTGACCTAACTGCAATGAGGGCTCTTATCATTCCTCTGCTAGAGATGAGTTCTGCTGCTAATCATGATGCAATTGGTGTCATTGTGTTGTGCTATGAATGGCACTGGAGAAATCATGTTTACGATGAGGTGACCCTGAATCTAGCAAGATCACTGTAAACAGAGAAGTAAAGAAGCAGCAATAAGCCACTGCTGTGGTTTAACCTCCACTGCAAACTCAACTCCACACAGTCTCTTGCTCACTCTCCCACCACATCAGGATAGGGGAGAGAACTGGAGAAGTGAGAAAGCTTGTAGATTGAGATAAAGACAATTTAATAGGGAAAGCAAAAGCTGTGCACCCAAACAAAGCAAAACAAGGCTATAATTCATCATTTTCCATCAGCTGGCAGGTGTTCAGCCATCTCCAGGAAAGCATGGCTCCATCACATGTAACAGTGACTTGGAAAGACAGATGCTGTCACTCTGAATGTCCCCTCTTTCTTCTCCCCCCAGCTTTAGCTACTGAACATGTTGCCATATGGTCTGGAATATCCCTTGGGTCAGCTGGGGTTGACTGTCCTGGCTGTGTTCCCTCCCAACCCCCTGTGCACATCCAGCCTCCTCGCTGGTGGGGTGCAATGAGGAGGAGAAAAGGCCTTGACACTCTGTAAGTGCTGCTCAGCAGTAACTAAAACACCCCTGCATTATCAACACTGTTTTCAGCACAAATCCAAAACACAATCCCATATCAACTACTAAGGAAAAAATTAACTCTACCCCAGTCAAAACCAGCACAGCAGTAAAATAAGCAGATAAGAATCCAAATGTACAAAAAGCATCTCTGTTAATAAAGTCTGTCTGATGTCTGTCTGTCAACAAAGCAGCATCACCAGGGTGCCATTTATAATTTTATTGGCAGCATCCCTGTTGTACATGCCGTTAGTCAGTTCTGCAAGGAGACATTTTGCTGCTGCTGCTGCTTTGTTCCCATGCACTGCACAGGGGTGGACAGATATAAGTGGAGTACATCTCAACTGTTCTATGATTTGTGGTTTGTAAAGTAGAAAAAACCAAAAAGACTTCTTTTGTCCTCACTTACTCCATAGGCTTTGAGGTGAAAAACCTTGAAAGACACAAGTCAGGATTTCTGAGAGAAAGCAGTTTGACTGTTTTTGACACACTTATAAATACTGCTGCAGACACTGAGTAGCCAAGTACGAATAATTTGGCCTGTGTGGTTCTTGAATGCTATTTAACTATTCACTAATGACTGCATCATTTGTATACTCTCTATTTTCTTAGTTTGCCCTAATGTCTTAGATATAGTAAAATGTTCTTTATAGTGAATGGTTCATCCCAGATTTTGCTTTCCTTTTCCCTTAAAAAGCTTTATTAAAATCTCCATATCACATTTCTCTTGGTCATAAAAAATCAAATGGAAAAAGGTTTCTGTGACTCTTCATTATGAACTGTACATGCTTTCCTACCTGTATCTTTGTTCTCTATATATCATAGATGTCTGTTGCACTAACACAATTGTTCTCGTACTTTGCTCACATTCTTTTAATCACATAAGCTCTCTTGGTCTGTTCTGGCTCTGATGCTCTTCGGACCTCACTCCCCTAGGAAGCCAACAAGGCTGGATTTCTTACAGAAACCAATCCTTTTAACCCCAATTATTCTCACTCGTAGTTTGATTTGATAGAGAAGACACTTTATTTTCTATACATTTTACTGTATAAGCAGCTTGCGGATACTTCTCCAAAAATCTATTTCTCTTTGTGTTCATTAGATCTCAGTAGTATATCCAAATCACTATCTACTTTTTGTTACTTGCCAGACCAGAAGTTTGGCTTTAGCCCTTCCAGCTGTCTTTACTCAGAGCTTGCAGTAACTGCAGCCAGGTGCAGTGAAAGGGAATGGTGTTGTGTCATTGCCTGCACAAGGGTGGGAGCTATAGGTGACTCTTGGGTAAAGGAAGAAGCAGTCAGTTTTCTTCACAGATAAATTATGAGGGATAGGGGTGAGGTGGAGGGGGAGTGGGTATGGGCTAGGGTAACCACAGAAAGTCTTTGGGGTCACTAAGAATTCTGCTGAATTAGGTACCACTGAATTTTGTCCCATCATGTCTAGACTGTTTTGAAGTCATCTTATGGGACAGTTTGGAACATCTGAAGCCCTCTGTTTTTATGACATTTCTCTTAGTGACAGACTTGGAAATAGCTCATTAAGCACAGCAACAATAGAATAAGTTAAAATATGGTGTTAATGGCTTTTCTGAGGTGCTTATGTCTATTTTTGTAGCTGATAAAGTCCCTGGGCTAAATTACACCCTTGGATAGGAAATGGCTATCACAAAAACCAATGGGAGTTTGACATGGTCATCAAAGGATGATAAGCAGCCCTCAGGGAAAACAATATAAACATACTGCCTCTTCTACTACTTGATCCAACTAATTAAGAAATCAGAATGTGATAGAAGAATGTTGATGGTGAGCAGATGCATTTGCTAAGTGATTATTGCCAATCTCTTTTCTAAAGCTAACATATACAGCAGAGCACTCAATATTTTGCCATGAACTTTAGAAGTCTAATTAAGTGGTACTACCAATTCTCTGTAAATCACCAGAAGTGTGGCAAGCATTTTGCTAAAGGTTGCCTCTATATTTTGCATCTAACTGAGGTGAAATACTGGTAATACATTGCTCTCAATGGCATATTGCATTCTCCCCATCTGTTATGTCCACATGTTTTTCACATCATATTGTAAATTTTTCAGGGTGTTATCCAAGTGGCTGTGATTTCAGCAGGCCTGCACACCACAGGTGTGATTCACTGATTTTAGACATTTATGGTACAAGACAGTCACTACAAAGTGTTCACTTATTCAACACATTAAACAGAACTGGGTTAGCCCTACTAGACAACTAGTAACTGAGACATATTTAAAATAAAGCTGATAATGAGCATGAGCTTGTCACTAATATGCAGATGGTCTTTTCATTCTCACTCTTATGTTGTTGAGAACTCTAAGTAAGCATTGAGTATCAGATCTGCATTCAGTGCATGAAGAGTTGTGCTTAAGCTACCTTGATTAGAAAACCTCACTCCAAAGCTAAAATCCCACCCACATTCATCAGCCAGCACTTTGTGTTTTACAGCTCCTGGTCTCTTCTTGCTGTGTGCCATGACTTTTCAAAACATGAATAGGTCATCAAACAATTTAAGAATACTTGAAAAATGTGAGATTAATTTCCTTGAGCTGCCATAGACGAAATAAAATTTGCACAAATTGTCATTGTTTTTCATATTTATGCACATTTCTTGATTTCTTGACAACATTCCTACCCTTCAAGGTGACCTGAATTAGCTTGATTCCAATTCTATGTTTTCTTCTCAAACTGAGGGTATGTAGAAGCATGAGCTGAAGAGAAAATTTAAAAATATTTGTCTGCAGCTGAAATATGAACATAGGGAAGAAAATGCCTTGTATTTCTTCCTCCCAGTGGAATATATCAGTGTGCACAAGGGTGGACTTGACATATAAGAGAGTATCTTGCTTTTATAAATTCAATTGAACAGAAGGGATTGCTGTTGATATTTGTTTTGCTTAATGATATATTAGCTGTACGTTTCCAAAAAAAAAAAAAAAAAAAAAAAAAAAAAAAAAAAAAAAAAGCGTCAAAGACAGCTGTAGCATTTTGAACACGTGTGTCCCAGACTGGTGCTATAAGCATTGATGTGAATTAGGAGCGGCCTTACAAGGCTTTATGTCAAGTCTCTGAAACCAATTTTACAGGGAACTGAATCTGGCCTGTGTGTTGGTAACACACTGTGCTGCAATTGAAATGTATTTTATATGTCAAAAGTTGGACCCAATAATGAGTTAGAGTCCATGTTTAGAGTTCAGTCATGGTGGGTCAGCTCCTTAAGACTGAGAAATAAATTTCCTCAGCCAGTAACTACCTACAAGTCCTGGTCTTTATCCAAAGAGCCCAAGGGCATAGGGAGCCTGTGGAAAGTACAACCTCAGTGCATGCAGAATGTAGTGCATAATTAGTTCCATCTCTCACCATGAAGGTGATGCTGGAATAACCCTAAAAGTCCTAAAATAGAAGATAATAAGGCATTATCTTTTAGGAAACAGTCATGATAAACACAGGAACTTCTGTATACAGTAGTCTCTTCAACTAATGCTATGATAGTTTCTTTCTACACTTTTGAAACAGGCATATTTAAAACATCTGATGAAATAAACCTGTGGAGAATAAATAGCTGATATGTAATCCCATTGATGTTACTTGTTTAAACAATAGGCTTTTTTCTTTAGGAAAACAAAGGGTAAGATACTGTCCTGGAAAACAACTGACTTAGGATAGAAGCACTGTGTCCTTATAAGGTTTATCTGTAGTCTTTCATGTTTTCCTCTGTGCTTTTCTTTGGCTCTCTCAAGGTCAGACTTAAAATCGAATATTCCAGGGAAAAAACAAACAAACAAAAAAACCCCAAAACAAATAAAAAAACCCCACCACCAACAACAAAACAACAGAAAATAAATTAAATTAGCAATGTGTAATGAGACAGGTCGTTGAACTTGTCTAAAAAAGTATTTCATCTTATACTGAGTTCCTTTCATTCTTCAAAATACTTTGTTCTGCATCCAGTGGTTCTCTTATTGTCATGGGAGCTCATCTACTTTGTAGAGCAGTCGATTTCCTACATCCCAGTGACTTACATAAGTTTTTTGTTGGATCAGAATTAGCCCAAGCATGAGAAACTGCTGACCTTCCTGGCAAAACAGATCTTCTCAGAAGTATGGCTGGACTTTGAAGAATAGGTAGAATTAAAAATTGAATTTTTAGTTGACTGAGGTTGTAGTAAACTATTTCTTAGGGAACTCAAAATTGAGTCAGTGCCCACTCAGTTACAGAAAACAAAGGTGAATGATCCAGGCTCCCTGGGTCCCCCTGCCCCATTGCAATATGCACTAGAAGCTGTACTCTGACTAGAGGTCTTATCTTAACTGTCTAACCTCTTCATTTTATTTAGGCTCACATCTTCACTTCCTTCAGACTTAGACAAGATCCCTTGTCCTATTCACCAGCTAGTGAAGCTGGTGAATATCTCATACAGAACTGAAAGCATGCTCATACAGAAAATTGAAACAGATTTTAATGAGAAGATAGGGTAGCCTGCAAGATGGGGCACAGGTTTTGGCTCAAGTTGTTAACCAATGACTTGTTTATATTTAACAAGCTCCTTTTATGCTCCCTTCTCCCCATTTTCTCAAACTTATTCTTTTCCAGCCCATTTTCATTTCCCTTTTTCCAGCTCCATGGCCTCTCAAATAAGCAAGCTTCCATGTTACTTTTCCCTCTTGGTCCCACTTTTGCTAGCTTTGCACCCAAACTTGGTATCTCTGATGCTCTTACCTTGACCACTTCAGCCATACCAGACACCACTGAAGGGTTTTCCTAGACCTTGCCATCTCCAAGAGGCCCCCAGTACCTCCCTACAGGTGTCAGTTGGCTCTGGTTGTTTCTCCTACAACTCCCCGTTAAACACCTGTAAAATTTGGCCATCCTTCACAGTATTACCCATGACTATTGTCATCTTCTCTCAGTGCTAGTTGTTACATCCAGCAGTTTTTTATGGTCTGTTCAGCTAACTAAGCCTCAGGCCAGGACTTAGTCATCAGCCTGCCCATCTCACCAGGGACATTTTTATTGAGGAAGAGTCAACTTTTGAGGATTAATTTTCCCACTTTTTTTTTTTTTTTTTTTTTTTCACAAAGTATTCTGTAGGCAGATTTCTGCATACTGTACTATTGTATATCTTTGGCACATACAGCTTAAATGACTATAGTAAGCGTAATACTAATTTCACTTCAAAGTAAATACTCATAAATTAGTCATTCAAGTGTGCTAAATCCAGGTTACTCCTGTAAATGTTTCACAGGTAATAAAGAAAAATAAACAACTCTAATTTTCTTTGATGCCATCCTATAACTAGTGCCTTAAGAGGCATTGACTAGTCCTCTGAAAAGAGCTTATGTTGACATATACTTTTTATATAGGTGACCATGGGTGCAATGAATTCAATCCTAAGTGCATTCAGCACTAATTAGCCATCTTAATCCTTGCACATATTAGTTAGAGGTAATTTTTCATTTACTAGTTTTTCAAGTTAAATTATTCTATGATCTAGATTTGATTACTGTTTCAGGTTTGAAAGATCCTCTCAAAAACTTTCTCAAATTCTTTGCTTTGCAGGAATAATAGCTCTAGATCTTGAGCATTCATATTGCTTCCATAGTGGAACCCTCATAATACTTGATTTAAAGAGAGGAATTGCATTTCAAGAATAAAACTACTCCACTGAAATTAATCTAGGTAGCCATCCTAGATAGAAAATGCCTCATGCAGAGTTTTCCCCCCCGCTGCTATGATAAACTTTATTCAACAATACTTCTGAGTGACAAAAGGAATGGCATAAATACAGGCCAGATGAAGGGAAAAAATATATAAAGACAAAAAGTACTTTCTATCAAGTTTCTTATACCAAAAGTCACTGAATTTCCTCTCTTTTCCAGTCCATCATTTTGGAAGAGATCCACATGAACTTCCAAGTCAGCCAGTCTCCCCTGTGATGCATTTCTAAACTCTGAACCCTGCCTGAAACACAATTCATCTCCCCAATATTATTATGATACAGTTTTCACATCCTAGAAAGGGGGCCTCTTCTCGTTGACACTGCAAGATCCCTCGGACAATAAACCAACACATTCAACCTGTAAATTGAACAAAACCAGAGGTAAGATGTATGGCTAAAAGCAAAATAAGTCTGGTTCAAACCTGTGAGAAAGAACCTGCAAAAGGAACTCGCATATTCACCCTGCCTTTCAGCACAGATAAACACAAAGGTTTTGGGAGGGAAGGTGTTGCCTGGGGTTTTTCTTTGCGGTAGTGTCTGTGCATCTATCTTTAGGACAATTAGGCAAACATGAACATTTATCTCTGGGCCACAATTTATTAATGCAAAATATATGGTGCTGGAAAGTAAATCTGTACTTCTCCTTGCAAAACATGACAAAAAAAATTCCTACTCAGCATTTGTAAATGAATATTTTCTATAGACATATGTGCCCATATACTGGTCCCTTTCCAGCTCATTTTAAAGGTTTTTATTTGAAAAGACAAAGATTTCACACTTTAAACAAAAGACTTTTGGATCCAAGCACATTGCTTGTAAATTAACTAATTTGTAAGCCACAGCTTTAGAGCATCACGATGATTATTCCCTTCTCTCACAATTGTGAATCTGTACCAATGACAGGCAAAATTTGGAGGGGGGACAGGAACAGATCCACAGGATCCTGTGGATCACAACCACTAGTTGTTTCCTTGATTTGGCCATTCCATAATCCCAAAATGAACAGGAAGATACGGTTTGTGCAGGGTGAGGTTCTGCTGACATCATTCTCATCTAGTACCCCATTCTATTCCTATCTGGCATCCTTTGCTACAAATACTAGGTGAGACTGTCTCATCAATAGGATAAATATTATTCTGGCTGAGTGAGCTAGAAATGCAGCAAAAACTGCAAACTCTTTTCAAGCTAAATTGAACTCTGAATAATCTGTACCTGTAGTGTTGAGAAAAACAAGTCAATACACTTTGTAACTGTTTTTTAATGATATGTTTTACACTGTTAACACAGAACGAATATGTTTACTTTGTAAATCAATTTTTGCTGGTGCTTTCTTGAGAGTGATGGAGTTTAATGTTTAGTGACTTTTTCTTTAGTTTGGGTTGGTTGGATTTTTTAGTTCTGAGTATGTAAGGCTTGAAATGCATCCATTTAATATTACCAAATTCTAGGCACTGGACTCAAAATAAATGACGCAAGTGGGGAAAACTATTTTAAAAAGTCAACAGAAAGAAGGGGGCTAACTGGGCCTCTGGGAAGAGTCAAAGGTACATTAATCTTCAGAAATGAGACAGAGTCTGATGCAAAGTCATGAAGCTGTCTGACATCAGAAGATTAGATTTTATCTGCACTTTGTCCTTTTTAGGAACAAGATTTAGAACTGACAAAAACACGTGATGGAAACTGGTAAAAAAAAGAAACCTGAGTGAACAATAAGAATATTTAAAACCTGACCTCAAAATCACTGATTAAGACTTCTCTTGTTCTTTCACTGTGTGTCACTTCTCTGTTTCTCCTCCCTCTGAATTGTGGTGGCAGGTCATGTGAAGACAGCTCTATCAGATAACCAGCACAGCCCCGTTTTCAAAGTGAGGAAACTCTATCCATTTAAATTTCTTCATAAAATACTGGTAGACTAATTTTATATCAGTAGGCTCTGAGTGGTTTCTTTCTACCACATCACTAATATCAAAAGAACTGCATGTCTTCCACAGATTAAATTATTTAAAAAAAATTTAAAAAGTCATCCAAATGAGCTTTTGTGTTGACCCAGCAGAAGTATGACTGCATGAAATGTTTTCCTGCCTGGTCCAACAGTAGTAGGATCAATAACCATGAAATCAGATCTTAAGGCGTGACCTATGCTGTTCATGGTTTGGCAACACAATCGCTGTATCACCTCTGCATTGTCAACATAGGCTTGTATTGTTTGGCCTCTTATTTCCTTATCTTGAATAACCAGTACTGTACTTAGGACGCTAGAAAAACATACCCTAGAAATCCCCCTGTTATACCTCTGATGGGTAGAAACATCTTGTTATTTATTAGCACCATTTGTAGATAAGCAAAAAGCTCCTTGGTGGAACAATCTGCAAACACTACATCTAGATAAAGGAAGACACAGCCTCACAGAGTAATGAAACCTGCATCTATCCCACCCATCTTTAAACACCTAAGAGTCAATCTGTGAAGCTAAACAAAGAGTGTCAAAAAGGAAGCCTAAACACTGAACCTATATGGTTTGCACTACTTGTTAAATCTCTCTCCTTCTGGGTTTCTTTTGGACACTTCCAACTAGCTGTCCCTAAGAAACAGCTGCCACAGAGAAAAACGAATCCAAACAGTGTGAAGATGAGAGAGTAACAGATGATTTATTTAGTGGTGCAGTTTCATTTATGCACTCAAGTTGGTCACATGTTGATTACACTCAATAACTATCTCTGAATTGTAGGATCTGAGTTCCTGTCTGATGGTTTCTTCTCCACTGAGAAAGGATGGGAATGTACTTTACAAACCTGTATGCCCAAATACAGGTTTTTTTGCCCACGGTCAAGGTGCCAAACCACACATAGAGTCAAGATATTTAGTCTTATTTGGTGTCTGTGCAAAGATGGATGCTACCTGATGAATCCACAAGGCTAGCACACCTTCAGCATGCCAGGTGCTCATTGTTGTATGCTTTTAACCACACAAAGTTGGAATCTCTTGCATATGTAACAACCTAAAGCTACAGTCACTGGCTGTTTGTTCTCTTGTCTCAGTTTAAATATAAAGATACAGTGGACACTGATTTTATTATGCATGCTCTAAGTGGAAGGAGCTTATGTGACTAAGGGGTAATCAGCCTATCAGTGGATATTTTACTGAGCTAATGAGCACAAAGTTCAAGCAAAGTTGTTCTTTGGTTTTGCAATTTGATTTATAGTGTCCTCCTGTTCTTACTTCTTGGATCATGGCTCTCTGCTCCTTCAGGTCTGGTTATTCCTTCATTTTTCATAAGTTCTTTTACTTTTCCTGTACTACAGTGAATTTTTAACCTTCTTATGTCACTTATTCAACAAACCTACAGGTCTCCTTTAATCACACAAATTGGCATTTATCACATTAGTAATACACTGGTAAAAAAAAAAAGGAAATAAAAAAGAAAACAAAAGTATAGATATCATCTCTCCATTTAGCTAATGAATGTTCATTAAAATAAAAGGCAGCAAATTCCCCAGAACAAACACGCAACCGGCTGCCAGCAGTGTTACACAAGTTTTGTGTCTTATGATCAGCATAAGAAAGAAGCTCTTCAGTCTGAGCATATGAGCAAAACCAGCGCAAAGAACAGTAGAAACCACTTCCAACATTTCTGTGAAATCATGTAAGAGACACTTTCTGCTCGAAGGCAGTGAGCTGCACATCAGCACTGCACCAGAGGAAGTGGCTGCTGGCTGCTCTTCCCAGAACCGTGAATCGAGAGTTAATCATCCTCCTGAAACCAGTCACAAGGCATTTAGCTGTGGTTTGAATGCCTCAGTTCAGAGATGTTTTCTGAAATCTGCCTGCTAGTTAGCTTACTGCCTTTGCCTATTTCACAGTCATTTGACTTGAGGAGTAATAGTTGATGTAATTAGATCTTTTAATCATAAATGCAGGGTTTGTATGAAACATGCATCACCTTTTTTTTTTTTTTCTGTACCAAGTCTACTGTTTGAAATCTGAAAAAGGAACACTAACCTATTTATTGCATTTGCTCTCTGGTTACAGTTGTCTTTCCTCTTTCCCCTGTTCATTACTATTTTAATAAACGTCTGTTCCGTATTTCCTACTTAAAGCTTACCTCTTGTTCCTTTTATTATCTTTTATGTTATCAGAGAACACAGCTGGATGCTGCTTGAAAAACAACTAGGCAACAGGTCAGGAAAATCTGTGAACAGTTATTGAACAGAGCTGGTTAGTGGAAATGCTGTGAATTCATTCAGTTTGGCCCTTTGGTTCTCACAGTAAATGCTGGGTATTTTCTCTGGGAGGGATAGCTAATGGGTTGGGCTGCAGCCGAATCACTATGCTTTTGATAAACATACGGCTTTGAGGAAAAATTTGGCTCTCAGGTAACAGGTAGAGATCACATTCCCCTATCATTTTTCCCTGTTTGGGAGAAGAACATCTCTAGTTTTGCCGTTGATGAATCCAAATGTTAAAACACTGCCCAACTCCACAGATGGTGAAATTGCATGCATCTATATCAGTTGTGCAAAGTCACATGGGGATTTTGTGGCTTAGTCAGACTTTTTTCTCCCACTACCCGCTTCCTCCAACCATCCAAATTAGGTGATTTCACTACATATGAAGTTGCCATGGAAGCTGCACTCTGCTAAACATGTGCCAGGAGCCCATAGCTCTGACTGTTGTAAATGAGAATTGCATGAACACTTCAAAGGAAGATAAAATCCCCTGAGGTTGTTACTCCAACTTGTTTTTCAAAACACAAATGACTCTCTGTGCTTCACCATTGTACATTTTATCTGAAAACGATATCATTTTGTCATTAAGGTCTTGGCTGGCAGCTCATTCTTTAGAAAAACCGTGTTCATTTTATTTTTTTTTAAATAAAACCAGGGATGACTCCAGCGCAGGAAGGACATCATTCCTATTGGAATGAGTCCAGAGGAGGGCCACCAGGATGATTAGTGGGACAAAGCTCCTCTTCTAAAAGGAAAAGCTGAGAGAATTGGAGCTGTTCAGCCTGCAAAAAACAAGACTTTGGGGTGACCTAGTTGTGGCCTTCCAGTACCTACAATGGAGAAAAGATATTTACAAGAGCATATAGTGATGGGACAAGGGAATGTATTGAAACAGAAAGAGATTAGGTTTAGTTAGATATTAGTAAGAAATTCTTTACTATGAGCGTGATGAGGCACTGGAACCAGTTGAACAGAGAAGTTGTGGATGTCCCATCCCTGGAAGTGTTCAAGGCTAGGTTGGACAGAGGTCTGAGCAACCTGGTCCAGTGAAAAGCGTCCCTGTTCACAGCAAGGGTGCTGGAACTAGATGATCTTGAAAGTCCCTTCCAACCCAGACAATTTTATGATTCTATGAAATACATTTTAACTGAAAAAAATCTTTCCCAGTTGTACCCTGGGACCATGTTCTTAGTACCCTAGAAGTCAGCGAGACCCATAACTGTGAACTGATTCCAGCTCCCTGAGACAAAAATCCAGTAGCAAACAGGGTGCTGAGACCTTCTCAGCGAGGTCCATGCCACACAGCCCTCTAACTCTTCCCAATATGAGATGGCAGTAAATTAGCAGGGCAGCAACAGGAAACTTCACACTTAATTGCACCAAAACCCATGTTTGTCTTGTGCTTCTGCTATTGAGCAATAGAAATGTAAGATCTCAGTGGATTGGTGTTTCATGTTCTTTCTGTATTGGTAGAAGTAAAAAGAACAGGAACATCCAGACTGAGGGAGTTTTACTTCACAAGCATTATTGTAATCAACAAAATATATAAAAATCACATTACCAAAACAATCACCCACTGTTAATATTCATGCCTGCAGAAGGGAAATCACTAGAAAGAGAAATAACAATTTGGGAAAGAGGTAAATTATGTGCTTTCATGTACTACTAGAAAGCGTTCAGACCTATAAATAGCCCATATTCTTCTATGTGTTCTTCATTTCTAAGTTTGTATTCTATCAAACATCCTGCCAAAATTCAGTCTGAGTAGAAAACCATTTTGCAAGATTGCATGAAATCAATTCAGAAGTTCTTAGATTTAAGACTGCTTCAGAATTTATTTTTCCTGCAAGCAAAAAGGAAAAAAAAAAAAGGTTTCAAGCTTAGTCCTTACAGTGAGATCATTTACTCTCTGTTAATGAATGATTCCAAGCTCCTGTGCTTCCACCCATGCACAGTGCAAATGTTAACTTCACGTTAACCTACTAGACTTTGTCCAGCCTGGCTTCCAGGTAACTCAGTTGCTTCTTGCCAAACAAGCACACAAAAGAAGTGGCTGTCACTGGATGAATTGTTCTTTAGTCCCTTTCAGCAGCAGCTCTCTCCATGACCAGAGGATGGTATTTTAAACTCCATGTACTCTGCTTTGCCTGATACTTGGAAATGGTGCTTGGCACCACACTCTTTTTTTGTGTTTCATGTGCCAGGCTTTCCTTGCAAAGGAGGGAGCAATAAGGAGTGCTCACTGCCCAGGTCAGGTAGGGAGAATGTATCTTCAGCCAGAGCCATAGGGAATTCTCTGCTATCATAGATATCAGTGTGTTTCTCAAGGTCTGCTCAGCAATGTGCCTGGAAAACTCAGGAATTCAGATATCAAGTATCATTCAGTATCACTTTAACATTTTAGTATTACACAATATTTTAGGGAGAAAAAATGCATAGCATCTTTACTGAGTGCTTTAGGAAATCAAACCTCTCATATGCACCCAGTTTTGAGAAGGAGAGTTATATTGAACACTGAATCCATGGAAACATGCTTGGGTTCATATATGTCTGGAAGCTTTAAGCTATTCCCAAAGGCTGATGAGTTGCAAGTTTTAATATGCAGTTGGATTATCAGAATACTATGGTTCATGCTCATGTGGATGGACCTACAGCCACTTTCCGAGATGCCTGTGGCAAACCTTCTGCCCTGGGTAACCCAGCTGTGCCCCTTCAGGCTCAGCCTGAGCTTGTATGGCTGTGGTCTAACAAGCCTGGACTGTGTGTGGGCTGGACATGAGTATCATACAGGTCTGTCCTGCCAGCTAGCTGAGATAGCAACATTAACACCAGCGAGATTTGTCAGAGCCCTACTGTATAAGTTTTTCCTTTCTTCACCCACTTGTTATTTGTCCCAAACATCTTTTTAGGTAATGAGGTCTCCAGGCATATCAGTTTGCCTCCAGCCTCCAGATCCTGTCAAGATATTGATAATCACTCTTCAAACCTCTTTGAGGGCTATGTCTGAAACCAAAATGCTGGTCTTACTTGTTCTGCTCTGATAGACAATTTTCTGTTTTTCTTCACTCTGTGCCTCATGAAACCAGTCAGACCTTGACTCTGTGGCCCTACCCTGGACAGATGTAGTGAGCTCTCTGCATGGGCAACTTACACACCACCCCAAAGCCTCAACTGTAAGCTGACATGCAGCAAAACTATAGATGACCAGTAAAGAAAAAGTTGATCTAGTGTTGATAGCACCTGTACATGTCTTTTGATTTTGTTTTTTCATACTGCCTTAAAAACAAAACTCAGAACAAAACCCGCTACTGCAAAATAAGCAAAGGGAAAACACTGAAGGGAATGTCACCATGGAGAACATAAATTAAATATATTGCAAAATTAGTTATGAGGAAGCCCTTACTTTACAATATGCTTGTTTTTCTAGACACACTCTTGCCCAATAAGTATGTGTCCAACTGGCTAAAAACTTTGTTATGATCTTCCTAAAATGAAGGCACATGCTGGATTTCACAGATTTCAGCTTTTAATGCCAATGATTAACAAATACTTCTGACGAGGCAAGGAGCAATCAAATGAGTGTAAAAGTAATCCTGCCCGCTTAATATTTTAATACATCACACACATGAACACACCATATTTTTGGGTACCTATGCTAACCTGTGCAATATTGTGAAAGAGAAGCCTGGCTCCTTTTGCCTTAGTTAAGCAAAAAAGCAATAAGATCACTTGATCTGGCATTTGTTTGGACAGAAGCATCATTTATTTTTGGAAAAAAGAAATACACAGCCGGATTCACTGTCTTCTGCTTTAAAAGAGACTTTTGAGGTCCCAGAGTTGGGACTGCATTTTGCCTTTCCTGTGAATGGGGGAGGACAACCTTGTAGCAGAAATATCCCCTCCCTGAGCTAAGGAAGATCTGGGGGCTGTTTGCAAAACCACTGCAGATTCACAGTAAACAAAACTGCTAATCTCAGTACAAACTTCCCAGCTGGGGTTTCTTTCTTCCCATTACAACCATATCACATGGAGTTTTAACCCTTCCATTCTCAACTGCACCAAGCTGCAGTTACTGCCACACAGAAAGTTCTTGCAGTATGGACCTTACAATGTCTCCTCCACCCCAAGGCCTCAGACCAACTGAAAAGGAAAGCATCACACACAGATAATCCCAACAGGCTGACAGGACACACCAGAAAACCTCCGGAGCTGTATTTCAGGAGCCAGCTGGACTCCTTGCTGCCCAGGAAGGGCTTGAGAGCAGTGCCAAGTTCAGGTTGGGGTGTCTGCTCTTCACCTTCCCAACAATGGAGAAAGCACTTTTCTGTCTACAGGATGATAACAGTGAAAGAGGGCTACTTGCTTTCCCACACCTTCAGGCCATTTCAGGACTTATTCAGACTCACAAGACCTCTTACAGTCACTTTCTGCATTCAACCTGCCCCTCTACCATGGATATAGGGTAAAGAGATGACTGTGGTTCTAAATTAGGCAGGCATCATATGCTCCATGGATTTGCTAGAGGATAAGTAGAATGATTTCCTTGCCCCTTACAGCATTGCAGGAAGATGTTGGGCAAGGCTTTTACTGCAGTGTCCTCATGAAAACAGAGCCAAGGTCCTTGTAAGGGGGACATAGTAAGTGATGTTCAGATTGGATATTAGGTACAGTTTTTTTCACCATGAAGACAGTCAGGCATGGATGGGACAGAGGCCTAGAGTTTCTACACTCCCTGTCCTTGCAGGTTCTCAAGAGCCAACTGGATAAAGCCCTGAGCAACCTGACCTCAATCAGAGATGATCCTGCTTTGGTCAGGTTTTCAGGAGTGAAGGTGCCCAAAGCCCTTCCCAGCCCATATCCTACACACTTTGAATCTGTTCTTTTCCAGGGGAATGGAAGAGAAGTCCCTGAGCACTGTTCATCAAAGCCTGCATCTCCCTGTTCCATGCTACTGCTCAGAAAGACAAGTTCACCTGTGCATGGACTTGGTCTTCTGCTCCTGCAGGAAACTATTGTCAGAGATTTTCCTCTCTACCTGAGACATGTTGAGGAGACCACGGTGTTGAAGCAGAAAACAGAGAAATTTTGTCTGATATGTTTGGGAAGGAAGGGAGAACAAGGAGAAGCCATCTTAGTCCAAGCTATCACAACCCCTAGAATGAGTGAATTCAACAGAAGTTAGAAGAAAACATAACCTCTCCTTGCTTTTTGTGTTTTTGTAGAAAGAGACTCACCACTCTCACACATAGCAAGGACTTTAGGCCACAGCTGCAAAGGGCACAAATGCATCCTCACACAAATGAGAATGCAAATATTGCTCTGAGGAGTTTAGCAAGCATTTCCTTGTATGCACATGGTTTCTGAGCAGAGCTTGACTGTTCTTTAAAGTTATCCTATCCATAAACCCGTGCATCAAAGCAGTGCAAAACCCAGTCAGGAAAACCCAAATAAAGCTTCAAAGAGCCAGTTGTGAAATACACCCTATCACACATTACATCACTTTAAGTGTGAAATTACATGGGTTGGATGTTAAATTCTAGACATTGCCTTGAATAGGAACATCAAGTAGCCTGTCCATCTTCTGAGGACATTCACCTTTTCTACACTGTTGAGAAAAGATTGGCCCATTGCTGTATTTGTGCTGCACTGATAAATGTCAGAGACCTAGCTTAAAAGCAAGATTAGATAACTGCAGTCAGATCACAGGAGCAGAGGCAAAAGGGCATCCATCAGCTGCTGCAGAGGTGAGCAGTGCAATTGCAAGCCCTGTAACTGGGCGAGCCCATGTGGCCCATGTGCTGGCCTGTGGCTGCTGTCCAGCAGAAGGAGTTCAAGAAGGTGACGCTTAGGCTACATGTCCCAGAGCTCTGGCACACTGAGTGTTGTTGCTATTATGTGAAGCATAGCATTGCTGGTACCTCCTTGAATAGATGTTGATACTACCTTGAGCAGGTGCCAAGGAGAACTTAGCAGGTCAGAGGGGACAGGAGGTTTTCTCTCCTGTTCTGAGAAGTGTTACCTTAATGCCAAATTATTTCAAATAACATCAAAACCTGAAAGTGCCCTTTCCAGGGGCATTCAGCACACAAAACAATGTTTTCTTCATGTTCTCTGAGCAGAGCTTTCCAGCAAAATTGTGGACTACCTGGGGAGAGCGTCTAATTCCTTACCTGTTTGGTAACCAGAAAACCAGAGGGGCATTTTAATATACACACTGTAAAACCAGAAATGAGGTCTACATCATTTAAGCATTTGGTTTCATCAAAGCAAAAATCCCTATGCTTCATAATACAAGTGTTCCACAACAGTACTCACGTGTACTAAGATCAGTCATGGCCTTGGAATTACCATAGTGAAGTCATCATCATTTTGGGTAACTATGAATCAAGTGATATTTGATGCAAGCCTGAAAGATGTCCCCTCCAGTGTTTTTCACAGGTTTCTGCGATGGGAAGTATTTCAGAATTGCCCTAATGTACTCTGATTTTTTAACTTCTCATGTGAAATATCTGTGTACTGTGAGGCAGTGAAAAGACAGATTTGTCTTATTGTCTTAAACAGATGGGCCAGACCCTGGTCCTGATTGCAGCTTCATGAATCATGTCATGTCTCTTCATAGTCATGTCAAAAGGGAGGTCAGATGCAAAGAAAATATACCATGGTGTGGCTCAATGCTTGAGGCCTCATTCCTCTTCTCCCATCTCAGCACTGCTGTTTTACAAAGTTGGGCTGATGTAAAAAAATGTAAACTCTCTATGAGATCATCACTGCACATGTCTCCAGAGGGGTTTCCACTATGGGATGCCCTGTGATGACTCTATTGCATGTGAATTAACACAGGAATATTATCATGATAAAAGCAAGCAGATCTGAGGGTTAAAAGCTGGAGAAGATATGGATTTTCTCTCTTACAGAAGCCTCCTTTTCCTGCTTTGAAACTTGCAAACTTACATGTTATACAATAAATCAAATACATAAAATAGTGTATTGTTTATAGTGCACCAGTACCTAAGAGTTGTTGGACTCCATTGAGGTAGGTCCTGTGCAAAAACAAAATAAAGTGACAACTCCTAACCTCTGTGCTCTGTTCCCCTGTGATTGTCCACACCCTAGGCAAGACAATAACTAGACACAATAGATGGGGAGTACAAAGACATAGTGAGAAACTATCCCTCAGCTTCTTACCCAAAGTGGTGTGAAGCAATCCTAAGGTTAATGAAAGAAAGCTCTGCAGCTCTGTAATAGGTCTGACATTGCTTCCAATAAAGCGAAAATTGCTTGCAAGAGGGAACAATCCAAGGAGAATCAAAGCACAAATGAGAAGGGTAAAACTAGAACAGCAAGATAAAAAAATGCAAATCTAAACCAAAACAAAAAATCCAAACAAAACAGAAAACAAAATATACAAGGCAGAAGAGGGTGAAAAACAGAGATGGCAGCTTTATAATTTTTAAGGCTTAGATGATGCTGTGCCAAGTAACAACAACTACTGGAAGAAAATTATATGCAAAATACATCATTTTTTATTTTTCTTTTTTCTTTTTTTTTTTTTAAGGGTGAATGAAAAAAATAGGCAGAGGTCTGTTTCAGTGTGGGTTGTACATCTGTTTTGTGGTGATTAACATATATCTTCTGCACTACAGATAAGTGAAGGTTCATGGTATATCCCTCTGCTTTTGCCCACTTCCACCTCATGAAATGGCTCACACTGGACATGATTTGGAAATGAGGATCAAATTTGGAGCCCTGGAGGCTCCTCTGCTCTGTTGTTGTCTCCTCCTCCCCTGACTAATTAACACTGTTGATTTTAACAGACAGGCTTGTGTGCTATATTTTGTGTTTATGGTGACTTCAGAGCAAACCACCTTTGACTCCTGTCAGTTACCTCACATCATGCAATGCAGGTGTGCCAATTCAGAGCATCACAAAGCAAATCATTCTTGTAATTCTGCATTTATAGAAATCAAAGCACTTGTATTCATACGGATAATGTCCAAAACCTTGTGTATTGTGATTGTCAAAAATCTTGTGTGTGCTGATGTTCCAAAGACTGCTGTGGCACAATTTCAGAGCATTGGTGTGTATTAAGGCATCTCAAATAGGTGTAAATTCCTCATAGTCATCTTGGACAAAGCATTTTTGCTGATATTTTAAAAACTACATTTAAAAATTATGGGACCATTTCCTTTTTTTATTTTTGTAAGAAAAATGAATGAATACGCAGCAAATGGCTTTCCGCAAGTTTCTCAAATGTATTTGTAGCCAAAAGTCTCAAGTTTAAAGATAAGATAGACTCAAGACAACTAACTCAGTGGCTTTATAGATTGAAAATGGAGGCAGTAGCTTCTGACACTCAATTTATTCTATTAAAACCAACACTGACTCACTTAAGATTTTCTCTGAAGAGAAACTTTGGTCTCTTTAAAGAAAAAATGATTAGTTAATGAACAAAAGAAATAAACAGCCTAGTGAAAATTTCTTAGTTTATCATCCTTCAGAAAACAGGCTATTTTAAATCCAGTGGCACAAGTTACTGTGGTGCTTTAGGTTCCCAGTGTGGGAAACCCTCTTCCAAAGGTTAATTCAAAACAGGATTCTAAATTAGACTATTTTCTCTTCATATGTTCTATATACGTGTCTACTTGCAGAATTGTAAGCCCGGAGATGCACCTCCAGGTCACGGAGCTCAGTCTGGGCTGTGGCAAACAGGTTCCCTGTAATACTCCTAAAACAGAGCACTCCAAGTTTTCCCCCCTTCTTTGGGATAGACAACCCAGCAGCTTTATAGGTTAGGAGCTGCCTTCTGATTTCCAAACCGAATTTTGACCTAGTCAGTATGTGCCCATCTGCTGCTATGCCAGCAGTCACTTGGCTTCAGGTTACACATCTTTGTCTCTGGTGTCCTCCAGTGCAGTAATAGCCAGCAATGGCATGTCCTGTATTTCATAATTGCCTGGATGCAAGGAGTGAATGGTAGAGCTGATAACAAACTCCTTTATCTCCTGGAAATGGACACAAGCAAAGTGCACTTGCAAAACCTGCAGTTTGCATTGAAGTCTGATTGCATCTGTGTCTCAAAAGAGGCTAAGGAACAGCCTCAGATAAAAAACTTTTTAATTGCATATGTAAAAAAAGGTGATAGAGTCCAAGACAGACTCCATTTTTTGTGGCCCTGGTAACAAAGGAGTGAAAAAACAATTAGAAAATTAAGTTAGCAATAAACAGGAAGGCAATTACAGAAAGTTTTCTGGGAGAAGACATTCCATTTTTTTTCCTGACAGACTTCAGGTTTGATTGAAAAATAGAATGTTTTCGGTTGGCAGCATTTCAGAAAAAGTGCTACAAACTGACAAGCTCTTGACACACTTTAAAATCCATTGGTTGTATAAATCCTCAGGTATCTTGGAGTAACAAGGAAAGAAATAAAAGGAAAAAAAGAAAAATCATCCAGTGTTTGTTTTCAAAACTCAAGGTGGAAAAGCAATATTGAATATTCAACATATGCATAGGATTCTTTAGTACACAAAAAGTTCAACTGGCATTTGGCTTTGAGGTCACACCACACAGCTGCATATGTGTATTCACTCTCTGCAGCCCCATTTTTAAACTAGGCAGGACTTCAGCTGAGTTATAGATTGTAATAATAGAAAGGATGGCTACTAAGCACTTCTAATTGCAAATATCCTTAATATTTTCATGCTTTCTCCTGTAGGAGCATACCTGATACAGCCCTGGAAAGTTTCTCATGGCCTACAGGCAGCAATACATAGCAATAAACATAGAATAGCTAGAATTTGAGTGGGAACTTAGCTTGTTTCATTGCACTTTAGCAGTTGATAAAGCACAGGAATGACTTATGGCTCTCTCCAGTTCCCCAGGTGGTAGGAACCAGCCAGTAACAGTCCGTGGTGCACTGGAAATGCCTTTTTACCTGCCAAGTACCCATGCTTCACAGACCATGCTGAACATGTCTTTGTCACCAATTCCTGTGGGACCCCAAACAAGGCAAGAAGCAGCAAAAGCCTACTGGGTGACCCAGGCTTCCCTGAAGGGACACAGGTGTGTGCACAGAGGACTGTGTGTGCTACGACCACACTTTGCATCACCATGGCATGAAATCAATTCAGTTTTGCAGTGGGCAGTGGAGCACCCCTCAAGAGCTGGGACATAAACAACACCTCAAAAGAGCAGTGGACGGATGACCTTTTTGCCTGGAATAGGAAGAACCTTGTGCAAACCAGTATTTTTAGCAAACTGCTACTTTGCATCTCAGAATAAGAAAATCTGCCAGAAGCCTGGGGGAAAATGGTTAGATCACAAATGAATTAGTCTTATTATGGAGGGCAGTTCAAGTCCGCAAATATTACTGTAGTGAAAGAAATGCTGCTGTCCCCCTCCTCCAGCTCCTGGGAGGACCCAGGGACCATCTAGACACAGGTTCAGGGAGTGGTTCAGTGATCTGATGCAATGGAAAAATATTCTGGTTTTTTGGGAGGCTATGATAGTTTCTTTGTGCCTGAACACCTTGTTCTCCTATGACTGCCTACTCTCTGGTTTTGATGCTAAAAAAGCACCTGCTGGGCATGGTGAAAAAGGGAAAAAGGAAGAGGCAGAGTAGGACTGTGTTTTGCATTGGCAGCCCGCAATTATACCAGCTAAAGCATAACATCAAACTGCAAACAAACACCAGGAAAAAGAAATGAATTATCATTTTAACTGTTTGCTTATTTAAAAGTTGACTGGAAACCTAAATATAATGGATTTTCTTATTTTATTTCAACATTATATAGCTGTATTGCTACTAGGATTTCTACTGTTCATGGCCATCTAATTTCCCACCTGACCCACACATTGTAACATCAACTTGCAGTACACTAGATTAATTTAACTACTCTGTCCTTTTTTTTCATCCCAGTTCTTAACAGTGGAAATAATACTGTTTAGCTATATGATATGTAGATATTGAATTATTTCAGGTTTGTAAAATCCTTTACCTTTTGAATATTAAAATGCTTATACGTACCAAGCACTCAGACAGAAAAGCTGTTGCTGTAAGAGATAAGATGTCTCTGAAAAATGGCTTTTCTTTCAGTGAAGGCAACTCTGGGAAGGTCACTTAACATTTTTTGATCTTCTTTATCTTCTTTCAATGACTCACAGCGCTGAAGAGCTCTCCAAGAGGTCATCATCCATTCAGTACCAGCTTATGATTTCCAGCACAGTTTGGAGGTACTATGGGACAGTGTCTGGGGACTCTCAGGAGCTCACCCACATCTTTCTGAGTGGCTACTCCAAATGGACCAAATCATTCAACTGACACCTTCTTGATTCCTTGATGCCGTAATATTTGACAGATCAAAATACCTGTAAGAAAGAAGATTTTAAAGTCGACTTTCCCTATACTAAAAGTTATAGAGCTCCTGGCAGTTTTGAAGATAATAGGATATTCATGTTGCTTTTAATTACAGTGACTGGATATTTTAATAGTGTCTTAATCAACATGGAATTATCATTGTTGTTTTAATAGTTATTACAATAACCAAAGTAATAGTTTCCAGGAAGTTTACCCCAAATTTCCCAAGTTTCTAAATAGGAGAACAAATTCAACACCACTTAAATTATAACATGTTTTTCCAGGAAGAAAGAACTTATATTTATGCACACACAGGTTATGTAGACAAGTATTCTGTGTATCATCTTTCAGAAAAAGTTGGCAGAAAAAATAAGTTGTCAGTGGACAAAAGCCAGGCAAACCAACAGAAAGGTGATATTTATGTGTGACTTATGGAATCGCATTTCACCATGATTTCCAACCTTGCAGCATGCTGTTGGAAAAAAGAGACTCCACTGATGTCCTTCTACAATTTGGGTGCTTCAGCAGCAATTGCAGTGAACAGGGTTTCTTTTCCCCTACCTCCAAGGCAAAGTGTTGTACATCAAGCTGTACATACACATTCTGCTCATTCTGTTCACAAAATTAACTCACATAATTGCTAGAAACCATTTGAATTGTTCCATATAGCAAGTGTCTTACCCTAAAAAATCCCAAGTTTATAGCTGCAACAAATGAAAACATATTATCTATCCACCTTCTAAAAACTGCCAGAAGCAGTTTCACTGCGAAGTAAAGAGGATGTGTTCAGTCATGCACAGAAGTATATAGTGCTAAACTGGCTTAAGTACTCTGCAGTAAAAAAAAAAAAAATTGATCAAAGTTTACAGTGAGATAGTGATCATGTATGAGTTAATGCTCTGAAAAATAAGTCTTTGAGTACAGCTCGTCACTTTCTAAAAGCACGGAACTAGGACATGGCTCTTGCAAAACCATCTGCAGAGCAGCACCAACAGTCTCAGTAAGGATTTAATTTCAGAGCCTATACAGGACCATGAAAATGCTCGTATTCTTGCACCTTTCCAAAACAAATAAAGCAAAAGGCAGTCCTCAGTTATTTTTTAAAATTAGTCTCATTATACTGTACTAACAGCTTCATCAGCAGTACAGGTGATGATACACTAATGAAAGAACAGCAGGGTTTGTAAGGAGATACTATTTTTTGTTAGACACATACAGCTGAAATAAATGTGTAGCTCTTGTCCACAAGGATCTTTTTTTTTCAATCTAGTTTTCCCTAAAATTAGCTTTTTGTGAAGCACTCCAGGCATGTCAGCTTTGTGCCTTTAAAGTGGATGGTTGATAACCACCCAGGTCATGGTCAGCTTCCAGACTAGGGAACTGACTTGACTAAATAAGAATCACCCCTGGGATTTTTGCTCCCAGGATTATTTTCAACCAGTTCATTTCCTCACATCGATTCACCATACAGCCACACAACACTCTGCTTGAACATACAGTGACAAGTCAAAGGGACCAGGATTGGGACAGGCTAAAAAATAAAGGCTTTATTTGTAATTATTTGCCAAAATTCTGTTTATAAGCATTCAACCTGTGGTGAGCTTATTCTCACACCTGTTGTCACAGAAGGAAAATCTGCCTTTTCCCCATGTAATTCCTGCTGGCTGTGCCTATCCCTGTGAGCAAGGATCCCCGGATTCTTTTCTGAGCTGATTCAGCTCACCAACTCAGCAGAAAGCTATTCACCTTCTGGAGGATTTGCACTGTTTGTTTTTGAAGGGTTTTCCCCCTCATGACAGCGATTTCAATTACCTTACAAAAGAGACCAGTGCATACCACAGTTATCAGGAAGTTACTAGACCAACCACTCCACCACTCCCCTTGGGGACAATAAATCACCACACTGACTTGGTCTCTCCTTGCCTGACACTCCTCAGTCTCAGGAGCCTTGTAAACAGTGATAAAACACAGCTTGGGGGGATTTTATAAGCTATTTGATAACAGTTTGGCTTCAAGAGAGCAGGTAACAGCTTATCTGAACATAAAGATATAGGGCAAGTCTGCCACCAAACACAGAAGGTGTCCCATGTGTCTCACACACAGAGCTGTATTTCACTGACAGATCCAGGTGCATCAGCGCTTGTGAGCCAGGAAGATTTTTTCCCATGTAAGTAATTAGCTCAGAATTACTAGTAGAGAGAAGGCACAGGGAGTGCCTTTATTTCATACAGGTTAAATAAATTACAGCTGAGGAGTAGAATCAGCGTGAACTCAGTAGGCCTGACTGAACCGTCTCTGCCTGTTCTCAATGACCATTGTACAACCTCATTATGTAAAATATACCTCTATTTTCGATTATCTATTGTGACGCCAAGACAATTAGAGAGAAACCCATATGTTTCTGTGCAATGACAGCCTGCAGTGGCTACAAATTGAGGCTCAAAGCATTGCAAAATGCAAAGAGACAGGATCATCCAAGCAGTGTCATGGGATGAGATGGAGACCTTTTCTGCTCCTGCAAATAGAACAGCAAGGACTGTAACACAGACCTTTCCCTAAGGTCATTGGAAATGTTTAGGCTGCTCTCTGAAAACAGGGAACTAAAAAAAAAAATAAAAAGTCATTGGTAAAGAAAGGGGAGACATGATGCCGTGTAGCCACATCTGATTAGAGAGGGTTGATCAGAAATGGCAAAGTATATGCACTTGTATGGCATGTCTGGCAAAAAGTAGCTGCCTTGGCAAAAATACAACCTAAAGCTCTGGTTTTTAATACCATAACACTGTTAGACAATACAGTCCTAGTGAACTGAAACAGCATTTATTTTCTTGTCTGTAACATGGAGGAAATTCTGCTTTTCCAACCAAGTCAGTGCTTCAGGATTCTTAAAAGACTGTCCCCAAACAAGCACAATGTGCTTTTATCTCTTTGCTAGTCTGAATAAAAACATTTATTAGCTGGTTGCTCTAAGAATCAGCAGCAAAATATCAAATTAATCCTTCCCCAAAAGGTTGAGAAGACAGAATAAAAGTAAAGTGAAGGTGGTAAAATAATGCATTACTTAAAACAGTTAAAATTTACTGATGTAATTCCTAATCTCCTGATTTAAATCAATACAAAAATAAATTGGGACAGTTATAGTTTAAACCTAGTTTAGCTCATAAGCGAGTTATTTAAAGCTGCACTGTGAAATCTGTGATGAGCATCTACCTGCAAATTTATACCAGTTTAACAAAATTCTTTTCAAATTTATATCCATGGTTAAGCTAGTGCATCATTTTCATAGCCAACATTTTTATCCTATACGCCTTTATTGTTCCCTTGAAAGGGGCTGTTTTTTATCTAATTCCTTTTTTTAAATTAGAGTATATTTACTGATTAGCAAGTCCATTAGATTTCCTGATTGCACATATGTCTTCGGGGATGTGACAGCAGGCACATTTGGCATCTGGAGAGACACTTCCCTGCCCGCTCAGCCCCGCACTCGGGGGCTTCGCTCGGAGGCTCGGGGGCGTCTCTGCCCCAAACACCACCTGTCCCCTGCAAACTGTTGCACAAACGGGGATTCTGCGGGTCACCAAAACTTCCACATTTCGGGGAAGGGGGGGGGTGGATTTCCTGTGCTTTTTGTTGACTGCTGCTGAGTCTCAAAGGTGGCTCGGGATTTTGGGGTTCCATCCCGAGCACGACCGGTGCCGCTGGGACTGTTTCACCGGGCACAGCACCCTCCTCGGGGAGGAGGTGGACGCGCAGCCCAGGCCGGGCCGGGGCGGGCCCGGCCCCGGGGGCGGGGAGGCGGCGGTGGCGGCGGCGGGACCCATAGCGGCGGCGGCAGGGCCCATAGCGGCGGTAGCGGCGGCGGCACCGGCACGATGGTGGTGTGGGCGCTGGCGCTGCTGGCGGCGCTGCCCGCGGCCGCGCTTGCCGACACGCCGGCCAATTGCTCCTTCGCCGACCTGCTGGGCGCCTGGGAGTTCCGCGTGTGGCGGGGCGGCGGCCGCCACGGGAACTGCTCGCAGGCGGGTGAGGCCGCGGCGGCCCGGCCGGCAGGGACAGGGAGTCCGGGGTGGGGCGAGGCGGTGCGGGACGGCGGGAGCTGCCTGGAATGGGTCTGAGCGCCTCTCTGTATGCAGCAGGCCTCGGCTAGGCCTGTTGCCGAGCCCGGCGGGCCGTGCCCCCGTGCTGCCCCCGCAGCAGCCGGCCCGGGCCTGGCTGTCCCGGGGGGCATCCGCAGGGGTGGAGACAGCACCGCGTCCCGTGAGGGCGTAATAGGAACTTACTATATTTACTGATTGTATGTCAGTGTCGTTTTTAAAATAGTAGAGAATCTGCATTTTTCTTTGCCGTCGTCTTTCTGATCAGGTGAGACAAGTGGCAGTAGCAGCAGTGGAGGTGAGGTGAGTGCTAGAGCACTGAAGTGAAGGAGCGTAGCATGGGTGATGCTTCATCCCAGATGTTGTAGGGGAAGGAGGAGTTGTCATTGCAGGCTCAGTGAGTGAGTGACACAGCATCTGAGACCTGTGTAGCTCTACAGCAAGTCATGTTTGGGTAAGCTGCGTTTCCCAGTCACAGCTGTTTGGTGCTGCTGCTAATTAAATGTGCAAATACTGTCTTACCAGTGGAAAAAATGAGCATGTAGACCCACTGACAGGTAAGTGAAGGTCCCTGAAGTGTTTTGATGCTTTTTTGCAGAAGACTGTATTCAACAAGGGTATTTTAGCATCTTTAGAAATAAAATAAATGTTGCAACATCCTTTATACTATGATTTTTTTTTATCTCTTTCACACAATAATCATACCATAACGTTTGTATTTCTCTTAGGGCCTGTGGAGAAAAAGGTGCTTGTCAATCTTCAGAAGTTAGATGTGGCTCAGGATAGTCTGGGCAACTATGGTTTCTTCACTTTGATTTACAATCAAGGCTTTGAAGTTGTGATAAATGACTACAAGTGGTTTGCATTTTTTAAGGTGAGTTAACTTGATGTGTTCTACAACACTAGCTGTTGCTAAAATGACCTATAGTTAGGCTTCTCTTCAGTCCCTGGGAGTCAGTTGAGACACTTGATTATCTTTGGCGCTAAGGTTTGCCTGGTTTACCAGATAAATGATTATTTATTTATTTATTTTTACATAAAGAAGCAGTTATCAGTGACTGGGTAGGGAGCAGAGGGAGGGAAAAAGTATTTATATTCTACATTGGGCGTTATCTGAAAAAAAATTACAGATGCCGATGCTTTCCCTTCTGGTCGTCCTTAAAGCAATTGTAGGCCTTCATGGAGAACTCTCCTGGTAGCCTGGAATTTTTTTATTTATTTGCTTTCTTGACACTGTGGGCCCAAGTGAAATAGCACACACCATTGCTTTTATCTTTCCTTAAAGATGTTCTCAAATACGTGAAAGGTTTAAAGCCTTCTATTAAAGCTGAAAGATTTATAGAATTCTTTAAATTTTATTTCAGAATGCTGCTTTAATACATAAAGAGCCTTTATGGTGCCTATAATTATTCTTTTGGACTACCACTGTTATCTCTAGTCCCTGTTAATTACTTCAGATCAAGCTGGAAACAGCGATGGTAGGCTCAGGGTACACAGGAGAAAACCCTCTTATTAAAGGAGTGCTCTGCTGCTCTCCTGGGGATTGGCATTGTGACTCTGAAGGGTGGTCTGAAGTATTCTCTGCAGGATGACTTTGGTACCTGGGAGACAGGTGTGTTGTGCAGCAGGACTGCTCAGTTGGTGAATGCAGCCCTGGGCAGGAACATCTTTCTTGGTTGCTCCTGAAAGCATGATCTTGTGTCTGGCTTCAGATGAGTCAACAGTATACACCTAGGCCTTGCCCAAGCAAAAAATCTCTGAAGCTTCGCTAGTAGAAGGAGGGTGAAGAAATGACTTTTGCTTTACCTTGTCCTTCTGGGTGCCATCATAGATGGCTTATTTTGCAGCAGCTGTTCTGAAGTCAGTGTCTTCATATGTTAGCAAAAGTCATAATCCACTCTTCCAGGAGAATTATAATCCTTACTGAACAGAAATGATGTATAAGGCTCCAAATGATGTATGTCACCTTCCTTGCAGCTTCCTCTGTACTGATTTGAGCTGTTTAACATAGCTAATGGGGAAGTTGTTTACCTGCTCATGCTTGTAGGTTAACCCCAGTCTGTAGATAGGGCTTACCCTAGTATGCAGCAAAGCACAACTCAGCCACCTGCTTATTCCCCTTCAGTGGGATTGGGGAGAGAATTGGAAGGACAGAAGTGCGAAAGCTCATGGGTTGAGATAAGGGTACTTTAATGGGTAAAGCAAAAGCTGTGTATGCAAGCAAAGCAAAATAAAGAATCCATTCACTACTTGCCACCAGTAAGCAGGTGTTTAGCAGTTTCCATGAAGTGGGGCTTCATCATGCATGACTGTTACACAAGAAGGCAGACATCATGATTCTGAATGTCCCTCTTTTCTCCTTCTTTCCTCAGCTTTTATTTCTGTGCATGATATTGTATTTCATGGAATATCTCTTTGGTCAGTTGGGGTCAGCTTTCCAGGCTGTGTCCCCTCCCAGTTTCTTGTGCACCCCCAGTTTACTTGCCAGCAGGGCTGTCTGAGGAGCAGGTGAGGCCTTGATGCTGTGTAAACACTGTTCAGCAGTAAGTGTAATGTCCCTGAATTATCAACACTGTTTTCTTCACAAATCAAAAATATAGCACTATACCAGTTGCTATAAATAAATTGAACTGTCAAGATTAGTGCACTCTTGCAACTGTAAGTTTTTTAAATACGAATGCAGTTTTTAAAATAAGACAGTGTCTTACATGTGAGCAAAAGTGTGAGAGAGAAATACCTGATTGACATTCCGATCTGTATAAAACAGTGAAACTAAATTGCTGCGATGTGCACTCATAGGTGTAGCAGGTGAACAGACACTGAAAGGTAATCTGACTGGGCAGAATTGCTCTGAAACTTCTCAGGCAGGGACACTGCTATGAGCTTACCCACAGTGGAAGGGCCTGCCTCAAAAGTAGCAGGAATTACTGCCTCTGTGAGTACAGGGGAATGCTCTATGCTTCAGTATTTCCATGAGTTCAGGCATGAGGTGTCATGTCTGGCAGGTAGAATTCAGCAGTCATTTTTGAACTCAGGAGGAGAATATAATTGAACTAGCAAACTGGGAATCTGGGAATCCTTAAGCTGATATCTTAGACATACAGAGTTTAGACATACAGACATAGTTTAGAAATACAGAGTGGTTTTACAAGCGAGTATGCTGACCAGTGAAACAGGTGCTGATTATCAAATTAATTCTTGTATGTGAGGAATTTAATCACAGAAACGGTGGAATGTAAATGGATCTGTTTGGTGCCAACTTGAAGGCACTTGAGAGTCAATGAAGGCTCTGGAACATGAACACTAAGTCAAGTTATGATAAGTGTTGATTTCATGTATTGCATTGTTTTGCAAGACTGCTCTTAAAACAATATACCAAAATTGTTACAGAATAATTTAGCCTGGAAGGAACTTCTGGTGGTCATCTGATTCACCTTGTTGCTCAAAACAAGGTCAGTCAAATACACACCTGAGCAGCAGCAGTACACAATAGCTTGCATTTCATGGTCATGAATGTGCCTTAGCCTTTTGTGAGCAAATGGATTAATTGTTAGTTTTGCAGTTGCCTTTGGTATTGAGAAACGGCAAGCTTGTTTGGCTCATTGTTCAATAGTAGGGAATCCCTCAGCAAGATATCTTTAATTTAAAGACTTCTTTCCTTAAACATTGTAGAGAGGATTAGAGCCAAATTCATTTACCCTCTTACTAGTTTTGCTGCTGTAAAGGAAACAATAGATGACCAAAATGCATGTATAATGGCTGAGAAGCATGAGGAAGTACCACAACACTTAGTAAATGCATTTTTTGCTGCAGATAACTCCTTCATGTTATTGGGTAACAACATGCAATGATGTCTATCTCCAAAACTCTTACTTCACAACCATTAGTGAGGACTTGGAGAGACTTGGAGGGAGGAAGTGGTTCCTTACGAACTGTTCGACATTGTGACATATTTAGCTGTGCATATCTGTTTTACTTTTAATCCAGTAAATATTGCATTACATATGAAATAGAAATACAAAATGTCTAGTCCTGGTATAAACTAAAAATGTAGTTCCATCTTTCAAATGCAGCTATTTCTCTTTTAAGACCTTTTCGATCATCTTCTACACTAAAGTTTCTAGGAGACAAGTAATATATTCCATTCAATCCAGGATTCAGAGGTTTTTGAAGAGTGTTTGTCCGTTGTTTAAAATACTACCATTTGCACCCAAAAGTAACATAAACATAGCAGACTTCATTTGCTTAGTGTTACTCATAATTGAGAAGCCCTTGGAGAAAAAAAAGGATAAACTAGAATGCTAACTGGCAATGGCCTTCCTCCCTGGAAACACAGTAAGAGGAAATCATAAAAGCAATCTCTTAGCATATTGCTTAGTCTTGATCACTGCTGAGTATGTGGAAATTCATAAGGCAAAGTCCCTTTGGAATTCACAGAAAAGAAGAATTATCTTTGCTGGTAGTCTTTCTGTACAGCAAGAAGGTACAGAACGAATATGTTTGATACGAAGTTACTTGCTATTGTTTTCATTACGTGGTAAAATTACTTAGTTTCACTCTGAAATAACCTTTCAGTGTGAACACTGTTCTGGAGTTACTACTTGATTGTGGAATAATTTCTTGGTTCATGGAGCAGTTTGTGGTATTGGAACAGGCGTAATACAGAAAGCATTGCACATCTCCTTCCACAACTGTGGGTTTGTGCATGTCAAGAAAGTGTTTATTGCTTAAAGGCTGCTCATAAAATTCATACTCTGGTGCACTAAAGTGATGTGTCTAAAACTCATCATGGTGGCAGAGCAGATGAAGCATCCTTATTTATGTACTATGATCCTGTAAGTCATATTCAGTAATCCTCATATTCTGACACTGAACAGAGGATGCAGTTGCTAGGCACAATGAGCAGCAGTATTTAAGCCAATAGAGTACTCTGTGTGTTGCAGGCCTAGAAGTGCCATTGGTGCTAATTGAACTGCCAGTGTATTTTGGTTAATGTTAAAAAATTAGGCTATTAGTTACTGACAAGAATGCTGTGGGCATGTCTTAAGTGGTGGCTTTATCAGAGCTACTGTACTGTGTAGATATAGACGCAGCCTGTGTGATGGTGCATGCTTCAGTGAGTTTTTAAGAGCTTTTTGTTCCTGTGCCTTACTGAACAGACACCCAGTAAAACTTTTGTAGGGCCTCACTGCCTTTAAAAGTTACTTGTTCTTTCACTTGGGGCCTGTGGGTAAATGAGCATATACATCAAAGGAATTAATTGGGTGAGCTTATCAATGTATTTTTTCCTCAATTTGCTTTAGTATCTCAAGTAAAGAAGCTCTAACAGTGTTTAATTTCTAACTATAGTTGTACATAGACTTGTTCCTTAATGTTGTCCAAGTTAAATGCAGCATCCTACTGCATTCTTGATTCTGTGTCTGACAAGTCATAGTTACTCTTCCTGCTGTTTGTTTGCAGCACAGAGTAACTTGTTTGTTTTATGTGAATGCTTTTGTTTAATGTGTGGTGCTGCAACATCACTATACTGAACTTGGATGTGAATTTAGTGTATTGACTCTTAGCAGAAACTTGAGCATGTGGCTTCTGCTGGATGATACAAGGATTCTTTAGGGCTGTGCAATATATAAGGCTTTAAAGTTTATCTTTTTTTTCCCCCCTACCCTGAGGAATGGTGAAAGAAATAGAACAGCATAAGATAGATTGAGCCTGAAAGGAAAGTTGAGGCCAACTAGTTTCAGTTATATTATAACTTTGAGGTATTTATTTGTTTCTAAGACTACCACTTTGAGAGAGACAGTGTTTTAAGATTCTCACTGTTTCTACCTTAAGCTAAATGGTACTATTTCTGACTTTTGAGATGTCCTTTAGCAAAAAACAGAAGTCTGGCATTTTTACATTTTGAAACATTAGAACTACTTAGCAAAAAGAAGGAAATAGATTATAGAATATTCCACCACTTAACTAATCTTTTCCAGACTGACTTGATGACTTCTTTGTCACATCCTTTTATCTCTTCCCAATGCTCCCAAATTTGGTTAAAATCAGGGACTGCTGTCCTGAAATAACCAGCCTAGATATGTGACAGCAGTTAATATTTACATTTTGAGGATATGAAAAAAAAATTCATTTTTATTTCATGTTGCTAAAGTAGAAATGTTAGAGCTGCTAATGCTATTTAATCATCCTGAAAATCGCTTGAAAGTCAACTTTTAATATCTTTGTTGTGCTTACTTAACTGGCAGTGTATAACTACTGCTTCTGTAAAGTGTATCTCTCAAAGCACAAATCTCAGAATTCCAGAATGTTCCCTAGAGTGAAGAAAAGGCACCTGTAGTTGACGCTTATAGCGGTGATTGGAATCCCCCTGGCACGGGCGCTGCGTTCACTACCGGGGGGGCAGCTCTCTGCCTTTCCCCCCCCACTACGTGGTTCCCAGGGGACCGGGAGCCGCAACACAGGACTCACGGAGAGAGGGGAGACAAAGAGGTTTATTTCCGGTGCTACAGAGCTTTTCAAGAGAAGGGTCATTTTACTATGAAAGGGGACCCAGGTTATGACCAATGGGGTAAGGTTTAAGAAGGGCCAGTGGGAAAAGGGGTTTTACAACAGGGGTTTGGGGAAGGGGAAGGTACAAGAAAGGTGACAATACAGATCCACCTGTAACAAATATTCATACCACAGTAAAGGTTTCATTTTCTGCATTGGCATCAACATTCCATTTATGACAAGAATCTTTCCATACTTTAAATGATGTATCGATTACCACAGACGCTTGCTTGCATTTTATATTGGGTAGCAGGATACAGTAGTTTGTTCTGCTAACATCTGTATTTTTGTACAGTTGGGCATCTGCAAGTCTGCTATACTGTTCTAATTCAGCATGTGCTTTCCATATTAAAATACATAGGCACACTTGTAAATTTGATAACAAATGAGTGCTAAGTCTTTCCACCAGATTAAATCACAGAATATGCTGAGTTGGAAGGGACTCACAAGAAGTATTGACTCCAACTCTTAACACTGCAAGAACCATCCACAAGAGTCACACCATGTGCTTGAGGGTATTGTCCAAATTCTTCTTGAACACTGTCAGTCTGGGTGCCATGACCGCTTCCCTGTTCCAGCACTCAGCCACCCTCTGGGAGAAGAACCTTTTTCTAATATCCAACCTAAACCTTCCCTGACACAATTTCAGGCCATTCCCTCAGGTCCTGTCACTGGTCACCACAGAGAAGAGATCTGTGCCTGTCCCTCTTCTTCCCCTCACAAGGAAGTTGTAACTGCAGTGAAGTCTCCCCTCAGTCTCCTCTTCTCCAGGCTGAACAGACCAAGTGACCTCAGCCACTCCTCATACAGTTTCCCCTCCAGGCCCTTCACTATCTTCATTGCCCTTTTTTGGACGCTCTACAGCAGCTTAATATCTTTACTATATTGTGGTGCCCAAAACTGCACACAATATCCAAGGTGAGGCCGCCCCAGTGCAGAGCAGAGTGGGACAATCCCTTCCCTTGACTGGCTGGCAATGCTGTGCTTGATGGCCCCCAGGACAGGGTTGGCCCTCCTCGCTGCCAGGGCACACTGTGACTCATATTCAACCTGCCATCGACCAGGACACCCAGGTCCGTTTCTGTGGCACTGCCTTACAACATCTCATCCCCTAGTCTGTAGGAACAACCAGGGTTGCCCCATCCCAGTTGCAGAATCTGGCACTTTCCCATACTGGTGATTGCCCAGTCCTCTAAGTACTTAATGTATAGGGTAGTCCTGCCTTCTGGAATTCAAGCTGGCTTCTTGCCCAAGCATTGCTTAAGTTGAGAGCAGTAGATACAAAAGAGGATGTTGACAGCCTGTGTATGTAGCACTTCTGGGTCCCTGTTACAATAATGTGTCCAATAAGGTCTCCATCCTTTCATGCTTTCCTCTTAGTGAGATTAAAGATTTAAAGAAAGCTTTAAACAATTACGTTTTTTACCAGGACTAGATTTGAATATGCAGATAGATTGTGACACGATGACCAACACAGGAAAGATGTTATTAAAAGTATACTGCACTGAAAAGGTTACCTGGGGTTCAGAGATCTAAACAGCAAGCTTTGTAGTTTAGCTGCATGAAGCCTTTTAAGGTTAGTGTTGGAATGGCTTGGCTAAATTCTGGCATTAGGCAAAGCCGCATCAGTTGTCAGACTTGAGAAAAATTTGCATTTTAAATAAAATTAAAGCTCCAACCTCAGAATTGGAACTGTTGAATATAGTTTGTGTACCTTTTTACAGGAGTTGTCCTGCACTGGTCAGATCACTGGATGGAGTTTACTTACTGCTGCAGATGTGAGCATTGGCTGATGAAGTTATCATGCGGCATGGCTGCAGTGGTCTTTTATTAACTCAGAAATGAAAACCATCATCTTAAGTTTGCAGAGGAAATGTATTCAGCAGTTGTCCATCAGTTGCTGGTGATCACAGCTGTGTGGCTGTCCTTCATGAAGGATGCTGTTATGGGGTGGGGTCTGTAGATGTTTTGGGTGCTGTGCTGGCAGCTTCATTTGGGTCTGATGTTACAAATCACATCCTCCAGAGTCAGCTGTTGTTCATTCAATGGTGCCATGTCCCTGTATGATTGTTAGTTGAGGAGACATACTCATAGTCAGTCCTCTAAAACTGATACAGTCAGATTTGCTAGGTCTAATCTCTCAGCCCTTTGCTGGTAGCAATAACAAATGCTGCCTGTGGTTTTAGCAATGATTTACTGATTTGGTGGTGTACCTTCTGGTAGTAAGCAATGGATATCATTATCATGGTACCTATGATGATGCTACCCCATTTTAGTTCTTCTAACATGTAGCTCATTGGGGCCTTAACTGGCTTGTAGAAATTAAGCATAAAAATTGGAGGGTTTTTTAAAGGTTTCTCTGTCACTTCTCTGTGTCACTGGCTCTCAATTAAAAGTCAGAGGCAGGAAAAGCAAATTGGGACCTTATGAGGTATATTTTCTTTTCCTAGCTGATGATGCTTCTTGGAGTTGAAATTCTCTTTACCCAGATATATTTTGATGTGCTGTCATCTCAAAGTCTCCATGTCCCCTTTTTAAAGTCAGTTAAGTAGTAGCTTATAGTCTGCGAAAAGATAGCTACAGAGGATTTGAAATGTAATTTTAGGCTTCTACACAGACTGTCTGAAATTTGCTTTTGTGTCTTGAAGCATTGCCAGTGACTCTCCCCTCATCCCCTTCCTAGTTTTGCTGATATGTGTGAACTGAAAGAAAAGTGTAAGAAATTTGCTAAATTCATTTTCTTGAAAGGTAAGTTGCACAAATGTTGTGAATGCTATTCTGGTTATCTATTTACATCTTTAAAAAAGCAATGAATTTAATCTCTTAGAAAAGGAGAGGGATTTTTAGGAGAGAAAAACAAAAACAAGAAAAAGGCATTTTGTTGTTTTAATTTGTTAATTAGCAGAGCTAGGCAGGATCTATGTCCGATAGTTGCAGGAAGCAGGCCTGTTCCTCTAATAATCTTCAAGTATTTAGATTGAAGGCCTGTGGTTATTGAAAGTAGTTGTACTTGGTCTGTGGCAGCTTTTAGACAGAAATACAGATATTAATTCAATGCTATCATGTAGAGCCAAATAATTTGATCTCTCAGTAAATTACAGCTGTAAAATTGGTTGTCTAGATTTCTAGCACTCCTGTTGCGTAGAGGGTATTTCTCAAATCATCTCTGGGTCTTGCCCTTGGTATTTGGCCAAGTGTAGTTATTTTCTATACTGCACAGTCTTGCACAGTAAGAGAGGAAGAACAGAGCAAGGCAACAGCTCAGCTGCATAAAGTGTTAGTGGTAACTGTTGTAAGAAGACATATTTTACTGAATATATAAAATTATTACTCCTCTTCAGTAGTAAAATAAAGATTTGTGTGGCTGAACAGGCAAGTATTAGGACTCAGAACTTGAGGGCTTAATAATGCTCTCCTCACTGCCAACTTTAAATTAGTTGCTCTCAATGGATCTTCATTTCATATTGTCTCACTTTGATAGTTTATGTGAATTTTTTCTTGATGCTCTACCATCAAAGCTCAAACTTAAAGCAATTGCAGGATGTCTTACCTTTAGTTCTGACTTGTAAAACAAAAACAGTACAAAAATTATACATAAATACATAAAAATAGTACATGTTTCCCTGAGAGGTTACTGGATGAGAAACTTACTATCCTCCCTGTGTTTGAGTCTCAGTTTTTCAAAGTTTTGTAGCAGGCCAGACTTAGGAGAGTTAGTCACATATTTGGTGCAGGAAGCCTCAGGACCTTGAAGAGAAGGTTAAATCCTTTGCATCTTGCCTAGAAAGTAGCTGTTGAACCCAAACAATTCGCATCTATTAGTTGTTACTGATATTAATACATGCTTTGTTGCTAAAAGTGCAAGTGACAGCCTGATTGTCTTCTACAGCAATTTGATAAGTATGAGTTTCTTTCATCTGCTTGACCTCTGGAGTGTGTTTGGCCACTTCCTCTGAAACACAGGCAAGAAGCAGCTGAGTAGGTGGGGAACTACTGCTATGCTAACAAATGCATCTGCTCAACACAAGCATAACTTCTTCACCCTACAGTACAAAAAGGAAGGCCAGAATGTAACCAGCTACTGTAATGAGACTCTACCAGGATGGGTACATGACGTACTTGGCCACAACTGGGCTTGTTTCATCGGACAGAAGATTTCTTCATCTCCCTCAGATGCTCACATAAATGAGCTGCCTCTCCAGAAGCCTGGGGGAAGGTAAGCAAGAGATAAGTAACATTTTACTGGTATAAAATGTTTAATAGCTGTGCTTCAGATTTTAGCTAAAACCATGAGGACCAATTCCATTACTGAGGACAAAGTTAATACCAGTTATAATGTTGGAAATAAACCTGAATGCACAAAAACAGAGGAGTGTGTGCCTTTCGCATCACAGTCTCTCCTTCAGTCTGCAGTGAAGTCCGGTTACAAAACTGGCATGTCCAAGGAAGATGATTATATCTCAGTCTCAAGTCAGTCTCAAGTTTTAGAAACCTTGCCTTGATTCAATATTTCCATGTTTCTTTGTCAGTACCTACCACAAGGCACTTCCAGAGTTAGTCTTTTACATATTGAGTTCAGAGAACACCTTTACTTTCCAATCCCAGTCCTTTTCTTACTGTTTAATTTGGTTGCTTTTGTTTGCAGACTTGCAAGCAGACGTTATGTACACAACTTTGACTTCGTAAATGCTATCAATGCTCACCAGAAGTCATGGAGAGCAGCAAGATACAAGGAGTATGAGCATTTTGCCCTGGAAGAACTAACTAGAAGAGCTGGGGGTCTCTATTCCAGAGCTTCAAGGTAAAGACCTTTTGTTTTGCCATAAACCCCACTGCTGCCAAGAGTCTGGCTCTTCCTAGCTGTTTTGGCTTGTAGGTCAGATGTTTAATCAAGTTTCAAGGCCTTCCAGCTCATAGTCATGGGGTGTCAACATATTTTTCATTTAAATGATTATTTTGAGCATCTGTTGTCTCAAGCAGTTGAATCAAAAAGGGTCACCTACCCTTTAATCTTGCCCAGTAACTCACTGCTGAATTCTTACGTGCAGGGAAGAAGTGGGGACAGTCTCAGTTGTCATCTCACTCTTGTGTCTGCTCATCAGCTGCTTGCCATAGTCTGGAGTTTCTGCTTGTGCTTTGTCCTGGTTCTGCTAGTTCATAATTGCAATTAAAAAGCAGTAAACTGCATTCTGCTATTAAACATAGAGATTTCTGAGGGAATTCCCAGGTTACTTTGATAATTTGCCATGCCTTCAACAAGAGTCCTCTACCAGGAGTAGTGAGTGTTTCAGTAAAGAAGCATGAAAGCAACCCCGAGAATGCCTTCAGGGTCTTGCAGATCACTTAGCACAGAGTAGTAATGGGGATTTTCCTCTACACTAATTTGAGAACTAGAGTTCTTTGATCTAAAGATTACCTTCTTTACAGCTCTTCTACCTTTTTTATATTCTTGCTTTTTCTACTCTTGCTATTCCTATGAGTAGGAATGCTACTTCTCTTTCAAACTGTGGCAATTGTATGTTTGTAGAAGGTCCTGCTATAATAGAACTTCTGATTTGTGCGAGAGTATTATGCAGATTATTATGGTTTCTCATATAGATGGAACTCACCTTGTAGATCATCTTAAATACAGTAACCTCTTTGGTAACAGTAACCTGTTGCACCCATACAGTGCCATGACAGTATTTGGTTGGCCCTCTCCTGCTTTCAGAACAGATTCCAGCATCTGATATCTATGAATGGCACCTAAGGACAAGCATCGGGTTGTGTCAAAGCTGAATGCAGGAAGCTCTTGGTTTCCTGATATAATTGCATCACTTGGCTGTAAATGAGGAAAGTAACATTCAATACTTCTTCAGTAGTCACAGTAAAAACTTGTTCCAGAGAAGTTTCTGGGGCAAGTGGTTCTGCAGCTAGTGAAGTATTGATGTAAACCATGTCTGTCTGCAGTTAAACAGTCTGTAGTTGCCGTCAGTGCATGCTGCCAAGGCGAGGTGCATTCTGCAGTCAGATACTCCACATACCTCGTGATGGTAGAGGTGTAAAATAGCTATTGCAGAACTGTGTTCCTACAGTCTCTGAGCGTTACCCCATCACTTCAAATTAGTACAAAAGTATTTGGCTTCAGCAGTTTGTGGATGTTAAAGAAACATCCCTGTTTGACCATCTGGGAACCACTCCAGCAGTCCCACTCATACCACCTCAACAGGGACCAAGGCCCCTTCGCCACTACACACCCCACACTCACACAGTCAGACAAGGTTTCCATACTGGCTTGACCCCAGGTTTCCCATAGCAGAGTCTCAGATGTCCCGATCCTTAAAATAATTTAATCTTGGCGCAATAACTAAATAACAAAATAACAGCTCAAGCTGGTGCTTCTGAGTAGGGGCCCGGAACAAAGGAAACCTGGGTCTTTTATCCACTCTCAGTCTGTGGCAAAAGTCTGGAGTCATGGGCTCCTGCCTTGTCTCTTGAGTGTCTGGTTACCGTCATGGGCTAAGGGTCCCTGTGCCCTTTGTTTTGCAAAGGGTCAGCTGTTCACAGCCTCTTGCCCTGGGCTTTTGCCACCCAGAGCAAAATGTGCAGCTGGCACGGCAGCTGCACGCTGAGCTACCTGTACTGAATGTGTATTCGTCAGCAGAGGATAGTTCATAATATAGTTCCCTCAGGGAGTGTTTTGAGTAGATCTTGTATCCTGCTGAAACTAATCTCTTCAGGTAAACACCCACTCATTTTAGATGAAGACTATTTCAAATTGCGCAGCCAAAAGATGAAAACAGAGTGTTATGTAATTGTTCCCTTGTCTAGAGTGTGGTATGTTTCTCAAAAGCATTTTCTCCTCTTTAGACCAAAGCCTGCACCTCTAACAAGTGAGTTACTCAAAAAAGTTTCCAGCTTGCCAGAATCGTGGGACTGGAGAAATGTGAATGGTGTCAATTATGTAAGCCCTGTTCGGAATCAAGGTATAAATAAATAAGTAAAATCTCTAGATGGAATGCTCTGTTGCTCTTTTGATGTACTTTGTAATTTGCTGTTGGCAAGAAAGTTTTGTTTAGTGTCTTGCCGTTGACAGATTGCACCTTTACTATGAATAACCTGTGGAAACTGGGTGGAGTCCGGGCTAACACTGTACCAAAACAGGTGGTGGTACTGGCCTATCCAGAAGCAGTCTAACTTGCTGGAGTGAAAGCTAATTCCCACAGAACCCTGTATAAAGACAGCTGTTAGGTTTTGTCCAAACTCAGCCACGATTTTGTGTGCATACACTGAACTGATGTACATCTAACTCTTTCCCTAATTCCTGCTGATAGCAAATTATCATGCAGCTTAAATGGGTAAACTCATGAAAATTCTTTGTTACCTCCAAATCTTGCCACCCTGATAAATTTAGGAGTTACTTAAATGGTTAGTTGCAAGAGGAGGTATTAGTCGGTATGAAAATTGTGAACACTTGTAAATATAGAATACTGGTAAAAACTAATTTTTTTCCTTTGCCTTGTGATAGGGAATTATTTAGCTTGAAGTAGAATTAAAAGGATACCATTCTGGTACATGTCTGTTCTATAGGGAGTGGTGTGAGAGACCTGAATTAAATGGTTAAATAATGGAAGCTAGGACTCAGTTAATGTGTCCCTTCCCTGCACTCAACCATTTCTGAATAAAATTGCATCTACTGGTGGTTATCTGGTTACAACTTAGGGGGAAGGGAACATAACATTAGCACGGTGGGCAGGAAATGGCTTAAATCACTGATCCCTCATTTATGGCTTAGTTCTTCTGCCAGCTGGGCTCTGGTAGCAGAAGAAGCATAGCAAGGCTTGTGGGAGTTCTAGCTTGCAAGCTGATACATGGCATCACTGGAAGATGGCAACAGGAAATTATATAGTCCTGTGTAGGTGTAAGTCCTGTAGTTTCTCCTGGAGTGAACTGTGAATATCCTAAGGGCTCTTTTACCTTCCAGACAATTGAACATTTAATTCCAAACTTACCCTTTCTTCAATGCATTGCTTCAAAGTTTCTCTAAATGAGAACTAGTCTGTTGTTTCCAATAACAAAGCTTCCTCCACTTTTCCTATAATCTGAGAGTCCATGCGGAGTTTGTTAAATGTCTGTGGAATATGCATTCTCCATAAAATTAGAATTTTAACTTTCTGGCTTTAATTAAAAAAAAAAAAACAATCAACAAACTCAAAAAATCCCAAAAAGAAACATCCAAAAGAGGTCACTCTATGGGCCTCATAAGTGCCACTGGGGTAGCAGGAGAGAAATTTAACAGCCACTGCAGACTTCAGACTGAAATAGCTGTGTGAATTGTAGTTTTTTACATTTTTGCACACAAGACACAACAAAGTGTTCAGTGTGGCCCATATCAGATACTGTGACTGTACAGTGAGTGGGAGGCATCTTTCACTGCTTCACTTTGCCCTGCTGGGCAAGGAGTGTTTATGTTCAGACTGATTTTGCCCCTTCTCTTCCAAAATACATCTGAGTGAAGGTGTAATTTCACGAAGTCTTGCCTTTTTTAATAGCTCTGCTTTTATACACCTACACAGTTCAAGAGAAGTATTTTGTTTTGTTCCTCAAGCCTCCCTCATTTTCATAGCTCTGCAATATTTGACTTTCCCACTGTCAGGAAATAAAAGGAAATCATACACCTTGGTGACAATCAGTAGATCAAATAGGACCTCATCCAAGTAATTGCTCTTCCCTGTGATGCTTGTCATTCCACTTCCAAAGGTTTTTAATATGTGAAAGGAAGGTCCTAGGGAGTGAAGAGGCCTAAGCTAGAAGCAATACTAAATTTTGATGCAAAAGTAAGGAGACTTAACTCTGCCAGGAAACTAAAGGGAAATTAAGGTGCCTCTGAAAAGCCAGTGTGCAATTACATCCCTGTGGGAAGCCAGGTGAGCTGGGATGAATCCACTATATCAAACTTGCCGTTTATACCACTAGTCTCTCAAAAGTCAGTTATTTCAGGGGTAGCTGGAGAGGTAGAATATTTTTTCATCTGGAAATTACAGGACTAAATCCATTGGTAGACTGAAACAAGAACAATATTGTCAGCATTCACTTCAAATAATTCCATTGCCCCTGAGCATATATGCTCCATAAAGGGTTATAGTCTGAGGTAGTAGATTGAGCCTTCTCAGCCCTGCTAATGCCATTCCTGTAGGTTCATTCTGAAAGAACAGCATAATAGGATAGCTCTTAAATGGTACTGCTGAAAAACACTGAAGAGCAGTATATTGTTGCTTATTCTTGAATATTTTCTCTTATTCTTGAATAACTTCAGTGTTCCATCAGAAGTTAGAAGCAGTTTTTGAATTCTGTATTTAAATGCTAAATGTAGATTTAAAGTTTTTGTTCCATCAATGTTCAGCTTCTAATCACATCTGGTAGGTTTTGACTCAGCGGACTCCAGGAATTGATTGTACTTGATTTTAAGTGACTAGCCTTGTTTGTTACTGACTGCTCTTCGTGGTTCCTTTTTCTCCCCTGCTTAGGCTCGTGTGGCAGCTGTTACGCATTTTCCTCCATGGGCATGCTGGAAGCAAGAATACGTATCCTCACAAACAATACTCAGAAACCCATATTCAGTCCCCAGCAGGTTGTATCTTGCAGCCAGTATTCACAGGGTAAGTGTGCTGGTATATACAAAGATAACTTTCAAGTAATGATAATACTGCAGAAGGAGACTATATATTAAAAACTTCCATGCCTTCTCCATCACGCATAATTTATTTTTTTCAGAAAGTATTTGGCAGGCAATATGTCATAGTACTTTTTTTGTTTTTTTGAAGATTGCAGGAACAAATTCCAGAGTTATCAATCCACCTCATTGTAGTGATGGGATTGAATCAGGAGTAGGTGGCCTCATACTCAGGATGTTACTGGATTTTAGTAGATCTACCTGTAGCTAAATTGCAGTGCATAACTAGAAAGAATGGAACTAAATATTCTCCCAGTAGCATATTTAGAGGGAGGGAGAGATGAGCAAAAGCAATGACTCAAGCTTTCTAGAGAACTGTATGCTTGTTAGACAGGTCTTTGTACTGCATGTAATTACTTGTTCTTCCTGATGGGGATTGTCAGGAGCAATTGGATGAGAAGGGGGTCCATGTATTAGTGTTGCCAGTATAGTTCCCACAGATGGGAATTTTACCTTGTGTGTTACAGAAGGCTAGCTGTAGCTAACTAGAATATTATGTTTGTCTGGGTCTCTGCAGTGTATGTTCTATACTGTATCTGAAAGTGTTCCAAAAGATATAAGTAGGAGAGGCTCCCACCTCAAATTACTCTCCAAGGGTATAAGCACGCATATTTTTTTGTTCAGGTTGTGATGGTGGCTTCCCATATCTCATTGCCGGAAAGTATGTCCAAGACTTCGGTGTGGTGGAAGAGGACTGCTTTCCTTACACAGCCCAGGATTCTCCATGCCTTTTCAAGCGCAGCTGTTACCACTACTACACTTCTGAGTACCATTATGTTGGTGGTTTCTATGGAGGCTGCAATGAAGCCCTGATGAAACTTGAGCTTGTTGAGCATGGGCCAATGGCTGTTGCCTTTGAGGTTTATAATGATTTCATGCTTTATAAAGAGGGGATCTACCATCACACTGGGCTGCAGGATGACTTAAATCCTTTCGAATTGACCAATCATGCTGTCTTGCTGGTGGGCTATGGTACAGACCCAGAAAGTGGTGAGAAATTCTGGATTGTGAAGAACAGCTGGGGCACCTCATGGGGAGAAGATGGTTACTTCAGAATCCGCCGTGGCACTGATGAATGTGCAATTGAAAGCATTGCAGTGGCTGCAACTCCTGTTCCAAAATTATAAATGTAGAGGTCTTCATCCAGTGCCTTGTCCTGAGCCATAAGAACATACCAGTTGTTGAAGACTCTGGTTGAAGTCTGTCCCCCAGCTTGAACAGGGCAGCTTTAATGAATTTTTCCAAAATAAGAGCAGTTTCCCTATGTGAAAGGATGAACAGTTTTAATTCTGCTCTGTGCACTGAAGGCTTCCTCTCGAGTCTGAAGGTAGATGACCTAGAATGGCTGTTTTGATAGCAGTGGTGATTAGTTATTTGTCACTGGCTATACAACTTCAGTTATGAGTTGCATTTTTTTCTGTGGACAATCTTGACCTTCAAATCTCAGAGGGAAGCATCTGCTGTGGTAATCTGTAACTACTTTGAAAGGACACTGTAGTGCCTTACTTCTCAGAAATCAGGAAGTCACTGCAATTTAGAACATCAGTGTGTATTGGGGAGGGACTGGGCAATTACACTGATTAAAAGGAAATTTTAAAGCTTTAAGTGTCCTGTGAAAACTGCATGTCAAACCCTTATAACAATAAAAATCAATTCTACATTTCAGGCTGTTACTAAATGTTCCAGTTCTGGATTTTATTGCTGTGCTTTGCAATTGATCATTTCAGAGTTCAATAAAAATCACTGCACTCCTATGGGAGCTTGTACTTGTGGAAGAAGTTGCTTCTTTGGTGACTTGTCTCTGTAAGTTTTGAGCTTCCTGTCAAGAACTTTTCGCTTTAGCAGGATCTAAGCAGATGGCAAAGGAGGCTGAGAGGGAACTACTAGTCTTACACCTGAAGCTGAGATATCACAACAGCACTGAGCAAGTTGTCCAGAAGACCAGTAGTCCAGGCTGGGGATATGGGACAATTCATTGAGTAAATTGCGAATTCCCCAGTAATCCTTTTTAAGGCCTTTCTGTTAATCTGTTGCCCTATTTCTTTCAAATATACAAGGTAGAAAAATAGAATTGCTACACTTGGAATTAACCATTTTTGAGCTGCAACACGGGACTTGGTTAACACCCACCTGAGTAAACCAGAGTGGCATAGAGGTGAGTTCCTGTTTCCTGAGTAGAAGACGACTTCTTTAGTAACCTGTTAAAATGTGACTGAAGTATTTCTATGCAAAATATACTGGGGTTTTTTTAGGTGTAGGGACATTTATAAAATATAGAAAAATGGAGAAATTGTCTGTAATCAAAATATCCCATTTAATTTACAAGGGAAAACTCTCCTCAGTAGCAGAATTTCACAAGAACTCCTGGACTTTAGTTTGCTCAATTTCAGGGGCAAGGGAAGGATAGCTTCATGGGCTTGGCTTTCTTTTCTTCAACCCCCTGCCAAATATTAAGTCAATGTTGGAAATTTAGTAGTTGTGTTTTTCCAGAATTGGAACAAGGACTTCTGAAATAACTCATATGGTGCATTGGATTGTTTTAGCAGAGGGAATTGGGGGGCAGGGGGAAGAGCAGGGCACTTGTTCTTTCCCGCTTGGATTATTTGGTGTTACTGGAAAACTGAGAGTCCCATTGAGGACTAAATCACTTGCAGAAGATAGTTGTCTTTGTGTAGGTGACCTGCAGGCTGTCCTGCCGCTGGTGGGTTGCTGTGGTTTCACTACACAGATAATGCATTTTGAGTATCCTGGGCATTTTGAAGGGTCAGTTCTTAACAAGCAGGCATTTTCATGAAGTTGTGGCTTTGTATGAGTGTGATAGCTTCTTTGATTTCTTTAATAGCTGTAGCACATGCAATTATCTTAAGAATAAGGACATAAAAGCTGGGTGGTTTTTTTTAATTATCTTTCACCCATTAGGAAATCAACTCGTTATCATAAAACTGTTGGTGACATCTATTGGCACTACAAATGTTGAAACATTCACTCTGCCTTATATCATGTTCGCTACATGTGTTTTGAATAATATTGTGTGTTATTTTCTTAGCAATTCCAACCTCTGTATGTCACTGCTTGGGTGTGGCAGCTCCACCAGCACTACTGTGAAGATGAGAGAGTTCTCAGAGTGGTCTGTCACTGTCACTGCCCCTGGTGACTATCATCAGACATGCTTTTTTGCCTCTGGCTGACTGATATGTGAACATCCCTGTTTTCTGTATTCCAGACTTGCTCAGAGGAATGTCAGCCAGGCTGATGGGGCTGATATGTGGCCAACATGACATACTTTGGATTCTCAACTTTTATTTGGGATTGTGGGTCAAGTACAGAAAGTACATTCAGGGACCACAAGCTGAAGACCAAGCAGAGCATTTCCTTTCCACAGGCCAAAAGGGATGCAATTGCAGGAGCTGGTAAACCTTACAAGTGAGAAGGTCCCACACTCCACTTTGTGGTGGTGCATGCTGTGACACACTTCACCCACTGGTACCCTTCCAGCTTCTGAGAAGTTTAGCAGTGGGACTAAGCTTGGCTTAGGTATACAGAAGGCTGGAAATTAACTGCTGCCCACAAATTGGAGATTTGGGTTTCTGAAACTTCACTATTTTTTTTAAGAGGCTATAATTTCTTTATATGGCTTCTACCTGTAAATTATGTGTTAGGTGAAGTAGCTTAAAAATGGGAAACATGCGATCACTCAGGAGAATAATTGCAGGGTTGGCAAATATATCTTGCAGTAAACACGTAGGGGCCCAATATATTTAACTTATCATGGAAGGTTAATAGATAATGTCATGGCTGATAAATACTTACAGGGAAAACACAACTGATTTTCAGCCTGGCAAACAGACATATTAAAAGTTGATGTTTTGAAAATTAATACAAACAGAGGATAAATAGGCTATAGCTGTTTAAAAATGAGTGTAATGAATCCTTAAAAACTATCAAGGACTGTGGTGAAGTCTCCATCACTGGAGTGGAGTGATCTTTCAGTTTGAGCACTGCCCCTGACACCAGAATTGCTCAGGGAATCCTGCAATTGGCTTATGAAGAATTTGTGGCTGGATCGTCATGGCTCCTTCCTGCACTGTGACCTGAGAACTGGAAACACAAGGTGATGTTTAGCTTCCAGAGTTGTCAGATGAACTTTACAACATAAAATTCTTAAAAAGCAACACCAGAGATTTTTTCCTAGGTTTGTTCAAAGTTAGGAAATTAGGAATGAGTAATTTTAGAGTTGTACTAGTCCAGGGGTCTTGGGAAGACAGGAAAAAATCAGTGTGCACCAATGAAGTTTACTAAAATGGCAAGCTCAGGAGAATGTTACAGTTTGATAGCTGGGGAATTTTGTGGTTTTTTTTGTTTTAATGACCTACACTTTACCTGTTGCTTTACTGCGGCCCTGAGGGGTCTTTGGTTTTCCTTGGAGGGGCGCTCTCCTCAGAGGGATGGCGCTGAAGAGAGCGGGCCTTCTCTCCCTCTGTTACCGCATGCGTGCTGAAGGCCGAAGATGGAAGAAAGAGACCAGCACACAATGAGGAACCAAAGAGAAAATACTTTATTTCAAGGGCACACCGACTTATATAGGGTCCGGTGTGCCACTCAAACTTAGGGGTGGAACATGGGAGGAACATTTACAAATAAGGAAAGGAACTAGGAGAGAGAACCATAACTGGGAGAATGTAGGCGGGGATTAACCAAGCATAACCAAATAAGGAAACCGGCAATGCTGCAGGGGTAAACCAATCAGGGGGTGAGTACGTGGGCTGTACAAAAGCAGTAATGGGGGGAAACCAAGGTCCTCAGGAAAGCAGAAATCATAGGGAAGTCAATGCAAAGGACAGAAGAGGGGTTCAACTTTACAAACCAGCAACTTATAACTTCAGAAATAATTAACTGGGATAGGGGTAGAAGGGCAAGGTAAGTATTTAGGGTTGAATCATTAGCTTAAATCCTTTAATTCCAGGCATAGTGTTGGATCCTTAAACCGTATTCTTTCATTGACAGCGCTTTCCCTCTCACACCTCTGAGGACGCAAGGTATTCTGGCTCCTCTTCTTGAGTATAAACCTCTCCTGGTTCATACACACTCTCCTTGCACTGACTTGTCATGTCTTCATACCCAGGGACACCCTCCAGGTCCTCATACACTAACTCTGGGACAGCCTCTCCCAGGAGGGAGCTTGTCCTCTCCCCATGAAGACTATCAGATCCCCCTCCAACACTTTACTGTTCATTGCTGGAGGCTAAAAATTAGCTTGTAAAATGAAGGTAAGAACATTGGGCCATTTTAAAAGGTTCTGCTAACATCAGACTTCTATGACCTCTGAAAATTTTAAGCTATATTGCTTAAATACTTTGATCAAGGTGTGATTTAAACAAGGTTGTAGGTATTAATGGAACACTCACAATGCTGTCAAATGGCGACTTTTGAAAAGCGTTTTTCCTCAATTTTTGTATTTTAGAAGGCAAAAATGCTGTGGGTTTTTTATTTTGGAAGACAGAAAGGAAGACCGGCTAGGGAAGGATTTTTTTTGTGGTTTCAGTCTTGACAAAGATGCATGTTTTACCAAGTTTTTAAGTTTTCAGTTTTTCATTCTTCCCTTTAAGGAAAAAAAAGTCATAGCATGCTTTTTTTCCCCATCAAATCATTAATTTCTTCAGAAAAACCATTTCTGGCATGTGTTAAATATCCCATTAAGACATCAAAGCCATCACTGATTTTACTTTCACCTCAATGGATGGAACTTACTTAACTGCTTGAGACAATCTGCAGGGACAGAGCTGCCTGATGTCACTAGAACTGTCTTACTTTGGGTTGAAATAACATAGGAAGTGGTGTGGTCTCCAGAATGTGGTGAAGAGCATGGTGTAACATCAGCAGCCTCAGGGATGTGATGCAGCAGTGGGTGAGGAGGGAGGTTTGGGAGGAGTCTGTGCCCAGGTCTACCTGTGACTGGGAGCTCCAGTGCATTGCAGGGGTAGGACAGGGATGGCTGGGGAGAATTCAGGTCACAGGTGGACTGAGCCACTGTGCTGGAGTGTCTGTCCTCCCTGTGTGTCTCACAGCACAGCCTTACTAATGCCCTCATTTGCACCATGAGAGCAAAACAGCACTTGAATTGTAAATTAAAGTGTATTAGTGAGGTCAAAAAGCCTGTGGTGGTGAACATTTTGTACCTAGACCATTTCATGGCTAGCTCTGGTTTACCCCACTGCAGTCCATAATACATTTGGACATATCAAGATATTTTTAAAAAAGATGATCTCAGTTGAACCTTGAATTGAAATTTTGAGGGTAAGCCTAAGGATATTTTAAAGAAAACACAACTCCTTTCCATATACTGAATGATAACGTGTACTGTGTCATAACCAAAGAAAAGGTGGGAACTTTGGCTACAGCATGAAATAATGCAGTATACTTGACTACCCCTTCTGAACAGCGATGTTTAAGTGAAATGTCTTGCACCTTGTTTGACTGAGAGCCAGAGTATCTTATGTGTTGAGGGGAAGTGTTGGGGAGTGCAGCTCAAGCAGGCTGAGATTTCACTGCTGGTTGCTATGGCTTCTGGATGTGCTGCAGGCTGGAGCAGCATGTGGGCATGTGTATCTGTATGATTATGTTTCCCAAAAAATAAGAAGCATTTAATGGCAGCTGGAAAGTTATTAATAACCTGCAACTTGAGGAGGTGGTCAGGTGCAGGATATTAACAGAGCATCAGTTTTTGTCAGTTCCCTTTGAATGACAGGTGAAGCAGGAGGAGGAGAGGTTAAAGCGCTTTTGTACAGGCTAGGGGGAAACAGGCATGCACATATGCAGAATTCTTCTATATCTGTAATAAGAAAGGCACTGACATGTACTTCTGCTAATTATTCCTAATTGTTTCATCTGGATCAGCTGGCTTGATCAAGCAGATGCTATTTAGCATGAGATGTACAAGCTAAATTAAACTCGCTCATGGTAACATTTCACTAGGCTGATAGTTTAGCCTACTCTTCTCCAAGCACATTTTGATATTTGCACTTTAAAATATATATATGTATACATGTTTATACTTGAAGTGATCCTTGGGACCTCTGACTTATCCCATTAAATAAAGAATATTTTTAAGGGCTCTGTAGAAGAACTGATATGACTAGCAATATGACAGTTGATAAATTTTAAGTATGATCATAATCACCAAACATATTGAAAGGGATGTCTTTGCCCTAGGAGGATTTCAGAATCTTGAAGAACTTTGTACATTTTTAAATGTCCAGCAGTTCCAACCCATGATGCCCTTCATGTAAGATGGGGAAAAAAAATTAAAACCATTAAGTAACCATACAGAATCCTTATAATTGTATTTAACAAAGAAAACATAATACATACAGCATGTGGATTGTTTAAAACTTCATTTAATTACCTTTTCTATTATTCTTATTTAACACTTGTAACAGTAATATTGTTCTGTGTAGTGTTTAGCCACAATAAATAGGATTTTTGGCTTGGATTGCACGTGGGATTCCCTAAGGTTTTTCTTCTCATTAGCGTTGATGACTGAAGGAAACTGAGTGTCTCAGAAGACAAATCTTCCTGAAAGCAGGCCAGCCATGACCTCTGGGAGCACACCTGGAAATGGGGATACCCAAACCAACTCTCTCCTGACTTTTGACTTCCTACTCTGCTCTTCGTCTGTGCCGCTTCTTGCCCTCAGACCTATTTCTGCATCACAGTTCAGGAACATCTTGAGCCCACTTAAAATCCTGATCCTATTCTGGGACTTTCTCACTTCACCCTGTAGGTGTTTAGGCATAAACAGGAATACTCAAAAAGTTTGACATCTGGGTGACTAAGTCTGCAGTCCTACTATACTTTGCTTTCCATGAAGATTTCCTTCTAAATCTCGTACATTAATATGTCTGCTGAGGCTGTTAGTTTTGTCACTCACATTTCTCCCTCATTTTCCGAAGTCCTCCATTAACCTTGGGATTATATGCACAGGTCTAAATTTCAGCAGGAAAATAACCAGGAAACTACATCCAGCTGTCAAGGGGAAAAAATCGATTACAAGAAATGGACTGAAAGGCCGAATCAAATACATAAAACTCAGCAGTGGGATGATAAAATATAAGCAATGCAATGTGTCTTTTCACAGAATGTTTCTGTTTTCTGTGTCTGCTGCCTTGAAGAAAAATAGAAATAGGGTGATTGCATCTTTCTGATTGCTGGGGGCTGATTTTTAAGCTGTAACATTTTTAATTAAAGAGGCTGGCAAACCAGAACTCAAGCTCTATCTTATCCTTTAGGATTGTAGAGGTTTGTGATAGCAGCATTAAAACTTGTCTAAATGGACTATGAATGAGACCATCAGGGTGTGGACAATGAAGAATATCAGGAGATGAGCTATAGGAAAGGCAAGTGCTACTGGCACCTGGGTTGACAGCCTGTTAAGTTCCCAGCACATCTGCATGAAGTACATCTGGACACCCAGAACAGGTAACAAAGGGTAACCTAGAGCAAGGGACATCCTAAAAGAACAGACAACCTAAAGGAAAATCATTCAATGGTTTGGGTTGTAAGGGACCTTAAAGATCCAACTCCCTCCCCACATAAGCTTGTATACCACCCACTAGAGCAGGTTGCTCAGGACCTGATCCAACGTGGCGTTGGACACTTCCAGTGATGGGGCATCCACAGCTTCTCTGGGCAACCTGTTTCAATGCCTCATCACCCTCACAGTAAAGAATTTATTCCTAATATTTAATCTAAATTTCTCCTAATTTAAAGCTGTTCCCCCTTATCCTATCCCTGTCTACCCGTGTAAAAAGTCGCTCTTCCTCTTTTTTAATAAGCCCACTTAAGTACTGGGAGGCTGTGATAAGGTCTCCACAAAGCTGTCTCTTCTTCAGGCTGAACAACCCCATCTCTCTCAGACTGTCTTCATAGGAGAGGTGCTCCAGACCCCAGATCATCTTTGTGGCCTCCACTGGCCTCACTTAAACAGGTCCACATATTTGCTGTGTTGAGGACTCCAGTTCTGGACACAATACTCCATATGGGGTCACAGGAGAGCAGAGTAGGGGGGGAGAATCCCGTACCTTGACCTGTTGGCCATACTGGTTTTGATGTAACTCAGGATACAGGTGTCTTTCTGGGCTGTAAGTGTATGTTGCAGTGTTATATCCAGCTTTTCATACATAAGAACTCTCAAGTCCTTCTCCACAGGGCTGCTCTCAATGAGTTCTTCTCCCAGTCTGTACTCGTGTCTGTGATAACCCTGACCCAGGTGCAGCACCTTGCACTTTGATTTGTTGAACTTCATGAGGTTCTTGTGGGCCCACTACTAGAGTTTGTCCATGTCCCTCTGCATGGCATCCATTACTTCTGTTGTGTCAACTGCACTGCTCAACTTCATGTCATCTGCAAACTTGCTGAGGGAACACTTGATCCCACTGTTATTGATGATCATTGATGAAGATACTGAAGAGCAGCAGTCCCAAGACAGAGCCTTAAGGGATAACACTCATCACCAGCTTCCACCTGGACACAGAGCCATTGATCAATAAATAAATAAAAAAGATAAAAGGACAGATCACCTACTTTTGACAGTAAGAGGTGGTGGTAAGAAGAAATGAACAAATCCTTTTCAGCAGTTTACAGGTGAAAAGACTAGATACTTTAATAAGCAAAACCTAACACTTCATGGAAGTGGAACAGAATGGAGAGCCAAGATCACAACCATTTTCAAACATGAAGCAGCACAAGTCTCATGCAAAACCAGCACCTGAAGGTTAACCTAGGAATGAGGAGATAATTGGGTCTGGGCTGCTGGCGTCCCTTTTCCTTTCCGCTGTTACAAGAAAACCTAGCCAAAGCACTTGGATATATGTGGTTGTAGGTAAGCAGAGTATTTTAACATAGAGCATGGCACTTGTAAGAAGGTGAGTGTCAGAGTGTTGCTGTACATTTTAAAATAGAATTACTTTCCCTTCCTATAGGTATTGTGTTGAGTTTCACTGTGCTGCTGCTAGAGAAGCACTGTTAATTACGACAAAATCTCTGGCTTAAGAGTTCAACTACAGGTCTCCAAGTACAGTTCCTTTCCTCAGTGTTAATTTGTGTGGTGTTTTGAACCCATGAACAATCATGTATGGCAAAGCTCTTGTTTACCCTCCAGTTTGTTTACACCCTTGCCGGCAATCCCACTTCCACAAAGAAAAGAAATTCTGGCTCTGCCAGGACAAGCAATGGTCCTCTTACTGGGGTTATGGATCAGGTGAAAAAAATCATTGCTGGGAGGTTGGTTCCTGATTGAAAGGGCAGCTGTCTCACTGCTAAAATGTCTTCCAGAATGGGTAGGGACTTTTTTGTTCACTTGAATAGTGCTAAAACCAGAATAAAAGTGGTCAAAAAATGTGAGAAAAGCTAAACAGTCCTGGTATTTCTGATTTACATTGGGATTTTTTATTGTTTTGTAATGTGTTCATGAGAAAGCTACAAAGAGGGAAGATCTGATAAAAATGAGAATTTTCAGCTGCTTGGTAACATGCCCTGCCATTCCTTTTATATATATGGAAGGAATATATTGTGTGTATGTATGCATACACACACAGAAAGCACTTTTATTTCCTCTTTTCTTACAGTTGAGAACACTGAAAAACACAATCTAGAAATCCTTCACCTGATGGACTGAGATTCATGCAGTGTTGCTTATCCTTCTTATCTCTATTTTTCGTTTGTCTTGCCTGTTGAGATAAGGCTTCCAGGATGAGGCCTGGCCACCATCCAGGGTTGGAGCAGCATTCAGCATGCAGGAACCTTTTTTATTGAGCCCTGAAGCGCTACTCTGATAGCAGGCTGAATTACAAGCAATAAAAGGTGAAAAGAACCTAAGCCCAGCAGTGTCTTTATAAGCACTTTTATTTTGTCTTACTTCCTTTTCAAAGACTTGTCTCTGGGCATCAGGAAAAAAAAGTGGCCTCTTGGCTGCTCTTTTGGGGTCAAGTGGTTCCTTTGGGAAGGGTAGCAGCAAAAGAAGAGCCTGGAGGATGAAGGGAAACTAATCTAAAGACCAAAAGGCACCAGGTACTGCCAGCCCTCAGAGGAAAGCAAGAGTAGGCCTTCTCTTGGTATCACAAGGAGTCTACATGAAGGCTGCTGAGAGTGGGGAAAGCTTGAAAAGTGTGGGCAAGAGAAAAGGAATGTGAACCTGCGATGCAAGAAGATGATGGGTGTATCTTCAACTCATGTAATGGGCAACTACAGTAAAACTTTTCATCCATAGTGACCAAAATAACTTGGATGGACCTGCTCCTTAAACTGATTATATTCCTGAATGTCTTTTTTTTCTACTGTTATTAGAAATATTCTTACATATTAAGGCAATCCCACACATCTGGAAGAAACTTCAGGTCCTCATGGGAAACTTCAGTCATCCTGATTATTTGCTGCAATTGACAGGTTGGAAAACTGAGCAGAGATGACTGTCATAAAGCTTCACAAGGGAAAGTGCCAAATCCTGTGGCTGGAGAGGCATAACCCTAAGTACCAGTGCACATTAGGGCCAGCCAGCTGAAAAGACCTTTGCAGAAAAGGTCCAGGGGATCATGATGAAAGTTGAACCTGAGCCTTGTAGCAAAGAAGCCAAACATTCTCCTGAGCTGTGTTAGGCAGAGCATCCCCAACAGGTTGAGGGAGGTGATCTTTCATCTCTAATTAGCACTGATGAGATACAGCTGGAGTGATGTGTCCAGTGCTGGACTCCCCAGTACAAGACATAAGGACAACTGAGTCCAGCAGAAGAATGCAAAGATGATTTAGAGCTTGGAGCAATCAAGAAGGGCCAAGAGAGCTGGGACAGTTCAGCTGGGTGAGCAGGGTGTTGGACTCAGTGATCTCCGGAAGTACTTTCCCACTTCAATGGTTCTGTGATATTTTAAATTACAATGACTACAACTTACAAATTATACTGCTGATTAAATTTTATCAGGTAAAGGGAGCATCTTTTGTTTCTTTTCATGGTTTAAATTTGCAGTTTCAAGGGAAATGATTTAAGCTAAAGCTTATTAATTTAGAATCTGCTCTTACAAATATTTCTGCATATGAAATGGATGCTTCTGGGTGAGCACCATTAAAGATTGATAGTCTCCAAGAATCAGAATTAAATCTACATGAACTGGACAAAACTTTTGCTGTTGTGATTCAGCCCTGTTCTTGAAGATGATTTTCTCTGTGGAGGTGAGGACAGACTAGTCTCTAAGCTCCTGCTATGATTTTCGGTACCTGAAGAGGGTTAAAACTGCTGCACTGTCAGTATGGTCCAGGCTTTTGTTGATTAGCTTCATAGTAGCATTCCTGAAATGGGTGTGACGCTTCCATGTGGAGCCTCAGTGAGTGCCCTTATACTTCGCTTATTGAATCTGAGATACAACTGTGTTCCTTTGGAACTGGCACATTTCAGACTAAATCTGTGCTGTATGATGCTTTCCCTGCTGTCTGGCCTCAGGGACAAGCCATTTTACTGTTTCCAGAGTATAACTGACCCCCTGTTATTAGATTTTACCCTTGGCAGACATTCTGGTCCTTCCCCTTATTGCTTTTTGAGTTGCACTGTGTTCATGCATTCCCAGGTGACTGTTCAACCACACTTGATGTAAAATGCACTGAAACCCATCTAAGATTTTACTGCAGCCTCCAAAGGATAGACCTTAACTTGGATTTTATTAGGCAATGTGGATCTATATATAAAATACCCCTCCATCCTTGAGAGAGCGAATCACATCAAATTATTATTAATTTTTGAGTCTGATGGAATAAAAACATGTGTTTGCATCTGAGCACTGACTGCACTCACACAGGGCTGATGGATATGGAAGGTATGTTGGAATGTGCAGTAAGTACCCTAACTGGGTCCCTTTATCACACTAAGAGTTTGTAATTGTGAGAGAGCCACAAACTCTCGCTCTTTTAATACAATGTTTCATGCACCCATGGGCTCTTTGGAATTTCTTTTCCTGTGTTTTCCCTTTTTCTCTGCCCTGAATCCTATCTTGCCTTCAGGTCTGGCCTTGTGAGATCTCTAACCCTAGCAACAGATCTATTACCATAGGGGGCAAAATTGCACCCTCAGCCAGTAACTCATGCCTGTTTAAGACCGTTGACATACCTGAAGGAGAGGATGATATCCCGAGGGACTTAGACAGACTTGAGAAGTGGGCACATGGGAATCTCATAGTTTAAGAAGACCACGTGCAAGGTGCTGCACCCGTGTTGGGGCAATGCCCAATATCAACACAGGCTGGGGGATGCACAGATTGAGAGCAACCCTGATGAGAAGGACTTGGTGCTGGTGCATCAAAGGCTGGGCATGAGCCAGCAATGTGCTCTTGCAGTCCAGGAAGCCAAATATGTCCTGGGCTGCATCAAAAGCAGCGTGGCCAGCAGGTTGAGGGAGGTGATTCTGTCCCTCTACTCCACTCTTGTGAGACTCCATCTGGAGTACTGCATCCAGCTCTGGGATCCCCAACACAGGAAAGTGTTAGGATCCAATTATTAAGAGATACCTCTGCCTGAATTAAGGTGCAAATGAGACCATAGGCCAAAGTCAATAGTACAGATTTTGTTTAACAGGAAATGTGAGGTAGAGAGATACAAAGAAATAGTAAGAGAGAGAGAGTTGCTTGTGAAAGACAGTGAGAGAGAGACAGTTTAAGGAAGAAGATAAAGACATCACCACCATGTGGACTCTGACAGCATCCCTTTGGTCCTCTTCTTCTGGTCTTCTCAGTGGTGGTGATCCCAGAGTGTTCTTCTGGAGGTACTACTTTTATACAGGCCAAGTCCTGCGTATCTACAGGGCATAGGTGCCATGCCTGCAACTTGGGCTGGCATGGGTGTAAACAGTTGTTTTCTTTCCCACTGCCTGCACAGTGAAGTTTTGTCTGTTGTGCTAATTCCAAACCTTCATCTCTATTTAGGCATGAAATTAACACCCTCCTTCTCTCACAGTTTGGCATGGTGGCAATTTTTTGTCCAGATAGGTCACCCAGATCTACCTTACCATGCCTGGTGTCTTCCTGTTGTTGCCATCTGCACTTATCTTCAGTTCCTGTGGAGTGGCTTATCTTATAGGAACTTTCTTCTTTTAAAGTGTTTTGAGGCAGTTAACTGCATTCTTTAAGTCCTGGCAGAAGGACAGTGACCTGTTGGAGTGAGTCCAGAGGAGGGCCACCAAGTTGGTCAGAGAGATGGAGCACCTCTCCTATGAGGAATAGCTCAGAGAATTGGGACTGCTCAGCCTGGAAAAGAGAAGGCTTTGCAGTGACAAAATTTGGGCTGCCAGTACCTGAAGAGAACTTAAAAGAAAGATGGGTCAACACTATTAACAACAGCATGTAGTGACAGGACTCAAACTGAAAATAGATTCAAACTGAAAACAAGTAGGTTTAGATTAGATATTAGGAAAAAATTCTTTACTGTGGGAGTGGTGAGGCACTGGAACAAATTCCCAAGGAAGCTGTGAATGCTCCATCCCTGGAACAGTTCAAGGCAGGGTAGGATGGGCCCCTAAGCAACCTGGTCAAGTGAAAGGTGTCCCTGCTCAGGACAAGGGGGTTGGAACTAGGTGGTGTTTAAGGTATCCTTCCAACCCAAACCATTCTATGATTCTGTGTTTCTATGATTCTGTGATTCTATGAGTAGGGCTGTAAGTGTAAGGTTTTAGATGTTTTCAAGAACTGTAGTTCCTGAGATAAAATAGACACTGCCGTCCAGACTTTGCTTTATAGAACAGCTGCAACATAATTCCCAAGAGGCATCATATTAAATCTATATTGTTATGTTATTGATAGAGTGATTTCAGCCAGGGTGTAGACTGAACTTTTAAAGAGTGACAATAATTGAGTGCAGGGGTTATAAATAATTTCAGAGCAGTAACATGCCATCTGACTATAAAAACTGCCTGGTACTTCTATTGGTTTGCATAAACATTTGTTTAGATATTCCTTGAGGGATTTTTCCTGATAAAGTGTATTTTCTGTTAAGTTAATTATAAGTTAAGAAGTTCATAATTTAATCAAAAGAGTGCTCTATCTATGTTTGATAAGTCAATAACCATTCCACTATGGATATGTTTGAGGAGTCAACAGAAATTTTTATGTCTTAATACCTAAAATCGCTGGAATGGAAGAAGGAAAATCCAAATTAATTGTCTCTGGTCTAAAAATAAAATTGGGGAAAACGTACCATTTTGTTAAAGCAACCTCTTTCTTTGTGACACATTATTCTTGTCATGATTGACCATTCCCATAATGAAGTCATTGAATATGCTATGACTGAAATGAGGAAGACAATATATTAATAAAAGATGAGCAGTCTTCTGTGTAGCTAACAACTCAGTATTTATTCCATACCCCAAGATTAATACAGAGGTCAGGTAAAAAACTCTGTGTAGAATGTCAATATATTTTTTTTTAAAAAAAGTAGAACATAAAATAATTTTTTAATCTATCGTATTGCTTTATATATATGTGTGTGTGTGTGTGTGCATGTACACACACACAGATATGTATTAACATGTCTCTGGATTATAGTGTTATTTATACCATATTAAGATCATATTAAGGCCAATCCTTTGAAAACATCCAAAGCTACCGGGGATAACAGTAATAGCTGTGCTGTGAAAACCCTACGTAATTAGATGGCAGTCTTTCTAGTACATATATTTCTAATAATCTGTATGTGTTTCCTTTGACAAAAAGTATTACCTTGTAGCTTTGATATGTCAGATAACATTGTCATTTCTAAAAGGTATGTTGATAACAACTCTGGTGCTCAGGGTTGATATTCTTTTCTGTGCTATATGCCACACAAAGAGGAGTGATAAAATCCAGTATGCAGTTATGCTGTCCTTGATTCCTGTCAGTGTAATTGCATCTTCAATTTTACATTTCTCTCAAAGACGTCTGTGAATGACAGCAAAATAGTGAGGAATTCCTGAAAATTACACTGTAAAATGAGTCTCATTTTCATGCAGAGGTCAACAGAGTCTGTAATGCCTTAATTTGATGTAATTTTTTTAAATGTTATTATTTACAATTGAGATGTGTAGAATTTGTATAAATTCCTGCCAATTAAAATAGAATGTTAATAGACTATTAATATTAGTATAGGTATTAAAATGGAGATAGCAGAGTGTTGGATGACACAACTGTGGCAAATAGCATAGTGGATAAGCAGAAAATACAAAAATAAAACAGCATAGATATACATAATGTCACATGGAATTTCAATTTTTTTTTTTAATAACAATTTAATAAAGTTTATAGTGTATGTCTACTAGAAATAACACAGGCAACCAAAACATAAACACAGAAATATAAACCAAATTCGTGGCATGTTTACGTGTTCTTATTGCCTGGACATTGCTGAAGAACCTGAAGCAGTACAATAAGCGTTCAGAGGCAGCATCTGGTTCTCCCAGCCTAACAAGTTACTCAGCTGACAGTGCTACCTACCTACCTGTGGGTGGCAAATGCAAGGTAGTATGGTTTATATTAGCTGTCCTTAAGTGTGGTCTCAGCTAAGGCAGATCTCATTGCATCAGCTCCAGGCTCTGAGCACTTCCCTGGACACCTCTGCATGCAGATCACTGAGTTGCAGTAGACTGGTAGAGTTCATGAAGGGATCAGCTGACATCATCAAACAAGTCTTGCAGTGATTGCTTAGGTCATTATGAACCCAAATTATTTGCCTTCTCCCACAACAGTGCTGCACCAGGGATGCAGAGTAGTAATACCTCGACACCTCCCTGCCCCAGTGCCTTCAGATGACAAGGAAGCCAAACCAGTACAGGCACATAGTTCTGAAAAGGTGGAGGAAGGCAAGGATGAGGGCCTTCCACACTTCAGGAGCATTTCAGCAAACAGTGTCTATAAAAGCTAGCTCACTGTGAAGTTAGGAGATCTGGGTACAACTTTCACTCATCAAGGTGTTTCAGTCCATACTTCACTTGAGCTCAGCAAATCATCCCTCTAACTGCAATGAACTCTCCTAGGTGCTCACCCCACATCTGAACACCTCAGTGAACATCTCACTGGTAGCCCTACTGCCAACCCAGGGTGACCTTGATTAAGCCTATGAGGAGCTCATTGTACCAGGATGCTGCTGAGGCCAAGAATTTAGCCACGTTCAGAGAAGAATTGGAGACTTAAATAAGTAACACGATTATCCAGAGCTATTATAGCTAATGCTAACAAAAACTTTGGAAGAGAGGTAAAGCCTCATGTTTCTGGGTGTAGGCCAATCTCTAACTACATTTACTAATAGCCTAAGACCCCCAGTTACCAAGTACCTGCTTTCAGCGACCTCCCACACACTGTTCTCTGAACACTGGCCATCATCAGAAAAGGATAAAAGATCAGATGTAATTTAAACCTCATCCGAAACAGCAATTACATAGTTTCCCAAATTGCTAAAACTCTCTCAGCCTGTTCTTTGTTTAAGCTCAAAAATGGGGAAATCTTCAGCTTTAGAGGGGAATGTTGAGTGCTTAACACTGCTTGAATATTGGATCCTCTCAGGAACTGGTGCTGTGAAGGCAAGAATTCACAGACCACACACTAACAGTAGTTACAATAATAATATTGAATTGTGCAAAGCTGCTAATTGATTGAACTGGTTTACTTCTCAAATTGTAGTCTTTTATGATATCCATAACAAAAGAGGCTAAGCCCTTTAAAATTTTCTCTCCAAACACAATACAAATGACAACTTGTTTTGGGAAAGACAATTTATTTTATTGAAAAAAAAATCATTTTATTAAAAATAAAAAGTTTCAAGGAAAATAAGACATTTTTCTCCTCAAAGTGCCTATTTCCATTTTGTGTGTTTGTATATATTTATATGTGTGTATCTATTCAAACTTTAAAGTTTGACTTTAAAGGCTGATTATAAAAGATTGCATAATACCAGTGTTCTGAATTCTTTGTCTACTAAAGTCCAGCTTTTGGACAGATGACAAAATTCTAATGCCATCACAGTGCACATTTGGGTAAGTACTCCATCAAATAATATTTCAATAAGTGTAAAATGTGTTTTCATTTTATCAAGATTATCAATAAACATAAAAATCATTCATTCTTGAGATGCACACAATATTAAAATTTTGAGGATTAGCTATCAAAGCTGTTAAAAGAATCAAACACCCCTAGGCAATGGGTAGATGTCTCCACTAGGCTGCCTAGGTAAAATTTGTTGTGTTCTTCATTTAAAATATAGGGACAGTCATGCCAGTGAAATGATTTACTCAAATGGATTCAGTTGTTTGCAAGTTTGAGGTCACTTGTTTTGGAAAACAGAAGACTGTTGAGGCACTGGCATTCATGTGCCCTAATGCTGTTACGCTTTCATAACTTCTGATTATCGGAGTCATGGGATAAACCTGGATTTTTTGCATTTTAGAGTCCAGTTGTATGAAAAAAACAAAACATAAACTGTGTGCTGCATTCAGATCAGAGCATACTTATAAGTATAGACAGACAATCACAATTATGGTAATGAAATTAAAAAATATGTATCTACTATAATTAAATTCATACAGCCCTCCTAGTATGGAAACAAGTAAAGATGTTGCTTATTGCTAAAACTGCCACTTCTAGTGCTGAAATTGCATTCACACTGACTTACATGGATTTAAAACCAAATCACATCTAAAGTTAAATTCACAATAGTTTAACTTTTGCACTTTGATGGAGGCAGGAAACCTCTGAAGGAAGATTTCTGCTTCTTTTGCAGGGACCGGCATCTTAAAGACATCTGGAAACAAGCACAGGGTGAAAAATTATTACCAAGGCAGTAATTTAAAAAACATGCGTTAAACTAATGCACAACCGGAATACTGTCCTTCCAGCAAGGATCAAAACAGAGGACAGGACTGTTGCATGAATTTTCCTGCAAAGTCTTTAGCAGCCAGACTAATCCCAGACACACCTCGTGCTGACCTTTACACACATACACAGAAAAGTTTCTGGGAGACTTCCTTCCCCCAGTCCTTACTTACTTCATCTCCCAGTAGGGCTGCCTGCTGGACCTGGTGATCCTGCTTCTGTACAAAGGGAGAGAGCCTCCACCTACCTTACTCTCCTTTCTTCCCTCCCCAGTTCCTCACTCCCTCTCTTCCCCTCAGGCTGGCAGGACTCCTCGGGCAGAGCATGCAATCAGATTGCAGGGAGCAGCCAAAGCCACAGGAAAGATGCAGAAGCACAACCAGAAGGAGCACCTCTACAAGCTGCTGGTGATCGGGGACCTGGGAGTGGGCAAAACCAGCATCATCAAACGTTATGTCCACCAGAACTTCTCCCCACACTACCGGGCCACCATCGGGGTGGACTTTGCTTTGAAGGTGCTGAACTGGGATGCAGAGACAGTGGTACGGCTGCAGCTCTGGGATATTGCAGGTGAGTACAGAGGAGAACCCTTTGCCCCACAGCCCAACCAAAGACAATGCAAACTATAGACCCAAATTCATTTGTACTCATTTAAAAGTTGGAAACCACCGGTGCCTATGCAGTGAGGGAGAGCAGACTGAGGAGAGAAAACTTTAAGTGCAGATTGACATGTAGGAGTTTCTCTAAAGCCAGCAGACTCCCAGACCAGGGGTGTCAGAGTGGAACCTGTGCTGCCTGGTTTTTCTCCCAAGCCCTTGGACACGTGCAGGGACACAGGCACCTTTCCCAAATGCCCCAGTTGTTTCCCTGCAGCTGTCGATGTTCGGTTTTGCCTCCTTAGACTAATAGATCTCTGTGACAGAAGGGAGAGTAGTAAGAATGTCCTGTTACATCTGTTTAATTTGGTGGAATAGATGAGGGATTCAGTAATATGATTAAAGTTATTTTTATAGTTTGAAAAATAAAGCAAAAGTATAGCTGAGTTACTTTATTGAAATACTTTCCTTTTTCCTGTCCTTCCTCTCTGTCCTACTTTCTCTCCTTCAGCCCAATGAAAACAACTTCTGATGTGCTTGGAAAACAGAACTGTTTCTATTTGGCAATAATCTTGGTTGTTAAAGGTATAATTACTCATGCTTCATTAGCCTTATTCCAACATCGATTAAAAAAAACATAATTTACCCTGTGCAAGGAGAAAAAGAGTAAAGAAGTCCAGCTATCCCCACATGCATACGTAATTAAACCACACAGAATCTGACATTGTTGTGCTTCAGAGTTTTTATATTCGGCTTCAAATTAAAACCACAAGTGTGGGGGTTTTTGCCAACCTCATGTTGGAAATTAATAGTTTTTGTTTCAGTCCACAAAATAAGTTTATCTTGATGACATATTTCACATGCTGTAAGTAATAATTTTTCATTTAGTGAATGTAGGAATCCAAGTAGAGCTATAACACAATAGAGTACAGCATAAAGGAGGGCATTTAAAAACTCAGTTAAATTAAGAAGTTACTTTCATTAAGTAAGGAATAAAGGTGAACTGCTGTTAGGCAACTGTGCCAGCCTGTGGCCTGAGCTGTGGGTTCAGTGATCTAGTCTGGAACAGTACGGAGTAAAAGTGGTGAAATGAGAAAATTCTTGACATTCTTATCAGAGGAGGGCGTGCCTTTCTTCTGTACTTAGCTGTCTCATGTCTGAGCTCTGAATTTGGCACCAAGGTACTACTTATGCAACAACGCTGCTTTATGCAAAACATGTATAAACTCAGCCTTTTTGCACATCATTACAGTCCTGGGGTTTTATGGCATTAAATACATATACGCTCAGTTTTCTTTATTAAAAGTTGGAATATTGGGGAAAACATTTCTTTTATTGCTCAGTAGTGATTGATGAAAACAACAAATACATACACTGCCAGCAAAACTTTTCGGCATGAGAAAAAGCATTTAATAGTAAATTCTAGGTGCATCAGGGACTTAAAGAATGTATTTTGCATGCCTTGTTTCAGAGATTTATTACACTACTAATCATGTGCTGGCAGATCATATGATGTAGCTTTCAGTCAGGCTGCAGAAGCAATTACACCTAGTTGTAGTACTGAATGACTAGCATGCTTTCTGAGTTATCACACATAACAGAGAGAATTACAGCATCATACTAAATTTCATATGAATTGCCCAATTCAAAGCATCACTGTGAAGGTCAAGACAGTGGTTGGTAATAAAAAAGAGTTGCTGTCTCAGTTTTAATGACTTTTGTGTAAGGAGCTTTAGCTGTTGCTGGCTGTACCTAGAAAGCAAGTTCTGTAAGCAACACACTGAAGTCAGATCATTGTGGTGCAGGCATAGAAGTTATCATGAATAAGGCATCTGGATGGTGAGAAAAAAAAAGTGTTTTAAAAATGAAAGAGAAGTAAAATTGATTGTAAATATGGAGGGAATGGAAGTGGTTTTTCCTGGCTGTGGCTGGTCCTGTATCACCATTTGCAAAACAACAAATATGCAATGAGAAGAGAGAGGAAAATAAAATCTCTGGTCTCAAAACATCCACTATCTTTTGGTAGAATCTCTGGTTTTAGGTCATGTTTAGCTTTGGGTGTGAAGAAATAAATTTTTTGGTCTCTGACCAAGCTGAAAGATGTTGGCTTAGTATTCAGGACATCTTGAATTGAAGAAAATGCTCAAATATATCAAGAATATTTCATATCAGTATCTATATATAAATATGTATTTATATGTGTATGTATATAGAGATATCAGGTATCATTTTAGTTCTTGTATCCTCTTCCCCCCTCCATCATGCAGTCAGTGAATTTAGTACCAAGCATATATGTACTCTTCCTTGGACTTCACACTATGGATCAGTGGGTGGTAAATTGTTTAACAATCTAGAAATCATTTTCTCAAAAATGTTTTGAGTAAAACCAGTGTCAAGCTTATATATGTTATTAGTAGGATTTATATACATGGTGACTTAATTGGAGGAGTGACTTATTCCAGCTGTGGTAGGAGCAAGCAGTTTACCCTGGTTTACCCTTATCATACACAAGAAGAAAAAGCAAATTTGGTACATCTGGTGCCATCTAATTTCACAGTTAAATGTAGTTAATGTATCTGTAACATTTTTTTTTTTTTATTTTTTAATTTGGTCAACAAAACTATAATAAGATCTAATAGTTAAATGGTGAAACTGCATTTATTTAGAGGAGAGAGAAATGCTGAACAACAAGGACAATTAAACATTAGAAAAATTAATGAAGGGATAAAGTAGTCTCTGCATCACACATTGTTACATTAAGACAGGGGTTTTGACACAATATATTCCTGAAGCTGTGTGTGTTAGGCAGGAATAATTGGACTAAACTTCATGGTTTATGATGTTATGATGTCTGTAACAATACACTGTCATTAAAATCTATTAATTTATATCTGATTCAGTGAAGTGCCAAAGTTTGAAGTGACTAAATTTTTAGTATTATGTATGAGAGGAGACATACATGATAAAATTCCCTATTATTTCTTCACAACAATTCCATTTTATTTCACTGAATGTCCCAAATTAATAGTTTTGGTGTTCTGTTGAACCATGCCATCACCTCTACTTCTGTGCCATACAACTTTAAATCTTTCTCCTCAATTTCTGTCTTTATTTCCTTATCTTTTCTGCTGACTCTTTGTGAGTGTCTTTTAAATTCCTTAATGGATTGCTAGAAGGAAAGCTTTAAAGAAACTCTTCATTGTGTTTTGCACAAGGCTGCTGTGGATGCAGGCCTGCAGATGCAGGCTGGCACACTGTGTCTTAAGAAAACAGCCATTGCAGACAGCAGATCTGGATGTATCTGCAAGGCTGCTCTCCATGCTGCTGTCTGTGTTTCATGCCCACACAGCCTGGGGATCTCTCTGAAGACCAGCCTTAGCTTCAAATTTACAGCAGGGAGTGGCTCTGAGTGCAGTGGGAAGCAGAGCAGCACATCAGCTCCTTTTCCACAGCTGCCTCAGCATCTCCCTTATCACTCCAGCTGTGTATGTGTGGGCTGGGTTATTCATTGCTACCAAAAATATGTTGATTTGCTTTTAGAAGGCTGGTTCTCATAAGGAGTTGGACCAATGCTTTGGAGACAATACCAGTAGGGAAAAACAGTTTTGTTTCTTTTCCCTGTCATTTTCACCTTTGGAAACAGCAGTCTTTGCACAGATGTAGGCAAGTGTCTCTGCAGTTGTGAAGTTTTTAAGACATTTCTGCTTCAGAAGGAGCACGCAGACTGCTCACTAATGCAAGGCACAGCACATCCTCAGCATTTTAGGCTGCTAAGCATTGCAGTACATATGCATAAATAAGATAGTCATGGTGATTTCAAGGCTAAGTTACCTTGAAATTGCTGTTCTGCAAACATAAATAAGTCCTTTGCTGTGAGGGTTTTTATTTCAGTACAGATTTGTGGTGGGATCTGTGAGCCAGATCTTGCCAACAGTCTGCTATTCCACATTCTGGAGTGGTCAACATCACCTCAAGGCTTGCTTAAGTTTCAATCCATGAAGACAATCATTTGAATTCAAGTGTGAATATTCTGAAAGTGTTTTGAAGTGAAAGATAAAGAAATGTTTAAATCCTCTCTACTGTTTCCAGCTTCTCAGTTTTAACTGGGGGCTCTCTGTAAAGCATGGTGGTTTCCAAAAGCATTTGTTTCTCAGCATGAGGGAAAGTGCCAAGAAGTAAAACCCATTGTAAAACTTCGCATTTGGCAGTTTTAATCAGTTTTTAATTTGCACCACACTTCAGATGCTGTGGGCAAGATAGTAGAAATTATCTGAATTTTAGCACGTTACCATTAGTTTTTACAATTTTATCAGAGATGATAGTGATCAGTGAAAATTGTAGATTTCTGTACAAATTTATGTGGGGTACATTTTTATAAACTATGAAAATTCATCTGTTCTTTGTTTTAAGCCCATGAACTGATACCTTTCCCTGCTGCAGAGGTGCTTCTGAGATTACGGTAAATGTGTGGGCAGCAGCCCTTCCGACAGGGAGTCTTTCCCTTTAATAGAAATCTTGTTGCTTTGTCACCTTGCTCTCACTGAGTTCACTTCAAAGTGGGGTATGATTCATTAGACATCTCTTCTTAGTTCCTCACTACAAAGGCACTCTAATCTTTGATACTCCCAGTTAATTTTTTTGAACCTAAATTAGGGCTGATAAATCCCAACATAAAGCACCATCTCAGTGGGCAAAGGCAATCAGACTTGTAGGGTTTGTTGCCAGATGCCAGTGGCCTTGTAAGGGATGCAGTAAAGTACAGTGGGCCAGATCAATCAAACATTTCACAAGTTTCTGATCCTTCCAGTGAAAAGCAAAACCCATCTTATCCAGTCCCTCTTGTAAGAAAGCAGATTCTAATGTTCAGGGCTGCCTGCAAGATACTACTGAAAAGCTAATGGTTAATCTATTTTCTAGCCTAATTACTGCCATTGTGTTGCTGAAAACCTAAGTCCAGATTCCGACATCTCTAATACATCAAGTGGTGCCTATTTTATGAGTAATTTTGCTAAATGAAAAAGTTTTAGGAAATTTATATATTAATACAGGATTTTGTTCACTTAGGGAGAATCTATGGAAAAGAGTCCATATGCATCCTTAGCTCTCTAAACACAATGTAAATACTGGAGATCACTTTTTCTACAATGCAAGTTAAATAAAAGTAAAGTCATTATGCATATGGCATAAAACTGAAACCCTGGTTTATAAATCACCTCTTTTTCCTTTTAAAGTTGCCTTATGTCTTTCTGCCAAGTATATTCCCATATTAATTGTAACTGATGAGGAAAAAGACCACTTCAAAAAGAGTTTAGGCCCTTTATCCAGCCAGCAGCTCAAATCTTTATCTTTCTTTGAAGTTAAAGATGATGGATATTGGCTATCCCTGCTTAAAGCTGCTTTTACAAACACAGTGGCTTTTCCATGCAAGTGAAAATCCTGTGTATCTGCAAAAGAAACTGGAAGCAAGAGTGTCATGCAATTTGTCAGAACTTTGCATTCCACTATTAGGCGGAAGATCACAACATAAGAGTGTTTTATTCCTCTAGTAACTTAGTTCATGATGAATGATTTTAAGCTGCAAATGAATAATTTAGTTCATGTTCTATAACACCATGTTCCACCTATCTTAGACACCTGTGTCCCAACAAAAGTGTGTGAGGCCCAAGTTTAGCTGCTCTTATATTAAATACAGTGCAAGCATCTCAAGAACTTTGCATGAGAAGTATAAAGTATCACTGAAATAAAATATCCCCCAAAATTAATTGCATATGTTGCTGCTTGCCTCATTTCTGTTTCTAATCAGACCTTGACTTTTGTTTGAAGGCACCTTCTTGCAGATGAGAACAGAAATTGCTCAACTATTGAATAGCACATGACTTAGCCATTCATCTGATTAGTCCACTGATAGGAATCATAAGACATTTAATAAAACATAGCCATAAGAAATATCCAATATGACCTCTCATTTCTCAAAAAAAATCTATTTCTATCTTGCTTTATCAATGGGATACAGTGTTTGTTTAAGGTTAAAAAAAATCTAACATGAATTTGGAGAAGACAGACTTCCTCTTTGGACTCTGTATCATGTGAATAACTTTCTCTTTGCTACCACAGTGCTTAAAACCAAAGATAAACATCACAAACTGATGGTGTTGACCCCATAAATGGGTTCAATGCTATTTCCATTAAGTGAAACAGCATGGTCTAGAAACCCAGCAATTGGCACTCTTCTCCTTCTCAGCCCAGCCATATATTTGACAGCACAATTTCCATCAGATAAAACCCTTATAGGTAACTTTCCTAGGGTCAGAGGCAGACTGCCAATCTTCTTGTCTTCCTAACCTCCTCAAAATTACTCACATTGAGAAAATAAGGCTAGAAACAGGTTTCCACTGAATGTTTCTGTTTTTCATAGCACTTTTTCCCCATATAGGGAGGCATATAGAAGAGTTGTCTTCCTTAAAGACTCCTTTTGTGAAATATTTCAGGAGCTTATAATTCTTATTTTTTTTTAAATAACAGCTCAGCAGTAGACATTAGTGGAAACTTTATTTTTCATTTTCAAGAAACATTCTGTGCAATTTATTTTTTCAAAATTCTCAGGAAAACTGCAGATACATTAACAAACCCACAGCTGATCATCATACCGCATCCTGGTGTCAAGTGTGTTAATTTTCATACGGTTAATGATATAAAATGACAGATATTTATAAATGCCCATGTTTGAATGTAATAATATATTGTTAGCTCATAAAAGTACTGTTAATGACTTACTAGAAAACACTTTGAATTTGGCTAATAAAAGCATAAAGCTTCTGAACAGGTCTAATATGAAGCATCTCCCAGATATTTTCACTAGAGCAATACAGTTCTTAATATTGCTACAGCTGTACTATTTCTTAGAACACTTTCCATGTTTTTAAGGTTTTAAATTCACATTCTCACCTCCATGTTTTATTTTACTAATAAAAGTAAATTTGCAATGGTTCTAATGCTTGGTATGGCTCCAGAATTCAATTATGTTACTGCTGGTTATTGTCACTTGCGTGAGAATGTGCAGGATCCTCCTCATGCATGAGCAATTCAATTGTGTTAGATATTTCTCACAAAATACCCTAGTTTCAAGGAGCTTCTGATCTGGCACTGAGATTTTTTGTGTTTCTTTTTTAAAGTCCTGTAGTGTACACCAAGAATCCCTGGCACTGTCCACAGACAAAGAAATCTGGCAGCCTAATAAGATCGTACACAGAAGTTCAAGCTTGTCATAAAGTTATTAAAAGGCCTTGGATGTTTGTTGGAAAATTCCTTTTTCATGCAATACTCTCCTGCATTTTTATGCAAATTAGTCCAACATAGTACTTTTACTTATTTAGACAAAAGGTAGTTTCCCAGAAACTTACAAAATGAAGTCCTGCCTTCAGTAATGTCCTCTTAGAAAACCTTCTATGTGAAATACTGATCCAGACTGGAAGCACTGATTTTTACAAGGTGGTGGTTTTTTTCCCCCTCCTACTTTCTTCATCACAGGACAGGAAAGATTTGGAAACATGACCAGGGTATATTACAGAGAGGCCATGGGTGCATTTATTGTCTTTGATGTTACAAGACCTGCAACGTTTGAAGCAGTGACAAAATGGAAAGAGGATTTGGACTCTAAGTTGGTTCTTCCAAATGGCAAACCTGTGCCAACGGTCCTATTAGCAAACAAATGCGACCAGGGAATAGATGTTCTTATGAACAACGGCATCAAGATGGATCAGTTCTGCAAAGAGAATGGATTCGTGGGCTGGTTTGAAACATCAGCCAAGGTAATGTTTCCATTTCTTCTTAAATATTTCTAAGTACAGAGAAATCAGTCCCTAAAATAGTTCATTCAGTCTAAATGTGTATTCTCTTGGTGGAATTAATTAAAGGTGAGCTTGTAAATTTATACATTTCTATTTCTTTTAGGCCTTTTATTGCAAAGCAAATTATGTGCAACATTTCAAAATAGAGCTGCTCTAATACAATAGGCCAGCAGTAAAGTATGGAACCAGTCAACAACTTCCTGCATAATAGCCCAGGGAGGAAGAAGACCTTAGACAAGGCATAAAAGCTACCTCTTATGAATGATATGAGGATTTTTTTTACAATTTTTATCATTGAATATTATCTCTAAATAGTTATATAACCACTTTGCCTGAGAAATGCTGATTGGAGACAATAGCTTTATTGTCTTAGATTCCAGAAATAAAGTCAGTCTATTGTAGTACTTGTACAATGTTTGCTGTTATAAGGCCTCATTCTCAAAAGCCTTTTAAAAAAAGTAGCATATCTGGGGAGAAAGGAAATATCAGTGGTCCAAATGCTGAATGAGCTGCCCTGAGGTTCAATTCTTTGCCTTGGTACAAATTTGAGATTTCTCAAATAATCTCAGTGCATGCAAGATTTGGAGAGCTGGCATGTGAAATATTGATTTGAGCACAACAATTCAATGGATATTGTGTTGAGTATATTCTCATATTATGAAGCTGGAGTCATCATTAACAGCTCTGCAGAACTCTTGTATGTTTGTAATGTAAGCAATTTGGTTCTGGTTTGACCTAAACCTTTGGTAGGCTGAATGCCAAAATGCTACATTTGAATTTTTAATTTCTTTTAAGCATGTTATGTAAGTTACTTAAGAACCTTTAGAGTGTATATTTGTATTTTACTATTCTAGTCTTGACACCTTTTTTAAGCATTAATATTTATAAGATGTTTCACTTGTAATGTGCAGAAGTAACTGCAGGTGAATAGCAGCTTGTCCTAGACTGCCTCAAGCATTGCATGAATTCTGGGCTGAGGTTGCAGCTTTTCAGTACTTAAAAGCAGCTTATAAGAAAGATGAAGACAAGCTTTTTAGCAGGGCCTGTTGTAATAGGACAAGGGGTAATGGTTTAAAACAAAAGAGGGTAGATTTAGACTATAAATAAGGAAGAATTTTTTTTCTGATAAGGGTGGTGAAACACTGGAACAAGTAGCTCAGAGAGGTGCTGCATGCTTTATCCCTGGAAACATTCAAGGCCAGATGGAATGGGGCTTTGAGCAACCTGGTCTAGATGAGGATGCCCCAGCCCTGGCAAGGGAGTTGGACTAGATAAACTTTACAGGTCCCTTCCAACCCAAACCATTATATGTTTCTATGATTCCATGTTTTTGTGATTAGTGTCTTTGCTGTCTTAGAGTGGGTCTCAAATCTAGTCATTATTTCTTCAAACAAATATTTTTAGGGAGGTATTGGTCTAGGTCAGTGTGCAAATTATCTTGCTCCACAAACAAGGTACTTCCATTTTTTTGTTGTGAACCACCTGGTTTGAGTTCAGGTCTGTGGTTCGTCTGCTGATCTGTGATGTGTGAGGCCAAGAGAATCCAGTGTTCTTCTCTAGGATAAACTACATTTTACTACGGACAGTGTCTAGTTCTGATTTAAGAAAGAAGCCAAGTATAGTGGGTGGTGGGTTTCCCCCTGGCACGGTTGCTGCATTCCCTACCAGGGGGCACGCTCTCTGCCCTTCCCCCCTCCACGTGGTTCCCAGGGGACCGGGAACGGCAGCACAGGACTCACGATGAGAGGGAGGCAAAGAGACTTTATTTCCGGTGCCACCGGCTTTTCAAGGGAGAGGGTCATTTTACTATGAAAGGGGGACCCAGGTTAGGACCAATGGGGTAAGGTTTAACA
>JAWWEU010000001.1:35543983-35568879 GCA_035583155.1 Acropternis orthonyx | reverse complement strand
TATCACAGTAAAAGTTTCATTCTCTGCATTAGCATCCACATTCCATTTATGACAAGAATCTTTCCATACTTTCAATGATGCATTGATTACTACAGCCAAGATCTCTTACATCAACTTATTAATGATAATTATGGCAGAAAACTTACTATTCCAGGGGAAAAAAATAAACCACAAAAACCCAACACAAAACGACAACAAAAAACCCCCAAACGAACCCAGAGAATGAAGTATTTAGAGTGGCAGCTGCCATTAGAAGATGTGGAGAGTTAAGGGATTATTACAAGACAAATTCCTGTCAGAAGGATTATATATTCTGGCCCTTTCCAATATTCTGTTAGGTGTCTAACTGTCTTTCAGGCCAAAAGTAACATGAAATGTCTGGTTGGGAGTATTTGGGATCCAGTTTGCCAGTGATGTGTAACACTGTGTATGGCTATTTTCCTCAGAATTACTTGTTCTTCATTTCTGACATGTACATGTGTCTGCATTTCCTGGTGACAAGGACTGTTCACTGAAAACTGAGGCCTGAGGGAAAAACTACCACAAAAATCATGTGGAAAGAAATTAATAAAAAATTGTTTTAAAATTCCCGCATTTAAAAAACTTTCAAAGACAATGGGAGGAAAGAGGATGGATCACTGTTTAAAGGGTACAGGACCATATTTTCATTATTCCATGTTTGGATTAGCAAAGTCATGAAGCTGGTCACTGCACTTTGGCCTGTGAGAAAGCAATCTGTACCATGAATTCTGTACATCAATTCCCAGCAAACACCTACCCACCTCTTAAAAAGGACAACTGCATTTATTGTGCCAAGGGCCATTGCAGGTAATGACAGAAAGTGGATGTACAAACAATTTCAGAGGTCACAGAGAGGTTTTACTGTGTTGATGAAGCCAGTTTGGGGCAGAACTATGAAAAGTATAAAGGACATATAAAGGATATATAAATTTTAACGAAGATCACAACAGATGAAAAGTTTTCAAAGTTCCTCTAAGCCACACAGAGTGAAGATTTAAAGTGATTTTAAACATGGGAAATATCTAGATTCTTCTTACTTTATTTAACTCAGAAACCAAAAGAGGCCTGAGATTGCCGGTGCAATCATGTAGGAACAGCAAGAAATGCTTTTGAAGACTTGTCTTCAAAAGCCTCTGTAAAGCGAGCAGTGAGAGTTGAGTACGCGTGGCTGTTATCAGACTGTTCTCTGCTGCTACGGACCAGTGGCTAGGACCTGTTATTCTGCAGTCTCCATGCCTGATTTCCACCCAGAATTGGAGGCTCCTGACTTTGAAATTATACAAAGAAGAGTAATTCCAGTAAAGATGGTAGAGTCACATCATTTAGGTTGTTAGATCAGAATAATTTCTCCACTTGGTCTAAGTTCTGAACTAAAACTTACACTTTCTTTCCTAAACAAAAGTTATTATTACTGTTATTTTAAAATTTTGGGTGTTATACATACTGGTATTCTTTCAGCCTAGGCCATATTAAATAATTGAACTTGGGTCTGGAGAAGATAAATACCTAACTATGTTTACTAAAGAGAATAGAAACTCTTTGGAAACATAATAACACGGACAGAGAAGTCATCGTATTACAACTAGCAGTTTTAGCAGTTCAGATAAGTAATAACTCTCTCTTTCTGATATCCTGGAATAATTAGATCTCCAGAGGTTTTCTGGAGACGTGCTTGGAAATGTTATAGCCTTCAGAGTAAACTGAATATGATTTATGTGTTTTTGAAAAACAAAGGTGATTACTTATAAAAATAACATCTTTTCATTCTGGTTGCTTTGCAGAAAGTAGCATAACATATAGGTACCTACACCAAAAAAACATCATTTTTATTCCCTGGTGCTATTTTTCATAAGTTAACACCTCCAATACAGAACATTTCAGCCACCTAATGCATTCTCATGTATTAGTTTTGATTCTTACATTAATTTGAAGCAAATACTCAGCTGGTTCCAGTCTTCTGCTCCCTATAAAGACAGAAGAATTTGTTTGGAGAGTTTGCCACATAAGAAGGGCCTTATTGGGCAACAACACCACACAGTATAGTCACAAGTTACACTACTACCATATATACATCTGGTGGTGAGCCTGGTCTCATATATGCATATTTACTTCTCTCATATTGATTGCAGTCTGAAAGGCACATCCCCAGATAGTCACAAAATAACCCTTAATAGTAAATTCTTTAATAAATTTCATGACCACTACTATTATGAAGCATTCATTCTTTTAAAGGAAGGAAGTTTCTCCTTCCTGTGACACAGTTAATTATCCAGCACATGACCAGGGCAGCTGAGTGTTCCACCCATGTTTCCAAGCCTTTAAACTGTTTTCACCACCATTCGTAGATCAAATAGGTGAGCCTTTGATTTCGATTAGAAAAGGAGCAATTTCAAGCTTATTACCACTTTATAATGAAAAAGGAACTTGCACAAGAAAACAGACAAGTCAGGCAAAACTAAATATTCTTGAAAGTACCTAATTCAGACATAACTTGAAATATCTTACTACCAGCCATGGCTGTGAAGTGGTTAAGGTTGAGTTCCTCTGTTCCCTGCTGTAATTCTGCTGTCAGTAATACAGAATTAGGGGAAAAAAAAAAAAAAAAAGACATTCATGTTTTATCCAAATTGCCCAGAAAGGCTGGTAGCCGTGCTTTTCAGATCCTTACCAAACTAGGTTTAAATCCTTGTCTGCTGAGCATCACGTCCTGGAGACTGATGAGCAGTTTGAGTTTCTGGGCTATTTGGAGACGTCCTTTTTGGACTAGGAAAAAGTTATAGAATCTTTCATTGTTTCAGAAATATGGATAATAATATGTCCTTTCTCCAGCTTTTCTCTGACAGACAGTCCACAGTGTGTCTTCATAGAATCAGAATGATTAGGGTTGGAAAGGACCTTAAAGATCATCTAGTTTCAAGCCCCCAAAGGACTCAAATGCTGGACTAGCAATCAGAAGTCCTCTTTGCAACTGATCTGATGAGTTACCTTCAGAAAGTCACTCTCTCCTCTAATACAGCTTTTTCTTTCACAAAGCAAGGACATTTCTTCGGCTTATCTTACCAGTGAGCTCTGTGAACAAACCAAGTTCTACTAGCCCTTGTTTAAATCACAAATTCATCCATTCTCCTGACTGGACAATTATTATGAAAGATGAAAAAAGGAAGATATGCAGTAGACTTTTAGAGGAACAGGATAAGTAGTTCTGATTTCCATAAAGAAAAATAAGGTTTGAACACGTATTTGAATTAGGCTGGCACTCTACAGCTAATCTGCTGATCTGGTAACTGAAAACAAAGCAATCCATTTGAGACTGCCAGATCCAGTTAGGGATGTGTGGCTCCCTACACTGTCTTTTTAATTTGCTCAAAAAACAATCTAACCAATCTCAATGCACAGTCTTAGAAAAAGTTTCAGTTTCTGCCATAAAGCAAAAAATGAAGCTGACATCTAAGGCAGAAGCTGTCAATTCAGTTCCTCTGTGTGGAATCCTCCACAGAGTTTGTTTCCTGTAACTAAAAGTAGCTGATTCAGATTATCCTATGGGTGTTGTAGCTGTCTTGTATTTCTCTGGATCACTTTTAAGAAATATGTTATTTAGTGCGTCCCAAAACTGGTAATTCACAGAATCACAAAATGTTGAGATCAGAAGGTCATTTAGTGAAATAATTTTGTTTCAGAATATTCAACCAGCCATAAGAATTCAACCACAGAAATTATCTTGTTCTCAGAGTGGCAGTCCCAGCAGCACACATCTATGAAATTCGTGTTCGTGCATCTGGATGGCTTTTAAGTTGTATGGTTGCATTTTCCTAGAAACACAACCACAGCAATATGACATACCATCTTAATAAGGCTCTGCTCTCAGCAGTTTCCACAGGACTCTGCTAAGGGAACTTGTGGAGCCTTGCCTCAGACTGCTAGCTCCAGGGGAGCACAGGTTAAAACATCTTGAAAGTCTGCTCCCAGATTTAACTGTATTATGGAAATAAACTGTGGAAGCTATGTGTTTCTCACTAGGGTCCCATCTAATAACTGAATATTTCACAATTTGTAAATGTTTACTTATGGGAAGTCAATTTTCTTCAACTACAGTAGTAGTTTAAGGTCATGTCTCTAAGTGGTGCTGATTTAGAACTCCCCAAGTGCCTGGGTTAGGTAGCTATGCCTGCATGCACACTGCTCTTCACCCTGACTTTCAAGGTAAGACTGAAATATCAGATTCAGTCAGAGGAAGAAACTATCAATGTAGAAAGGGAGAAGCTTTATGCTAGAAAACAACCAGTCAGCCGAATCTATCTACATGGGAAAGAAAATAAAATTTCATCTGAAAGTGAGACTTAAAACCAGAAGAGGCCTTTTTTTTCCTTCTGTAAAGAGCTAAGAGCCAGTCTATTCTGCAAGGATTTATTTCATATATTAAAATGGAATGCCCTAAATGTTAATACTCTGCATCTGCAGTGGAGATGGCAGATAAGGGTGAAGGTAATCCAGAATGCTAAGAAGTTTGCTGAGCTTGTGTTCTGCTTTGAGTCACATTTTCCCTTCAGTTGATTATTGCTTACAAGACTATAACATTATTTCCCATAACAATTCAAAGGTTTGAAATAATGCAACTCTCTTTTTCAGCCCTGAGTTGTTATCCTTTCTGTAAAACTGCCCTTTGAAAAGATATATTTGCATGAGATCAATCTGCAAAGCAAACTGTAATTTCATTTGTGTCTTCCAGTGTTCATTTCTGGCTTTCAGAGATTGTTCGGAGTTATTTTCTTTGCTTTTTTTTTTTTTTTTTAATTTGGTAATTTTACTCTTTATTTATAACAAAGAGCATGTGCTGATTTTCACTTTTGCATTTCTTCTTGATGAGGTCAGGAGAAAGACCATCTCAAATAGTCAGGCGTCATCACAGGAGCTGGGTTCAGGTCTTTACTCTGGCAGGCATTGTCAGGTTGGTGCAGGGCAAATCCCTTAGGGCTGGATTCACATCTCAGCTCTTGCGCCACTGTCTGTGATAGTATCTTTCGGATGCTGGGACTTACTGAGACATGTAGAAATGAGAGAGGCACACCTCAGGGGACCGGGCAAGGGGAGATGCCCTGGGAAGGGTTTTATTAAGGCTAGCATGCTGAATTGGGATGTCAGTGTGAGATGTAGAGCAAAAGCAGGAAGAGACGACTGAGACAAAGACACCTATAATATGGACAAGATCCTTCCTTTTCAGTCTTGCAGTAAAAACTGTCCATGAGCCTTGGGAAAGAAAAGTCTTGCATTCCTACCTTACCATATGAAGACTTCACACTGTGCTGTCTCTCACTTTCCAGCTGGTCACTGTGTGCTGGACCAGGTTTCATGCAATTTCCTCTGTTTGTGGCTCTGCTTTTTCTCTATTTGATAAATGGCCATAGCAACACTTCCCTGTCACAGAAAGATGCTATGTGGATAAACACATCAAACATGCAGTGCTCAGTAATACCATCTTTAAAAGTAATATCGGGAGACAGAGCTTCCCCTGTATTTGGAGAACTGTGAGGGTAAAAGTGACCTAAGAGGAGGCAGGATAACGAGCACTACAGGTGCATCTAGTACCATGTCAAGAGCATGATAATACCTGGATGACTTGGTGTTCAGAAGCAGCTCCACCAAGGAGGCAGAGTAGGCCTCTCAGTATGGCCCAAAGAATTTTGAGGAGGAGCGGAGAGAAGAGAGAAAGGAGAGGAGAGGGAGAGGGAGAGGGAGAGGGAATGGGAATGAAGTCTGAACTTCAGCAATCATCAGAATTTCTGTAGTGTTCTTTTGTAGAACAAAAGTCATAGGGGAGATGACAGTTAAGGCATCTCAATATAGAGACCCATTGAAAGGCCTCATTTCACTCTGCTGTCTCACCTATATTTTCCTTCTTTTTTTGAAAAAAAATTATATATTTTAGGCATAATTGAGACTGTTTTCATGTTTCAATACTATTAGTAGGGTGTCTGTGATTACTCCTCTTGATCCAATCTTACCCTCTGATTGTTGGTTTCTTTGTGTTTGCCAAGTGGATTTTCACCTTCTCCTTCTTCTCTTTCCTCCTCTTGATTCACTTTCAACACCCCATACTCTCTAAAATCACTGGAGCTCTAGATGTCTGTGTTTGGATAGCAGATCACCTTCTCCTGTCTGCAGCTGCTTCACTGCCTAGCAGCATATTGATTTTTCTTTTGCAAAACACACTATAGGAGGATAAGTGCAGAAATCAATATTCCATTAGTCAGACCAGAATACAGCAATGTCTGATCTGCAAACCTAGGACACCATAGAATTAGGGTTGTAACAAAAGGCAATAGCAACATCAGAAAGGAAGCAGTCAAAGCATATTGCTGGGAGAGCAGGAGTTGTTTTGCTGGCATGAGCACAGGCTGCTTGCAGCAGCCGACTTAACGTGTCACTTCTCATCCATACCATGTTCACTTGTCAGTGAACCACAGGAGAAGGCTGGAGCTAAATACAAACTCAAAACCAGCTGTGCCATCCGCCAGGGTCACCCTTCCTCTTCCTCCCCTTGTACCCTGCAGAAATTTTTATCCACACATCTTAAAACAGATCATATAAATGTTCAGGGTGAGAAATCAGGACAGGGCTTTTTATTCCTTTCCTCTCATAGGGAACAAAAGGCAGATTTTTAATTGCATGGGTCCAAATGCTTTCAATAGTGAATCCTCGCAAACCAGCACTTTTTGCTTGAAGAAGTAAGATCTCAGTCATATAAACTTCAGCAGGTACATTTGAAGGCATAGTGTCCTGGCAGAGGGGAAGGTGGCCATGGAACAAAAGAAGGAGCCTTTTCAGGTGGAGTGGCCAGAGCTGGTGATGATCGCTTTCTGTAGTTAACTCCACTTCTCAGGTATTCTGTAGATCTGGGCAGACACCTATCAGGGAAATAGCAAAAGGAGAAATAGAAAAGCAGAAAAAGAGAAGGTTTGAAATTCCATATTCCCAAAACTACTTATTTTGACTTTTTATGCCAAAAAAATTTTTGCATGATCAATTTGGACTTTCTTCTCAAAAAAAAAAGAGGTTTAAAAAGAGGGAAATAATACAATTTCTTTTTTGTTTGAGTACTGGCTGAAGTGACACACCATTTTTTTCCTTCTGAGTTTTTAGACTCATGTCTGGCACATGAACTTCCATCCACCACCAGTGGAGGTGAGGAATGTCCTCCTATATCCATTTTATGCTTTTGTGGTCTTGATCCCTTCCCTTTTTTCCCAATCCTGTAAAATGATAGCCTCTGAGAAAAAAGATTTCTAAGCAGAATCTCAGTCCCTAAGAAATTGCTGAATAAGCCCATGCTGCTATTCCAAGACAGAAGCAACATATGGGTAAATGAGATGCTCATCAGTCCATTAATGAAGGCAAACACAGTGCAAAAGATTTTTGCATTTCTGTTTTTGTGCACTTAACAATCCTGTTTTGTCTTCAGCTTTCTAAGCAGTACTGAGAGATATTTTTCAATGTCAATTTTTTTCCAATAAAATTTCACAGTGATCTGAAAGTCTTTTGGTGCATGCTTGAGGAATTTTCTTGTCTGGTCTGAGAGAGCCATGTGATACAGCAGCATTTTAACATCTCAGTACAGAGCTGATTCCCAGCTCTGTATTACTTTCTAGGGGTTACTATGTACTTAACTTGTCTAAAGCTTTGGGTTTTTACAACCAACTGATATTCTTTACAGATTAAATATTTAAACTCAGGTATGTAGTTGAAGAAACTTGTGAAATCTTGGCAGTAATTAATATTTTCAGCTAGATCCACGAATTTCAGCTCCTTACTGTGGTGCAAAGGGACAGTCAACGGAGTTTGTGGAGCTTTGCCATTGATTTCAAGAGGGGTTTAGACAAAGTCAGCCTCAGAGAATCCACTCCTTTAGCTTTTGATCTTCACATAAATGTACCTTCCCTACTGAAACACGCATGTGTTTCTTCCTTTTATAGCTAGTTTATGACCTCAGTGCAACAGGCTTCAGATTGACATCCAGAGGAACTTGGACGTGCTTGAGAATTGGGACTAGATGGCCTTTAAAGGTCCCTTCCAATCCAAGCTATTCTATGATTTGATGATTCATCTTGTAAACCTGGGTAATCTTGGGTTGCAAATCAAATATTGCTCTTATTTAGCAAGAGCAGTGTGTGCATGTACACAATTTTGTACATATGTGTTTGTATGCATTTCTATATGTGTGTATGTGGATGTGTGATACAATTTCCTGGAAGACCGAAGCTACAGTGAAGGTTCTATCTCCTGTCATATAAAATAAGTAATCAATGCCAAGAGTTAGAGTAGAAGGGTGAGTTTTATGCCAGAAAGCATGACTTTTCATTCATGGGTGGCTGTAATTTAAAAAAAAATATCCTTTCTCAGTATTACTGCTTATTTTCTATGCTGTGCTGAGCTGTGTCTCACTGGTCAGGCTGTTTCTGCTTTACTTATTCTACAAAGAAGGTGAGGGTTGCTGAAAGTTAAATGCTGTTGATGCACATGTAGGAAAAGATGTGTTTTAGCTTTGCTTCTAAACCCTTAGAGTGAGGATTTCTTTCCTACAAATGAAACAAGTGGTGATATATCTCTTCTGAAGCAGGGCATTGATGATGTTACCCTCAAAAAGGAATAAGGGAGGACTCCAAACAATACAGAAGTTTTTTTACTGTTTGTGAATAACTTGAGATGGTATCATTTATTCAATGAATCCAGTTCATCACAGGTTTCATTGTGAGCATTGTATAGAGAAATCTTGTTGGAACAGTGGAAAAGGCTTTGAAAATAAGTGCTATTGATGGCTGTAATTGCTGATAGGTAATTAATCAGAAATCAGAATAACCATTATTCAAGCAGTGAAATATGGACTCTGGAGCTTTACTTCAGGCATCTGTCTTCATCTTCTTCTGGCATTTGTTCTTTTAATTTATTGAAGCAATAAAATCACCAGGAGATTGAGGTAATTTAAAGTCAACTGTGTGTACAATTTAAAGGAGATATAAATTATAATATATATATATAAAATCTAACTAACTTCAAAACTCCAGTAAGCATTATTTAATACAGTCAATTTTTGAAAGCTGTTTAAGGAAAGTAAACTTTTGATGTTACTTAGAAAAATGTTTAATTATGCACAGGAAATATGGAGCCTGGTTTAATTAATATTGACTAATCAACCTCTCTTTCTCTTCCACTTGCAGGAAAATATAAACATCAATGAAGCTTCCAGATGCTTGGTGAAACACATAATTGCTAGTGAGAGCGATCCAGTTCAGTCTGTTGAACCAGATATTATAAAACCACACTTGAATTCCTCCAAGATTGTCAGTTGTTCAGCTTGCTTTAAATCCTAAGAGACTTCCAGACTATTACAAAAGCTGAACAACTATGATTCACAATTTATACTTTATCAAATGTACCCAGCCTGTCCAGATTGTCTCTAAGCAGATTGCCATTTTCTCAAAAATATATTTAAATTTTTCCTTTTTATTTTTCCCCCCAGCTAAAATTTATTATGACCTGTTCATTGATAGCAACTATTCAAAACTCTCTTTGACTATTGGCCAAATAAGACTCATGGGGATGGCTGTGTTTTCCCATTTGGGTAGCACCACCAATGATATCAAAATCTATTTCTTTGCCACATGGTTTCTGAAAGCTCATGTTTGTGATGTGGCTGCAGCAATACGGTCTTTGTCCATTGCTTTTCCATCTTGTCTTCTCAATACCTTGACCAGGCAAACATCATCATTACGCTGTTTTGTCACCCCTCAAGCTTAAATGTTCTTGTTTCATGTGAGGAAGATGATGATGACAATGGAAATTTAGTTGTTCAGAAAGAGAAAACAAGAAAATCTTCCCATTGCAAGTTCAGTCTCCTGGACGGAGTGGTAGGACTGAATGTGAAGCAACATTTCATGTCATTCAGTTCTCCAGAAGATCTGAGCTTCTGAGACTGAACTCTGATGTAGTATCAGCTCCATCTTTCTGAGGAATTACATTCTCATAGTTGATAGCATTATTTTAGATGTAGCAAAATGGAACAAGTCAAGGCTGAGGGCTGACACAACAGGTAATCAAAGGTACAGTCTCACAGGTGAAGCGGCTCAGGGTTTTCAGAAAAATTACCTATTCTATAAAGCCAGCATTGCCTCTGAAAAGCCCACATTGATTTTTCCCCTGCCTCTCCATCCTTCATGCCACAGATATCCCTATGTGTTTAAATTGTGTATATTCTATAAGTCCTGGCATGCATCCCTCCATTATGTTGATGATAATGGGAAAATTCACTATCCACACTGTAACATGACAGGAGTACTTTTCAGGAATCCATCTGTGTTGAATAGAAAGTTATTTGCTTTCTGAAAACATTCTTCTAAAAACCATGATTGTATGAATGATCACAGGAAACAAAATTAAACAGTCTTAAAAAATACTTCTGCAACATGTGAAGAATTTTTTGAGCTGCACTGTGGTAATGAAATGGTTGATTTTCAGCATCTCACAATATTCAGGTTGGTGGAGTCATTCAAATAAGTGTGTCTAGACAAGAAGTCTTGACATCTGATTACAAACCCTTTCAAGGCAAACTTTGCCAGTGTTTTGCCATAGATAGATCACTAGTATTTTCTGGGTTTATTCAGGCTTTTCTCTTCTAAACTGTGAACTCTCAGTTACAGGCGCTGTCTCTGAGATGGGTGTCTCTTTTTAAAGGTGTGTAACATTGTGGAGAGGAGGAGACAGAATCTCGTGATGTCTTTTGTTTGCAGATGTTACTTCAATACTTCACTGAATATTTAGTTTGAAATGAGGGAGTGAAATTCTCAAAGTCTAGTAAATACCTGTTGCATAGGAAAAATGAAAAAGGAAAAAACTCCTCAAGCAGACCTTAATCCTTTGAGACCTATGAGCTTCTTGTGCCTCTAAAGTTTATCCTAGTACTTGTCAGTGTTAAGTTTATTGTTTGGACTCGATGACCTTAAAGTTCTTTTTGAACCCAAATGATTCTCTGATTTTGTGACTCTATAGCTAAATGATCTGTTACTGTGTAGGTAATCCAGAGGAGCCAGGGAGAGTCATTTTTATGTGCTCTTCCTAAAGCCTTCAATTGTTGCCACAGAATTTTGGAATAATGAAGTAAGGTCTCTAGTTTTAGAAATAAAAATTCACATCCAGAATTAATCTGCACAGACACGGACATAAGGATACAGATATATAATGAGCAGACTTTTTTCAAAGAGAGTAATTTTCAAGTTGCCTTGATCACCAAGTTATCCCTTAATACCTGTGTTAAACATCCTTTAACTCCTGATGTGATCTGGGTCAAATACCTTAACCTTTTTGCCTCCGTTTCCTCATGTGTAAATTAGGGATCAATGTACACACCTACCTCACAGCACTCCCTGGAAGTTATTGTTGGCACTGTGCTTTGAAGATATGTGTTGTACAATTGCCAAGCTCTGTTACTGCTCAGAACAAAATAAGAGTGCCCTCTAGCATAAATACATGGTGCTGTAATGCCTAAGTGTTCTAAATCTATATAGGGCTTGCCTGTGCTACAACACTTAACTTCAATTATTCCACCTCAGTTAACCTAGACAAGGTCATAAAGGAACGTGACTGCATAGGAGGATCAGATTAGCTGCAGATGTGTTCCAAATGAAAAGTGTGGCTGCACAAATGTTATGGTACTAGTTTAATAATCTCAGCAACAAAGTTGTAACTCAACTAGTGCCAGGTCACCTATTTCAAATTTAAAGCATCACTTAAGTTGTATGGATTCCTTTTTAAGCATAACACTTAATTCGTATCTTGAGCCAACACCTTGGGGAACACAAGCAAGTATTCAGATGGCTTCTAAAGGGCTAATTTTTCATGATTTGAACCCTATACTTATAAATCTATGTGTCTCAGGTGAAGCACAGGAAGTTGACATTTCTTCCAAAAATTATTTTGTACTCAGCTTGGAACAAATATAGGAGTTCCTAATGTGCTTTACTTATCTTCATATCACTTCTCTTTGGTGGATTCTAGCAAAATTCACTAGGCGTAATGGTAAATTTGAAGTCTTTGCGAGCTATGGCTACAGATCTGGTATAATAGTAATTAAAACAACTCCAGATAAATAAAACACTTAGATGACATATAGAGAGGTTTTTCCTTCACTTACTGTATAAACCTGCTTTAAAGTATGGACTTGTAATCTGTTGCTGTTGTTTCTGTTGTATCAGATTTCACTGCAGTCACGATTTTTGAACAGATTTTCCACCTCTGGTAGATGGTGAACATGATTTTGCAAATTTCTAGGCTAAGGACTATACAAGATATAAATTCTAAAGTCTTACATATTTACACCATGAGAATTAGAACAGTATCACAAAGAATCAAGCCTCCTTATGAGGTTACATAATTCCATATGTTCACATTTATTTGTACTAAAGTGATAAAAATCTGTGATAAAAGTCTCTTTCTATAACAATAAACGTGTGAATGCCACCCAGTTATCTAGCAAACAGAGCCTTTTTAGAAGAGGTTGTTGTAGGCAGGCCAGAATAAAGGCTTTAATTTAGAATTAATGAGCTCAGTTTGTGCCAATACCCTTTCAGGAACAAATGTAAATTTTAATTATACTGTGTCAGTCCCTAACAGGCTGGATTTCCTTGGGTTTTTGTGATACATTCTGTGCTGTGTCCTCTTTGCTGGTCATTAGAGACCAGATATCTTAATTGCGTGGCCATTTCAAAATTAAACATTTTCCCCTTCTGTTTGCAATAAGTAATAAAAGACAAGTCTTTATTGTCTTCCAAATAGACAAAGGTACTGCAAAGTGGAATTAAAATTTGTTTCCATTCTAGTTCTCCATATACACCCCGCTGGGTGTCCCAGCACCTCAGACCACATGCTGATGAGCACGGGAGGTGCCAGACACGAGGGATCAGCACGAAACACTCCAAAAAAATGGCAGTTGAGCAAGTTCACCCTAAGACATCATTTACAACTCAGCCACAACACCAGTAATGACAGGATGTCTTGCATTTTCCATCTTTGAACCTCCATACAAACAAAATGTCATGATCCTAAATACCTTGAGAAGCATATACATATTACTGATAGGAAAATGGATGGAGTGAAAGATAATTAATCTGTTATTCCAGAAAGATCATAATTTATTTGACCAGGTTCAGCTTTCAATAGAAAGTCATTTGGTCTCTGAGAATCAGGCTATGTTATTCTTGTGCACCATTTTTTTAGCTATCATATCTTCATTGAATTTTTCTATTCAGAAATAGCTGTTCCCACAGAACTTTATGTATGCAGCTTGAATTGTTGTACATCAATATTTTATCTTCAGACTTTTTTTTTTTCCTTCTATTTTAGCCCACCTGACAACATAAATTGGGGAGGGAGGGAAGGAGATTGAAGGTGCATGTTTAAATAGCAGTTTTGTTTTACTTCTTGAAACAGCTTGTCTAGCTGGATTAAGTGAAATTGGTAAACAGATGTGGGAAATGCAACTTAATTGACAGGAAACAATCACTGAAAATATCTTTTACTGCACCAATATTTATGCATGTGACCGCAGGTTCTATTGTAATAAAAGGTGGCATTTCTGAGAAAACATGGAATGTGAGTAATTTGTAAAATTAGTTCCTTAACCAAAGTAAGTACATACAAGTAACCACAAGTTAATTCAGTTTTCCTCCTATGTATCCAAATTCTGATATATTTATTTATATATATATATATATATATGTATATTTTAATAGCTTCATTTAGGCTGCTTATTTTCTGTGCAACCTCTCTTTTAAACCATCCGGTTTAGTGTTTGACGTTGGTTAAAGGGTTACATATCTGAGGCTTTCCACCTTTTCTCCCTATTTGATATGCAATTCCAGATGCAGCTTTTATGGCTCCAGCTCTTCAAAGAACCTCAGTTCAAAGTCTGATTTTACAGGCAGAATTTTTGGCTCACAAATAGATGCATCATCAGTTTGGGGGCTCATTAGTAACCACAGGCTCAATTCTTGGAAGTCTGGCTGGGTAATAAATGGCCTAAATTTGTAAAATGGGCAGCTGCATGTCTAGGATACAGTAATTGCATTTTTCTTCAGCAGTCAGGGCAAGCTGGTACCTGCAGCAATGTTACTCACTAGACCTTTAATGATTCCCTAGACATATTGGATTGTTTTATTAATTACATTAAAAAAAAAAAAAAAAGAAAAAAGAAGGTGTTTGCCTTCAGTGTGAATCTAGTATTTGTTTTACAGTTTTCAGCTTTTCTGCAACAACAACAACAAAAAATTAGCATTCTGGTTTTATTGACTTTTTTAATAATGCAATCTGACATTCTGACACTACATGGCTGGAGGTGCTACAAGACCCAGAAAAAATCCCCAGTACTTGGTGACACAGTTGCAGCTACGCTGACCAAAGCTCACAACAAGGAAATATATTTGACTGCACAGTTTGGGAATACTAATTTCCTGAAAATCATCCCCTTTACAATTGCAGCACATCAGATGCCTAATTAAGATTGGAATCTCTGTGTCCTCTGTTTCAAATGCCCAGTAACTAGTATGAGAGTATGTGTGAATTGCCTGAGCATAGCTGGCATTTAATTAAAAAACTTAGAAACCTGACAGAAGCTAAAAAGAGAAGTTTCCCAAAGGCAGCCACCCCTGGACATCTCTGTCTGCTGCTGGGAAATATACAGACAACGGGTATTTAATGCCTCACCTGAGCCAGGTTAGCATGCCAATTCTACCCTGGGGATTTTAGCTCAGTGAGGTAAAACTTGAGTCCACACCCAAGGGTGATGCAGAGGTCAGAAAAGTGATGGCTTCGTGTTTATTATGCAATGGAAGGCTGTATATAATCTGCATATGATTACACAGCAATTTAGCCTGGATGAATCTTCAAATTTTGGAGCTCTTCATGATGAACCATAGAGGGAGATTTTTTATACCTGTCATGATGGAGTAAACCCTTCCTGACATCCCATTGTGCTTTGCAGCGAAAATATAGTATAGACATTGCTTTAGACTTTGCTTTAGTTTAGGCTTTGCTTTAGTTGTATCTGCAAGGTGTAAAAGGAATAGGAGTTGCAACCTATTATTTTCCCAGGAGTATATGAAGCACAGCTCTACAAGTAGAGGCTTCCTCCTCCTTCCGTGGCTGACACACCACCTTAATTGTACTCTGATTTCTGAGTCTGGACGGTATTTTAACTTGCTTGGCTACTAGCAACTCAAAACATTCATTGTCCAGGTCAAACAAGCGATGTCCTTTAAGGGTCCATACTGGGACCAATACTATTTAATATTCTCAGTGACACAGAGAGTGTCAGTGAGTGCATCAGCAAATTTACATGACACCAAGTTTATTCACTACAGGGAAAGGATTCCATCCAGAGGGACCTTGAAAGGTCCTTGGTTCTATGAAAACCAGATGTGTCTCACATGATCTCCTTAGGTCCGTAAAGCAACGGTTTGCTGGGGCAATATTGAGAGAGCAGACTTTAAAAATCCCAGTGGTGATGCAGAACACTGGACTCACTTCACAAGTATCTTGTTTAGGGTTAGAAAATGCAATGCTGATGATGATCCTTTGGAGACTGAGTGTCATGGTTTAGGAATGGTACTCCTCAGTTTAGTACTTCCCGCTAAAACCATACTGTCTCTCAGTCTTCCCTTCTTTCGCCCCACCCCCCCCTCCCATCCTGTGGCAGGGTGAAGAGAATTGTAGGCACAAAAGGTAAAGATCACAGATTGAGATAAGAAAATGAACAGTGACAACAACAATATTAATAACAAAAGGTATAAGACAAAAAAATTACTTACATGGAAAAGCCCCCCACAATAAAGGATACTAGACCATTCCATCTGCCACATTTTCTTGACTGGAAGGAACTCCTTTCTCCCAGGAAGAGAGAGTCCCTTTCCCCCACCTGCATGACATGAGACAGTATCGAATAACCTCTGGATCCTGGCCAGAACCCCTCCCTGCCACTGCGTAAGTTAACATTGTCCTGGCTGAACCAGGGCAGACAGCCAGCAGAAAGCCTTCAGGAAAATTTATGAGAAGGGTGGCCTGAGATTGATGAAAACAGAGAAAATTGGCAGAAGTAGGGGTAAGAGTCTGCCCTTTCATAGGTCTCATAGTTATCAATGTTAATAATCAGACGTTACAGTAGAAGCCTTTGATTTCTTAAGGTCTTCAAGGCCAAGAACTGTGCTTCTTCCTCTTGTCCCCATCTCTATCCAAGTACAGATATTAGACTAACAGAACTAAGTGAAAATGCTCTTTCCCAGAGAGGCTTATAATCTGAACTTTCAAAAAGATACGGATAGTGACTGGAAATATCATGGAGTCTATGACTAGCATAATAAAACTAGATGAATATTTATCATGTTCACTAGATCTGCTTCTGTACCCATTTTATATGCCTGTTCCTTCAGTTTTTATTCATTTAGCTGTGTATGCATATATAAATGGCCATAATTTTAGGGTTTCCATCCTCATAAACTCACATGCATTGTCTGTCTGAGTCACCCTCCATCTTCATACCATAAGCTGCAGTCTGGTGTGGGAATGCAGAACAGCATGCCTGGAAACACCATGTCTTGGGGTAGTTGGGGGCTCAGGATGTTATGGCAAATCCTCTATGCTGGAGCTCATCTTTTGTGCTTGTTCAGGGGAAAACCAGCCCCAGGCAGTGCTTTGGGTTCCTGGCAAGTGGAAACAAGGACTGCTGCCACACGGCCTCAGCTCAAGTATGTAGTTGAAGACATTACTCTCATCTCCTGATAAAGCCAGCACATGGGAATGGGTACCACATGTCACACAAGTCAGCAGTTTCCAAGTCCTGAGAATTCCTACTTGTGCTTTATAGTGCAGCCCCATATGACTTTAGATGCAGCCTTACCCACCAGTGACTGAACTCTTTAAAGAAAGTCAGATCTGAAACGGGATGTAAACACACAGTGGAAGACACAGTTCAATATCCATCATTGCAGTCCTAAAAACACAGAGGCAGCTGCCAGCCCCAAGACATGCAGCTCTGCAGCGCCTCAGCTCTGCCTCCTGGCACCAATGTCCCTGTGCTGACAACACTGAGCAGCTTAGTAGTTAATTAATTCCTCCCCCACACAGATCCTCATTATGAATTTTTGAACAACAGCTTCAAAGTGCTACTGCCACCCACTTTTCCATTTAATGGTTAAAACGTTCAACCTTTTCTTTCTAGGGGTTCAAAGACCCATCTCATGTTGCCTTGAGGTGGAGCAAGCAATAGCACTGTTACCTTCCTAGAATGAAACATTGTGGGACCAGGTTTAGACTGCATTACTCAAAAGATTATCTAATCTGGAAGCAAAAGAACTCACTTGGAAAGAGGAACAAGACTTGAATTGCTTTCCCTGCTTGACACAGCCGCTCATGCATTTCGGTCCATTGTGCTGGTATTGGCAGGGGTAGAGTTAATTTTTTCCATGCTAGCTGTTTATAGCGACATGTTTTAGATTTGTGCTGGAAACAGTGCCAACACCACAAGGATGGTCTTGTTGTCCCTGATCAGGGTTTACGCGGAGTCAAGGCCTTTTCTGTTCCTCACCCCATCCCACCAGGAAGGAGCCTGTGTCAGCACCTGGACTTGAGAGCAGACTCATCTAGGACAGCTGATCCCAGCTGAGCCAAAGGATGTTCCAGACTGTAGGGTGTCACGCCCAGCAGTAAACTAAGGGAAAAACTGACCAGGGAGGACACTGCTTGGGGACTGATTGGACATTGGTCTATTGATAGTGAGCAATTGTTTTCATTTGCATAATGTGTCTTTCTTGGTGTTTATGTCTCTGGTTTTTATTTTCCTTTTCATTACAGATTATTATAATTATTGTTGGTATTATTATTATTCCTAATGTTATTATTATTGTTGTTATTATTAAACTGTTCTTATCTCAACCCACAAGTTTTCTCACTTTTACCCTTCCAATTCTCTTTGCCCCTATGCTGCTGGGGGGAAATGAGGGAGTGGCTGTGTGGTGCTTAGTTGCAGTTTGGGGTTAAATCATGATATCCATGGGGGTTTTTTAAAGAGAAAAAAAGCACAGAACTTATATGTCTCCAATCCTGGTTTGCTGCAATAACCAACATGGTACAAAGGCACATGACCACCGGTTTGCCTTTCCTTAATAAATCCTGAACTGCTTGATGAAGGGTGAATGAGCTTCAGCACAGATTTTATGAGCTGTCTACCTCAGGTCAAGAATCCCACAGCTTGGTGATCTGGGAATTGTTGTGGAAGCACAGTTAAGAATCGAGTTTAAGATTTAGAGGTGCAAGTTCTATAAAAACCTATAAACAATCCTCTGTAGGTTTTCTATATTGCCTCTGTGTGTTGATGCATTAGAGGTATTTGTGAATAGAAATGAAACAGCTGCATTTGCATTTCTGTAAAGCCAGGTTTGATTTAAGAGATAAAAAAATTATAAATACATCTGGATGCATATAAGTCCTCTGCTCTGAAAATAAATGCATTTGTGATGTAATCTACCACCTAATAAAGAAATTAAGGAGCAAAAAAAATTTAGAAAGGGAAAAAATAATTGAAAATATGTCTTGGGTGTTAATAAAAGTATGAGATATTCTTGCAGTGGAGATTCATAAAAGAATACTCTTATTAAGTAAATAAATGGAAGTCAGAACAAGTACATATGTCAAACGGATGGGACTGTCAACAAAAACATGCTAGAGCAATATGTTGAGATGATTAAAGGAAAAACATGGAACATAGGAAATAACAGTATTTCAATTTTAGCAGGAAACAAAGACAATATTTCAAACTCACAGGGAAACAAGAAGGTATTGTAGGTCTTCTTGTGACACTTCGAATAAAGCTGCATCAGCAATGCCAAATTACTGCAGGTGGATGATATTTATAAGAGAGGAAATCAGGATTGCAAATCGCAGTAAAAATCAGAGATTCAAACTATGTCTCAGATTTGTATAAGCTCATTGTCCCCAGAGTAGATACACTGAAGTATCTACATCAAAGAATTCAAGTAAAAATAGTTTCAATTCTGAAACTATGGGAACCCTGCAGTGCCCACTGAGCTATCAGTGGGTGTGTTACTGTCAGACAAAGGAGACACAGAAAATACAAAGTCAACAACGTTTATCGAATATTGAAAAGTCATGATGAAAAATATCCCCAAATACAGGCCTATTGGTTTCAGAATCATAAGTGTCTTTTAAAGACAAAATAAAACCTTCTTTCCTGATTTCTGAACACTGAGGACTTCATACAATTTTTTTTATCCCAGCTTTTCTCATAAAAAAAAAAAACCCTGGAATAATCTTTTCCTATAAAAGGCAGTGAAAATTCCCACAGACCCATATGATTCCAGACACTGGGACTCAACAAGGCTCAGCAAAAGCATTGCCACTAACCTGTGCTAATTAGCAGCTTTCAGCAACTGTCCAAATTCAACTGTCATTTCTGAAAACATTGTCTTTAGTATGTATATTTATAGAAAGAATATTATATGTACATATATTATTTATCGTTTATAATATTATTAATATAGCTTACTTAGTTCAATTATAGCTTATTTGTATGAAACTCTAGTTGCAGGGCTGCTAAATCTCATTAGAGATAGAAAGTTGCTGCCAGAACCTGCCTCTCAGTGGACTCACCCCCATGCGCCAAGGTTCCTGTCAGGACTCAGCTCCAGCCCTGGCTTTCCACAGGCTGCAGTTTCCTTCATGACATATCTGGCTGGTCCAGTGTGGGGTTCTACAGGGGCTGCGGGTGGATCTCTGTTCCACTGTGGACCTCCTTGGGCTGTAGGGGGACAGCCTGCATCACCATGATCTGCAACACAGGCTGCAGGGGAATCTCTGCTCTGCCACTTGGGGCACCTCTTTCTTCTGCACTGACCTCAGTGTCTGCAGGGCTGTTCTTCTCACATATTTTCACTCCTCTCTTCCTGCTTCTGTGCATCATTTTATACCTTTCCTTAAATATGTTATCACAGAGGCCAGCATCACTGATGGGCTCATTTTTGGCCAGTTGTGGGTCCATTTGGGAGCCAGCTGGAACTGTGTCTGTGAGACATAGTAGCAGCTTCTGGTGTGTTCTCACAAAAGGCATCACTGCAGTCCCCCTTGACAGATACCTAAAGTCAGAAAACTAGGACAGATGCAGGAAATAGAAAGCAAATATATGATGGATCAATGGAAGGTTGTGTTTTACATTATAGCTCACTGATTAAAACACTTCCAGAAAATGTTTGGAAGGACAGTACATTGTAGTCTCTTGGGATCTATCAGTCTCAGCATGCTACATAAAGGGTGATGTGCAGTTGCTTTCCTATTTCTTGATGACTGTAATACAAAAGCTATACCCTAATAGGGTGAAGATAACAAAAACCAGACTCTTAGATTAAGCTTCAAGTGTATCTTTCTTTTCTTGGTGAGGAAGATAGAAATGCCAAGATTCAGCAGCTGAGCCACTGAAGTGTACCTATCACTCATCACATGAACCATTACCCTAAGAACAACACAGTAAGGTGTTTAAATCTCCATCTCCCTGGGGCCACACTTCAACCCAACAGCTAAGTCCCTTTTTCTCAGCTTTTCTTGTGCCCATTTTTGCAGTGACATATAAGGCATAGTGAATGACTGGCTCACAGAAATCTTCACTAAAACCAGAGGTGGTCTGGCAGCCACAGAAATCTTTGCAACTGAGTCATTAAGACCGTCTAAGATTGCAGTCATTAACAAGAAATCTTAATTTGCTTGTGACAGACCATTTGATTGGCTTTTCTCAGATATTTCCCTAACACAGCAAGAATCTCAGGACAGCAAGACTGTGTAAGAGCCAGAGAAGACTTTATGTGCATTCAGAGACCATGCAATGAGTGAAATGAAGACAGCTGAAATCTTCTTGGGGGACTACAGGCCTTCATCCAATAGGAATCCAGGGTAACTGGGCAACAATATTTTTTGCCTTTGTTCTGTAGAAATCATACCACACCGTGTGTTAGGAAAATTGTTCTCCAGTAATCACTTGGAGCCATGCAGTTTGACATCATGATTATTACATTTTAATTCTTAGCATGATGTAAAATGTTTTTTTATTCCTTTGCATAGCATGTTGTGGAGAATTGACACTGGCTGATTGCCAGGTGCCCAACAGCCACTCTATCACTTCCCTCCTCAACAGGACAGGATGGGGGAGATAATAGGATGGAAAAGCTCACTGGCCAAGATAAGGACAGGAACATCACCCAGAAGTTACCATCACAGGCCAAACAGACTTGACTTGGTGAAATTAATTTAATTTATTGCCACTTTAATAACAAAGTAGGATAGTGAGAAATAAGAACAAATCTTAAAACATTTCCCCTTCAACTCTCTCTTCTTCCCAGGCTCAACTTCACTTTCAAGTTTTTTACTTCCTCCCCTCAAGAAGGGCAGAGGGATGAGGAATGGGGTTTGTAGTCAGTTCATAGCACTTCATGTCTGCCCCTCCCAACTCCTTTCTCTTCCCCTGCTCTAGCAGGTTCCCATCCAGTCAGGAACAGACTATTTCAGTGTGGTTTCTCCATGGGGCCACAGGTCCTGCCAGAAAACCTGTTCCTATATGGACTTCTCTCCACAGGCCAACGTTCCTGTCAGGGCCTGCTGCAGTGCAGACTCTCCATGGGGTCATAGCTTCCTTTGGAATGCATCCACCTGTGTGGATTCCTCCACAGACTGCAGATGGATGTCTTCTCTGGGGATGTCCATAGGCTCTAGGGGCACAGGTGCCTCACCATGGTCTGCACTGTAAGCTTCAAGGGAATCTCTGCTCCAGCACCTGGAGCACCTCCTCCTCTTCCTTCTTCATTGACCTTGGTGTCTGCAGGGCTGTTGCTCTCACATTTTCTCACTCCTCTCTCTCACAGCTCCTGTATAGGGTGTTTTATTATTTCTTAAATAAGTTTTCTCTGAGGTGCCAACAGTGCTAATGGGCTCAGCTTTGGCCAACAGAAGGTGCGTCTTGGAGACAGGTGGAATTAGCTCTACCTGACATGGGGACAATTCCTTGCATTTTCTCACAGAATCCATCCCTGCTGCCCATCACTACCAAAATCTTGCCACATAAACCAAATAAACCTGACTCTGACATGACAAATGGCTCAGTTTCCATTTCCTTTTTCCTTTAGTCACTATTGGACTTGTCTCAGCCAACTACTGTTTCCAAAGATGTTGACATCTAATGTAAGCTTGTTTCTTCTTCTCCATTTGGACTGTGAAGAGCAAGAAAGACACCCCAAAAGGAGATCTCACTTGTTTAGGTATTTGTCTTATGGAGTCAGAGACAATCTTTGGATATGATTTGACATTGACTGTGGCAGAAGCACACATAACCAGAATAAATATTTGGCTGATCTCTAGATAAAAATTTGGGTGAGATGCATTATCACATGTTCTAATAACAAGAAATAAAACTGAAAAGTAGAAAAGTTTAGTTGCAAAAATGTTTTAAAATGTAAGGACTACAGCATAAAAGTGGGAAAGTAGATAACATAAAATTACCCTAGTAATCCTAGGTTAACTGTCTTAGTTTGAAAGAGAAAACTAAGATATCTGGGGGCTAATAGAACAGAGGACTCCACCCGATTAATCACACCAAGACTCACTGTAGATTTCAAATTAGGGAATAGGTTTAATTAGGTGAACGGTAAAAGGGCAAAGGGGGGGGAATAACAGCTCCCAAATCAGTTCTCTATATAGACACACACACACACAAACTGGGAAACAATGAAACAACAGAACAAAAGAACACAAAAAGAAAAACCTGACTTGAATGTTCTGTAATGCTAGTCCATGGACAGTGAGCAGCACAGCCGCGCTGCGGCGAAACCATGCTGCTCTCTCTTGAGCGCGTGGGTGAAGCAGACGGGACCCCGCCTGGTCGGCAACGGCTCCGATGGACTGGGCTGGTGCGTGAGGGGGCCACGCTTGCTCTGGCGGGAGGACACGAGTAGCCAGCGGAGACAGGCTAGGTGTTGGCGTCCGGGCACAGGGAGGGGGAGGGAAATGTCTGACTGCAGCGGCGGCGACGGGGGACGGGGCTCCGCTCCAAGGACGGGGCGTCTCAAACGGCAACCAGGCAGCAAGAAGGAGAGGACTAACCGGCTTGTCTCGATGTCCCCAGATCCACGGGAAAACTGCAGAGAGCCACTCTGACGCAGCGGGGCACCTCCAGAGACTGCAGACCTTGTCTCCGAACACAGCGCCGACAAAACCACATGTGTGTGTGGAACCAATCCAAAACCGAAAGTAAAAAAAACGTTCTCCTCCTTCGTCCCTCCCCCGGAAGCTCCCCCCTCCCCTCCGCTCCAGGCTTCACTCCCAGTCCAGGAGGGTGAGGGAAAGAGAAAATTCTCCAACCTTAAACCCATAACATTAACAGTAACTTCTGTAAGGGAAATTTAAGTATTTTGAGATAATATCTTGTTTTTTCCCAGGAACTATAGATTTTCTATGAGGAAGATGAGTTTAAATTTCTCTTGTCTTGCCCATATATTCCTAGTTACCTTTGGTATTTGAAATTGTTTGTCTGACTTGCAACTTCCATGATGCCCTTTTACAAGATGAGGTGAGACATCAGCTTACTTGTGGTTGTTTATTGTTAACAGTCAATTGGGTTTTTTTCTTTGTTATATCTTACTTTCCTGTATTTTATCTTGTCAAAGACAGTAATATATGAAGATAGATTTTTCCTTTCCAGCTGAAATTTTAGCCAATTTTAGCCAATACTCATGCTGCAACAAATGGTCCCCTTCAGGTCATTTGGTAGAAGGTGTCACTTCTAAATGACTTTAAGCCTGTTAATCTTGTCATAACTCATTTATGAGATTTCAGCTAGTCAATCTATCATAAGAATACATTCTACCAGCCAACAAATTGATATAAGGTTTGCCTTTGTTCCATCCTATTTCCACACCCCATACCCCCCCCTCTTTGTTTCAATGGTTGTCCCCTCTGTGGTCTGTATAGTTTTGACAGTTTGAGGTTGACCCCATTACACTGATCTAATTGATGACCACTTGAATTATGATGACAAAGCAGCTGTATTAATCATGTAACACATCTTACTTCTATTTTCACATTAGCCCTCTGGGAAATCCTTTAGCAAATTATATCCACATGTTAAGTTCCTTTGAACAATCAGTCCAGCTAAAGCCTTAGCCACCAAAACCCTTTTCTTTTCTTTAGAAATCAGTCTCCTAATTTCTAGTGACTTAGCATCTTTTCCACCAGTTTTGAACCATATTATATGAATATTTCATGGACAAAGAAAATTCAGTACAGGGAAATTCAATTAACACAGTAGCTGTCAAATTACGTGAATTGTAATTTTTCCTATTTTGAAGTATGTAACAACATCTTGCAAGCTTGAAAAACTTCACCATTCTTCCTTTTTTCTATGTGTTGAAAATTACCTGGAATATTTATCAGAATGAATAAAATTAGCTCAAATTTCACCTTGCCTAGAAAAATCTTTTTACCTCCTCTCATTTCATAAAGTAGAAACAAGCAAGAAAATTGTTCATGTGAACATGTGAGGCAACTCAGACTTTCTTTGGCTGGACTTTTTTGTTAATAGTACATTCTGTGAAGAACATTAACATTTTCCTGTCATAACTTTGTGACAATTTATATGGTGGTGTAGTTTGATTGCCTTTCAGGTCACAGACTCACAGAATCAACTAAGAGGTCTTTTCCTCTGAGATCATTGAGTCCAACCTATGACCTAACACCACCTTGCCTACTAGACCATGGCACTAAGTGCCACATACAGTCCCTTCTTAAAC
>JAWWEU010000001.1:35529667-35540339 GCA_035583155.1 Acropternis orthonyx | reverse complement strand
GGGTAGTTTTACAGCTCATGAAGTGAGAATGCCATGCTGGTGAGGTGGAGGAAGGCTGGTGTTGGAAGAGTGGGCAGAGGGATCTGCAGGGAAAGGGCTAGAAACGTTTGTGCTTAAAAATGCCTTATTTTTGCCCATGGAAATGAATGTACATTAAATGATTTAAGTGCTGGAGATCTTATAGGGGAAAAAATCAGTGTCAATACTGTAGACCCTAGGGGAAAAAAAAACTTCATCATGAGAGGATAAATTTGCCTCTAACAAAAGATAAAACTAAAACAGGCACCAGAGAAAATACAGCATTAATTGTTGCACTATGTAAGTGAGCCAGCAACGTGTAACAACTCATCATTGTTCACCCTAGAGGTAGCTACTGCAAGTGTTCAAGTGACAGAAATAAAGCATGCTTCAACATTTTAAACAAAAGGAGGAAAGTGAAACCACGATGTTTAGCACTGAGTTGATTTAGCTGGTTAGTGTATGCTCATGCAGAACCAAAATAATGCAGGAAAGAGTTTCAGTCATAAACCTCCATATGGAGGGAACAGAAGTCTGCGGTTGCTATGAAAGAAAATTCAATTCCTACTGCCTAACCCTATTCAATCCCTATTCAAATCACGTTGCATATTCAAATTTGTGATTGCAACCTATATGTGTAACACCTTTTAGAGTCTTTTGGTTTTGACAGCATTGCAGAAAAGGATCAGGATATTATGCATAAAGTTACTTATTTTTTATGATAACTTTGAAAAATGAGTAGAACAGGGTTGTTTGCTAATAATCTGTATGACAGTTTTATGATATTGCTCAAAGTATGCACAGAGGTCTCCAACTGCATGCCTATGAAGTTCTGAAGGGAACAAGAAGAAAATAATTGGCTCAATGCTGATCAAAGCAAATGCTTTTCAAACATTCAGTGAAAACAATTAAGGATGACTGTCACTGTTAGATGCAATGAAAAATGCCTTTGGTTTAAACGATGTCACATAAGATGACAACTGTTAAAGTAGTTAAAGTTAAATGCACTTTTATTGCCATGATTCTTGAGCCCAGGTGGAAAAGCATCCAAACTGAAACTTATTGTAGACTTCATTTCTACAGGAAAACTCCCCCAAGTGGAGGATGTAGTAACTAAGATGATAATTTTCTTCTGCAAATTCACCATGATAAACTAGTTGCCTCATATATTAAATACCTTATAGTCTGTGGACAATCAAATCAAGGAATTTCTCAAGTCCTTATTAAATATACTGGGCAGTTACAGCTCAATAAAATAGGCACAATATTTTGGAAACCCATAATTCCTTGCCTTTCAGGCAGCAATGATTTTTTGTGACACTTGTATTAAAATTCAAGAAAATACAGAGACAGATGCATGCATTACTCACCTCCCCTCCTACTCATATAGAAGCACCCAAAGAACATGAGAAACCCACTCTTGAATGCCTGCTAACACTAAGCAAACTGAACCATTCTCTCCAAGAAGACAACTCCAATGATAAATAATAGGGCACTAGATATCTGTGTTTAGGTATCTGACTTATAGAATCATGGAAGGGTTTGGGTTGGAAGGGACCCTAAAGATCATCTGGTTCCAACCACCCTGTCATGGGCAAGGTACCTTCCACTAGACCAGGTTATTCAAGGCCCCATTCAGTCTGGCCTTGAACACCTCCAGGGATGAGTCCACAACTTCTCTGGGCAACCTGCTCTAGTGCCTCACCACCCTCACAGTAAAGAATTTCTTCCTAAGATCTAATGTGAACTTACTGTCCTTCAGTTTAAGGCCATTCCCTCTTGTCATATCACTAAATGCCCTTGTGAGCTCTTTTGTAAGCTCCCTTTACATACTGGAAGGTGCTAGAAGGTCTCCTTGATTCCTTCTCTTCCTCAGACTGAACAGTCTTTCAGCCTGTCTTCATGGAAGAGGTGCTTCAGCCCTCTAGTCATCTTTCTGACCCTCCTCTGGCTCACTGGAACAGGTCCATGTTCTTCCTGTGTTGTGGGCCCTAGAGCTGAATGCAGCAATCCAGGTGAGGTCTCACAAGAGCAGAATAGAAGGACAGAATCACCTCCTTTGACCTGCTGGTCACCCTTGTTTTGATGCAGCCCAGGATGCAGTTGTCTTTATGGGCTGCAAACACACATTGCTGAGTTATATTAAGCTTTTTGTCCACAAATAGCTCTTTCTCCCCAGGGCTAATTTTGATCTATTATCTGCCCAGCCTGTATTTGTGCTTAACTTACTACACATTTGTGGCATTTTAGTTGTTAATATCCCTTATGCCTTCTATCTTATTGGGGGCTGGAGGGCGGGGTGAGTGTTTGAGTTTTTGGGGGGTTTTTGCTTGTGTGTTTGTGATTTTATTTGTTTGGTTTTGGGGGTTGTTGTTTATTTGCTTTTCTGGGAGAGCATATGCATATCTGTTCTCCAAGATTATGGTCCTTTGTACCCAATTTCCTTGGGCCTGATTTCAAACTACTGCACCTTGGGCAAGTGAGTATCCCGAACTTTGTGTTGGCAAATGATATGGCAAAGAGGAAATGTAACACCGTAGGAGAAAAAAGCATGAGGAAATAGCCCCGCAAAACCTGAAGAGTTTTACAGCTCTTCTGAGACACCCAGATAATTCCATTTACAGATCTCCTCTGCTGATATCTCAGCCATTGTAAATCACTTCAAGTTTAGTGACTGCTAGGGACTTCAGACAGGTTAAATTAGTGTTACAGATAGAGTGTTGTAAAATTTTCATTCATTTGATTCCGGAGCTGGTTTTAAGCAGCTATGGTTATCAGCAAGGGCATTGCATTTAGAAAGTATTTAGAACATATCTACATTATATATGTGTACATACCTAAATATATATAGCTTTTTTATAATTTAGAATAATATTACAACTACTGTATTCTCTTACCTTCTCTCTTAATTAGCTTCAGTATTCCTTATTTCAGCCTTGGCTGTGTTTTGTCCTGTATGTTTTTGCCCCTGCTGATTTTCTGTAGGTCTCTGTGCCTGCAAAAGTCAAACTTGATTTTAATATAAGCTGCACCATGACTGTGGGGTTTATTGGACCCCCATTGAGACATATTAATGGTGGCCTGTTCTTGTGCAATAATGTCATTCTCATCTCTATAGATTTCTGTAAAATATACTCATAAAGCACAGGCAGCAATCTGAAATTTCTGTATTTTCCACTCCTTTTAAAGGTTACCTAGAAACATCTGCAGCACAGTAACAGTAAACTATCACACACCCAAGAATACTTGCCATAAACTGCTCCATTGTGCCAATTAAATGCAGTATGAACTCTACACAGAAGAGAACTTTATTGCTTCATTATTGCTTTTATATCAATTTAAATCCTGCTCACCACAGAAACAAACATCCAAACAAATATGCAAAAAGCTAAATGGGGAAATGTAGAACAAGTTATTCTGCCACCGGAACCTTTAATGTGTGCAACTCCACATATGGCATATCTGTGTTCAGGGTGCAATAAAATATTTTCAAAGGCACAAAGAAAATGGTATATTTGCCTTTTTAATAAATGCAATTAGACATAATGCGAAGGGATCTAACTGGCAGAGTGGAGTGACTTAGTAACATGCTGGTGTTGCACATATTGCAGTGATAGCTTAGGAGAAGCATAAACCTAGAAAGGTGCATTTCACTTTACAAAACCCATGGTTGCATGGAGGGATTAGAAATTACCTCTTGAATAAAAAATTTTTCCAGCAATGGCAATTCATCATCATCTCAACAGGTTGAAAATTCTGGTTAACAATTGCCTTTGGTGTAACTAAAATCGTCTACTGGAGACAAAGTAGGTATATTTTAAAGTTGTTTTCTTTAAAAGTCTACAGCTGTCTGAGATTGGAGAGTCAGAGCTTTTGAGCTGCTATTGAAAAGTCAATGAGGTGACAGAACTCATGTCTTTCTTGCACGATTAATGACAAAACCAGAGTGCTTAAACAGCAGGTACCTCAGAACTATAGTGATGTTGACAATTTAGTTTCATTAAAATGTTGCCTGTTTGATCTTTCTCTTATTTTCTCACAGGATTTTTTGTCAAAGCCTTTCGACTTTCAGACAGACATGGTCGTAGAATCATAGAACAGTTTGGGTTGGAAAGGACCTTAAAGATCGTCTATTTCCAGCTCCATGCCATGGGAAGGGACACTTCCCACTGGATCAGTTTGCTCAAAGCCCTGTCTAGCCTGGCCTTGAACACTTCCAGGAATGGGGTATCCGCAGCTTCTCTGGGCAACCTGTTCCAATTTTTCACCACCCTCACAGTAAAGAATTTCCTCCTCACAGCTAACCCAAATTTCCCTTCTTTCACTTTGAACCCAATACTTCTTTTTCCTCTCACTACAGTTCCTGATGAAGAGTCCCCCTCCAGTTTCCTGGTAGGCTCCCTAAATGTCCTTTCATATCCTAAGTGCAAACAGCAACCATGGGAGACAAAATTTAATATGAGGTCATAAACTGCTGCAAAGAACTCTTTCTGTTTCTAGAGTCATTTATGCATGAAGAGTTCAGTACTTTTAAACTAATTTTCTTTTTAAAGGATTACACTACATCTACATCAGATCCCACAATATGGTGTTCCCTCTGAATTGTCCTGTTCTAGAAAAGTTTAGTCCATGGGACAAGCCACAGATTGAAGAAATGACTGCCTATCCTTGGCAGCAAGGCTGTGCCAACACTCCACCAGATTTCCCCATCTTCCTTAGCAACACTGTAAAATAGACCAAATTCAATTCAAGGGGGAAAAGTGAGTGGAAAAATGCAAAGAAGATATTAATGATACACAGTGGAAAGCAATCAGCTTGGCTTTCTCTGTGTAATCCCTGTAGGCTTTCTGCTTTGAAATAGAAGTAAATAATTCAGAAATGCATGAGAAGGACATCTATTTTAAGATTACATCAGTTTGATTTCAGAATGCAGTGGCCACTTGAGGGCAATTCCAAACTAGATGTGGAATGATGCCTAATGAACCTGGTTATATTCCCGGTGATGCCAAGGCCATAATATCACTTGCAACCATGAAGGAGTGCAAAACCTCACCAACTTATATTTAATTGTGTTTATTGTACTATTTCTTGCTCACCTAAAGCAGTAAAGCTCTATGAATCTATTCACCACTAATTACTACAGCCACCTTTAAGAGAGTTAGTTAAAAAGGCTTCTAGAAAACTCATGGTATTAAGATCTCAAAGGATTTTGAAAGAGACAGATGGACTATACTGTTGAAGGATACACTGAATATACTTGGAAATTCAAGAGACCTTAGAGTCAAAGGTCAAAGAATACTTAAGTTTGGCTGAATGTGGGAGGGAGAAAATAGAGAAGCATCAGTGAACTTGTGTATCATAGCCCAGTGCTCAGTAACACGAATTTAGCCACATATTTCTGTTTGTTAAACCAGCAGAATATGGTTCATACCAAGTGTTTACCACATCTTCTTTTCGAGGTGAACTACTGAAGGTTCAGATTGAGGAGAAACATCAAGAGAGAAATGCACTTTATAACTCAGCATTGAGACCTTAGGGAATTCTTGCTCCTGATCTAGTGTTTACTCACCTTAGCTGAGCCTCAGTCCTCCTATTCCCAACTGTAAGCTCCTTTTAGCTTTTCTTTCCTGGATTTACAGATATAAGGAAGAAATTCTTTACTATGAAGTTGGTGAGGGACTGGAACAGGTTGCCCAGAGTAATTGTGAACTCTCCATCCTTGGAGTGTTCAAGGCCATGCTGGATGGCAGTTAAAGTAACCTGGTCTAGTGGAAGATGTCCCCTGCACATGGCAGGGTGGTTGGATCTAGGTGATCTTTATGGTCCCTTCCAACCCAAAGCATTCTATGATATGATTCTAAACATTTTCAAATTGTTTAACCTGTCACACTGAATGGCACCACTACATTTTTACATTTATAGAAGAGTACTACTCTTTGTACATTTGCTGCTGCCCCCATGATCTTGGAGAAAGGAAAAAAGCAGTCTTGGTAACATACTGCCAGTATCTGCCTAAGAAAAATTTATTTACTATTTTTTCTGTATGACCATGATGTGATTATGATGGAGCTGAATTAGATTGTAACCTCTGAAGAAAGACAGAAAAATGTAATTGAAGTCAATAGTTGGTTTGCATTTCACTGTGTGATCGAGGTCAGGCACTCCCTCAGCTCCTTTCTTTAGTACTAGTTTACCAGGTATAAAGTCTGTAGTGGGAATAGAAATTTTTAAAAAATAGTGGTTTTACTCTACTTAGATGGCCAGTTTGTCTACAGAATTCAAATGGAGGGTTGAGCCCTTTCCCCCACAGATGAATTTCAGTTTTTTGTGTATTAAAACTATCTTAATACTCTGGTAGCAGTTTCACTCACACAAAACAAAGTACATATTCAAGTAATGATGCATATATAATGTTAGGTCTCTGTTTCCATTTTACTTCATCCTGTGGCTAATTGCCTCACTGCAGACTGCTAATTAGTTTGACTCCCAGCTGTATTCAGGAAGCCAATTGGGAATGCCTAAATAATGCCTAAATAAGCCTTTGAAGTCCTTTACATTATCTGCTAATCTAAAAAGCTTATCAACATAGTGTTTAAGAGGAAGAAATAAATACTTATAAAAAAAATTAATATTCTTGAAGGTTTAGAATTTTCTTTTACACAATAGGATAAGCTAAAATGAGTGGGTTTACCCAGTTCTCTCAGTTCTGTCAGGATACTCTGATAACACTGAAACTGTAAAAATCTGCTGTTTTAAACAATTCTCTAGATACTGCTGAAATTCTGCAGGAAGGAGCAACAGAACAATTTTTTTAACATGTGCTGGTCATCACCACCAATAAACTCTAAACCCACCTGGCTGAAGAGTTACAACTGAACTTGACATTTTGTGCCTCAGAGACAGAGTCTGTCATCACACCATGTTCAAGGCAGGAGAGAAAGTACCAGAAGGTTGTGAAAAGCCTTGAGCTGTTTGACCTGAACATGGAAAGTTTATTTTCTCTCTTTCTTTAGTACCAAAAGTAAATGAGCAGACACATAGATATACTCATTCTGAAGCCCTAAAGTATAAACTTATTATTGCTAATTATTCCCCTACAGTCTTGTTTTCCTCCAACAAAACAAAAGCTGTCACATCTGCTTAGGTAGGCTTTGGGCTGATGGTGAGAATATAATTAACTAATAATGATATTACATTTCAATAATATTAGATTTGGATGGCTGAAGGCTATTGCAGCAGCTCCAGTAAATCCACGCCGCTGGTTTAGGTCCTCCTTCTAACTTTGCTGAGGCTTGCAAAGAAATACCTTAAGCCCAATAACAACTTTCTGTGGCTCACAGTCTCAGCATGTTATCTTACCTTTTCTTAGGTTTCCGGACACAAGGAGGATCTGAGCTTTGGGAGAAACTTCTTCTCTACCCAATAACAATTAAGGAAAACCAGAACAATAGTTTGGTTAGGTTAGTAAGGATCCAAAATAGTGTTTCTACTTTTCATTGCTTCTGGTCACTACTTCAGCAACATTCCTTTTGGGTGTGCTAGCCTGGTTTGCTTTCAAAGGACATCCAGTTCTGTCAATGCCATATGTATCACACTCTTTTTTCCTTTTCCCTGTCCTAAATCTATGAGTCAGAAGCAACTCTTTCATTAGCTGCTGCAAAGAACTTGGAGTTGGTGTTTTGGTTTTCTTTCTAGTGTTTCTTTTTTTTTTTTTACATTAGTCAGTTGTATGTGAAGAAGGGTTCATGAAGGAGCTTACAAAGTTAAACATATAATTGTGATATCTTGCAGATGTTTATCTTTCTTCTTTGTTGCTGTTTCCTTTGAACGAAATATGAAAAGTTTTTAAACTGAAAGTCTACAATCATGTTTTTTTCAATGGAAAAAAAAATTGATTTTGACCCTGGAATAAATGATCCATCTTGTTAACATAGGAGTATGAATAGGAAGAAGAAATACTACAAAATTTCAAAATATGTTCTTTCTATTCTTCATTCATTATTATTTCACAACTCCTTTTTATTTCTCTGCCATCTCTTTTCTTCATTTTTCATTTTCAGATCATATCTCTGTTTCACATGTTCATACCTTTACTTTTACTGTTATTATTTCAGATGTATTACAAAAACTTCCCTACATAAAAGCTGGTATGACTCTATGGGTATGAATATCGGATAGAAGCTGCTGTTTATAACCTGTGTTTTGTAATACAATATGAAATATCCTGAGCTGCTCTGAACTCTGATCTCTCAAAATCACATTGAAATGCAATAACATTCTGTAAATATGGGAAAGAAACAACTTTCTCTTTCTAAGTTGTATTTTCTTCCATCATTGTGGATGGATGCACGGATGGATGGGTGGGTGGATGGATGGATAGATGAACTAACAGATACATAGGCATGTGTGGAAAACTGTAGAATACACATTAACATATCACATTAAAAATCTTTTAGTTTTGCCTATTGATACATGTCACGTGAATATTTTCCATTATATGCAGACTTGAAATTAAAACCAGAAAGACGAAAAGTAGATACAGTGATGCAGAATAAGGCACTGGGCTAGAAATTAAAAATGAAGTGAGTTTCAAGCTTCTTGAAGTATTCTCCTGGTGTAAAGAATCAACTTCTTTGCTGAGTGGTCCATCTTGATGTGAGGGAATGGTGTCAAGCTATGCTTTTTGCAAGTGATAACTTGTAATTCCCTGGGTCACAAAATGAAACAGGCAGCTCTGCAAAGTCACTGGACCACAGGGAAATACTTCTGTGATTAAAAGAATGGACGATCTATGCTATTCTGAGCATCTGTTATTTGAAAGCTGAGGGTAAGCTTTTAAGTAGCCATTAAGATGTGATTTCTTTCATCACAAACTAATTTTCTGAAGGGACTGGCAATTTTTATGACAAGTGAGTTTACTCACAATTAAAGTACCACTGTGATTTGTCTTTTCCTGGCATGTAATTTATTGTGTTTATGCAGAGAAATAAAGAAGAGTGGAGACTACAGAAATCACATTCTATATATAGAGCGAAAACCAGAAACATGGGTACAACTTACTGCTGATGTCTCCCAGACTTGGTGCAATAAGAACACTCTCATTGGTGAGAAGTTTCATACAGACCGATAAAAGATATAGAAAGTTCCAAGGCTTAAAAATATTTCAGGTACATACTAAAATTATGTTGTTGTTCCTACAAGTTAGAAAGTTAGTGTCATTTGGAAGGTCTTATTTTGAAGGTTGAATAAGTGTGGATAGACTTATTCACATGCATAGCATTCACAAAAAGTGCCTACCTACCAAAATGCTTATGAACTCATTTTACAGACTAGCATAGGAGCTCCTTCAAGTAGATAGGCATGACCCCTGGATCAAAGAAATGCATCAAACACATGCAAACATTCATCAATGACATTGGACCAGCTTAAGAATGACTCAGAGAGCTGTTATGACTCCATCTGTTTCAACAGTAGTGAACCACATAGCAGAAGATGTCTGTGAAGGGATCCTCATTATACAGCCTGGACAGTTCTTAAAACTTTCAGGATGAATGAGAACAACCAGTGTCCATTCTGAATGGATGAAACCCAACACACTTAACTGAAGAAGAACCTTGGCAGGCTTTGAAAAAACAGCTGCTGTCTTTCCAGGGCTACTCTTTAACACATGCTGTCTAAGGAATAAGCTTCTCAGAAAAAAATTTACACGCTTTGACAGAAATAACCAAAAATCTTCCAGCCAGTTACAGCAGATGGCAGTTCAAAAGACAGAGGACAGCTGTTTATGATTCATCTGACTTTATTAAAGATTATGAGAATTTGAGACAGTGCTCACAACAGACTTTATTCCTCATGGGTGAGAATGGAATCATCTCCATATGGCAAAAGGTCTAACTGATGCAGATTTGCAAAGTAATCCTCATTACTGATCAAGAAGTTACCTTAGAGGTAATGTGCAGGTCTTCAGAGAAAAGTTACAAGATGTAGACGTAATGCTTTCAGACAGAATGTTCTCTTCCTAAAAATTTGCTTTCAGAATATTTTTCCTTTTAATTTTGTAAATGGAAAATGCAGAGCCAGAAAACCAGCTAGGAACTTATTCTTTCACAAATGTTTCACTTTTATTTAAAGAAATTATGAAATAAACTATTGTGTTGGAGTTGTAAAACTGCAGTGATTAAATGATAATGATTGTCTCAACACTTTTTCTTCTCCATTTGAAGCATCATTGACAGCTGAAAAACATAATTTTGTACTGTGTCAAAAAAACTGTTACTTTGTTATGAAAGATATAAAGAAATTTTCCACAATCAAAAACAAATTTATCTCTTCCCAACTGGTCTCATGCATTTCAAAAATGGTATATTTGAACTAATTTACTAGAGTTAACTCTCTTCAATGTACGTACACAGAGCTGTGTAAAAGAAGGAAGTTAAATAACAGCAACGGAAAGTTTATCCTCAAAATTTCTCTGCAGATATTCCAGTTAACTTCAGCAGACTTAAGACAACCCCATGCGGAACTATGGGCTTGGGACAGAAAGTTTGGAGAGCAGCCAGGTAGAAAGGAACTTGGGGGTAATGATTGACAGCAGGCTGAACATGAGCCAGCAGTGTGCCCAGGTGGCCAAGAAGGCCAAGGGCATCCTGGCCTG
>JAWWEU010000001.1:35515377-35527981 GCA_035583155.1 Acropternis orthonyx | reverse complement strand
CAGGGACGCCTGCCAGCGGGCCAGCCTCTGGGGATGCTGCCTCTGCCTTTGGAGGATTGGGCATTCTAAAGTTGGTACGACAAGTCCATGAAAGTAACACCTTACTTACACGGGGCATTGGGGTTTCTCTCTCTCTCTCCCTTGTTCTCCCTCTCCCTCGCTCAGGATTTCCATCTTACTTGGCCACCTGTTGTAATAAAATATTGCTTATGTTATGCTCACAACAGTGTTTGAGTTTCAGTTCTCACGTGCTCTCTGAACCCTCCCTGTAACAAGCACTATATATCTATTAAAAATTATTTTGTTCCTTTTGTATTGGCTGGATCCTTACTTTTAAAAAAAGGGAATAAATAATACTTTCTACTCAGCTCGTTTGAAGGAAGGTAGAATGAATGTGCAGTTGTGAGCTTTGAATAACTTTACTGCTTCTCTTTCTCTGGCAATAAAACTATCTACTATAATAGACTATTATATAAAAACTTTCTTGTCAAATGCTTTTATGAAAATAGAGCAGTGGAATATTGCTATGGATTACAATTTCCCTTGGGAAGAAAAAAATGATAGGAAATTCCTTTGAATCTTGTCAGCACAATAAGCTACAGCGTTTTGTATATACAAATAATGGGGACAAATTACTGCAAAATGCAACCCAACACTGAATGTGTAGAAAATTGAGAGAATCAATCAAAAAATGCTTCTGCCTTGATGTTCTAAAATAAATGCAAGCAATAAACACTCTATTTTCAAATTAGCTCATGATAATAATGCATCGTTACTGAACTCACACAAGGAAATGAATGATTCAGTATAAATGCAGACGGTGGCATAGAATACACCATGCAGCAGGATAAAATGTTCACAGGAATTCATACTAACTGGAAGCTGTTTTGTGGTAAGAACTGACACAAAAAGCAATCTACACTAAATAACACTAAGAACTGAACAGCAGATAAAATTTAGGCTGGCAGAATCTGTTATCCCATTCCTATTGAATAACACACTTTTCTTCCATTCTAAGCCTCCTACTACATCCTCAGTTCATTGCAGTGTGGATCAGAGTCCCGCTTATTATTCTAATAAATTCTTATGACATATTTATATGGATATATTCAAAATCTTGTTTACAGGCAGAAAGAAAACACTCCTCATATGTATATAGTCACACTTTTCTCTCTTCATTGGTCTGTAACACCATGTTGCACCCAAATTCATTATATATAGTGCCTCTTCCCTATGTTATTTCTTTGTTCTCTTCATTGCCTCTAAACCTGACTTTGTCCAGGTCCAGATATGTGGTCTTTTTAAACTGATTATTACTGAGTAGTTTATAGTGTGGAGTCTACAGTTTCAGGTTGTGCCCCATTCCCTGCCTGCACTACCCAGCCAGAATTTCTCTGCACTGATCATTATGTTAGTCATAAATATCCCATTCTACCTAGAGTAACTGCTACTGCTATCTATATAAAGCTAGAGTTGTACCACTTAATGATAAAAAAAAGGTAAAAAATTAGCAACAGACACCTGGTCAAGTAAAGAAATTGCTGCCAATTAAATCAAGTCACAGAAAATTGCAGAAAGATCAGGGAAAGTTCAGAAAGCACAAACATGAGTCCTGGGACCTTACAAACTCAGTACAAAGATTATGGTCAATGGCAAAACTGTACTACAGGGCTCCATGGGTACAGTGTGTTTTACAGAGACAGAAAATCTGCAATAAAATTCTTCCAGCTAAAGGAAAGGAGCTAAGTGTCTATGTACTCAAAGATTCTAGATTGCCACTCTTTGACTGCATGCTTAAAATGTAATGCAATTAAATATTTCTAAAAGTATGTAATGGACACATGGCAGAAAATACTAGTCAATAACAAAATGCAGGGACTTGATAGAATAACTTAAAAGGGAAGCCATGTCGACTCTACAAGTCACTGGACCATTGAACCTTGTTATTCACTTTTCAGTATCTTTATAAACTGTATATTCTGTAATCCCTGCTATTGGAAAAAGTCCTCAAATCAAATCCAAACCTATCACCAAGTCACACTTCGTGGCTGAGCAAAATTGGTGAAGTCTGGTCTCAGGAGGAGATGGAACATAAAATCTGAAACTGTGAACTGTGTTCAATGTTGGACATTGATGAGCAATGGATCAGCAGCATTGCTGGATGAACGTGGGTGGATATCTCTACTTCCAGGGTGCTAACTAACAAGGATTTTTCTTAGTAGAACAGATTAATCAAAAACTGTGCAGAAGGCAGAGCATGGAAGAAGCAACCAACAGCAATTTCCAAATTTGAAGAGCAAGACTTTTCCTAAACTGAGTTCTTGTTAATTGGAAGCCAGGAACTAGGAATGACCATAAGGGATGTGATAAGTAAATTCTCTGGCACATATAAGATCAGGAGATAGAGAGCCTGTTAAAATAATAATATATAATTTAATGGGAAGGCAATGACGTCTCTTATTCTGAGGCAGATGTTATTGAGTTTGCAGACCTAATGGAGTTTGCTGCTTCCTTACTTATTCAGAAATATATATATATATAGGTCTGGTCTTCCTTGGATTTGTTTAGGTGCCTAAAAATAAGTGTCTATTGCTACTGACCTATAGACACCCACATTGTAATAGAATGACAGCCAGAGACCATGTCTAAAATGGAATTAATGTACCTACACTAAAACTGTAGACTTCAGGAACCAAGTTCATTTATGAAGTCGTAGTCATTACGTTGAGGTTAGAAAGGAGATAGGATGGACCTAGCCTGGGGTTACTAATTGCAAAACCCCTCTTTCTGTATGTATGCATATGCAAACACATAGCAAAATACCCAACAACATAACCTAAATAGGGTGGGATATTTGAACTAAATGAGAGGAGGAATATTTTGTAATGTGTCATTTTTCTCATTGTATAGTTTTAGGATCTAACACCATCTTATAAAAAGACTGTGCCTAAGAGGTCTTCCAATCACAACATGCAGAGTTGATCTGGTTCTGGACATAAAAGGCACCCTCATAGCCATAAGAAGAAAACAAAACTGGCATCTGCCTCATCATCATCTGTTTGCCATTTTGTTTGTAGACAAATAACACTGGAGAAGTATTCTTTATCCATGCCTTAAGGGTAGGAGTGGAGTCAACTTCTCACTCCAATCCTGAATGAGAAGTCATTGTCAGTCTGCATCAGTCACAGGAAGGATTTGCTAAAGGAAACATGGAAGGCAGGATGATTGTTGAAGAGCAGGGCAGGTGGATATAGGGGAGCAGCAGAGGCATAGTATCTGCTGCCATTATAGAGAAACTGGAAATTAGGTGGAAATTAGCGATAACAAATTTGAATGTGACAAAGGGTAGCAACAGAAATCATTGTGAAACAGAAGAGAGCAGAGCAAGTACTAGTAGGATCACAATGGAAAATTCAAGACTTAGGACTAGGATAAGTCTCACTATGGAGGCAAGGACACAACTTAAAGGAGTAGGGAAAAAATCATTATTTTTCTCCCTGCAGACTGAAGAAAGCTAATGAGACCACCACAGGGTTGTTGCCTTTTTCCTTCCTTCCCAAGATTGTAGAAAAAGCCTTTCTTCTATTAGGATGTGCAGAAGTGAAAAGGACAACTGGAAAGAGCACAGTATGTGCAGGAAAATATGAACGTGTTGGAGTGTGAAAGCCTTGTCGCTGTGAGGTGGAAATAATCCCAGAAGATCCATGGGCAAGTTCTATTCTCCTGAATCCATCACTAAGATAGAAACAGCTGAGTGTTAATTACAGTTGTGTTTTCCTCTGTGCAATGCAGTTTTTCCTAAGCACTAGTATTTAGGAAAGTTTGTATTCTTTTGTTGAAAAAAGCTGAAAAGGAAGTTTCAGTACCCAAGATGGGACAAGCTGCAGGGAAATAGTGTTTCTTATCTCCCTCCTTCCACAGAAGCAACAAAGGTAACAGACAAAATAGGTCCTAAGATATGCTTGTGTTTATACGGAAGATGGAAGACAGAGACCAAGAAAGGGTTTCCTCAAACACAGTGACAGCTTGATGTTCTACCATCAGTGCAAGCTTTGCGAAAGCATGAGTGAAGGAGTCAGAAAATGAACTCAGGACAAGATCTGCTTCTTATTTAGCATAAAAACCTTGCAAGTGTTTCTTGACAAAGTTACTGTTGAAAATGAAGGAAGCTGGCGACTAAGAAACCTGAAAGGATTGTTGCATAACTTTCATTCAACAAAGAGGAAAGACATCAAATAGACATCTGCACTTTGTGCCAACAGAGAGGGAGAGAGAACAAAAAACTTAATAGCTCACATGAAAGAAGAACAGGACTCAAAAAAAAAATCAATGAGAGTTTTAAGTTTTGTGAAAAATATTGAATGTGAATTTTCCACCAATAATAATATATAACAGTTCCAGAAGTGAACTGATTCATCTAGAAATAGGCCAAAATTTGGTGAAAGTAGAGATAAGACTGTACAGCTTCAATAGGTTGCTATCAAAGAATGCCAGAGTTCCTGCTGAACTCCCAGGAATGGTCTGGTAGTTTGGTATAATATTTCATTGCAAACAAACCAAGCAAGCAGAAGACTGTGAAGAAATGCTTTACATTATATGTCTTTGATTGATACCTGATCCCCACCCCCCACTTTCCCCTCAAACCTCACACAATTTGAAATAAGTATAGAAAGTCTGGAAGTATTAGAAAGATTACAGAAAAAGAGGAGGGTCAATACTCTCATCTGCCCTGTAATAATTTCCTCACCAATTTTAAAATTAAGATAATCTATTGCTCTCCCTTAATCTAAAAGGGAGATTTCCAGTGTGTGAGAATTTTGGGGAAAGGGCCATCATTATACTGCACTGTTAAGTGTTTGGCAAGAGTATGTATTTTGTGGACAAAACAAGGCAAAAATTTGATTGGGTCATCAATTGTTCAAACTTACAGATGAGAATGTGTCAACAGTAGTTGTGTGCCACCTCAAACATAACTTCTTCATCAGAGTGTCTGACAATAATAATCAATTTATGTGGAAAAAAACTATTTTGGGAAATTAGAGGAAGCGCATGCAAGACTGTGAAAGATCTAAAATACTCTAACTTTCACATAATTACAGAATCACACCATAGCTGAGGCTGGAAGGGACCTCTGGAGGTCATCTGCTCAAACCTCACTGCTCCTTCAGGGCCACCTAGAGCCAGTTGCCCAGAACTATTATGATTACCAATCGCAACAGACTTCAATAATGTCCAGGATGAAAAGGAACTGTTAGTAAGGAAAGCAGAGTACAATGCATGATTTTCCCTTAAGCAGGATACCTGATAACCTTCTACAATGAGATGACTAGCTTGATGTATGAGGGAAGGAGAGACATTTTTTATATAATACCTTTTTTTGATGGATTAAATGAGAATTCCATCATTTTTCTTAGTTAGGGTGATTTGAAAAACTGGTGCACAATTTCTTGGTACACAGGTTCTTCTCCTAGAAGGGTGTGAAAGGGAATTGAAAAGGACTGGCATCTTCCCAAAACAAATTGTATTGTCATTTCTTCATGTGAATTAAAGACATTTTGTAAGTAAAATAAAGATTTCAAAGGCTGAAGCTTTACTCACTGTGATGAAATAGGCAATCTTAGGAAAGTAGTATGAAATGGATAATGGTGCTGTCTGATCAATACAGAAGAAAAACAATGCCTAAAAAAAAATCTGGATGACTCAGCCTAGAGGTATTTCTAAAGTAGCTTGAAGACAAAAAAATGAGAGTTTAGTTACTATAGCCTCCCAGAGAAAGCAGAGATGTGAACACACAGGGTAAAGAAAACACACACAATACCAACTGTACCCAACATGTCAGGGAATTTGGCAATACCAGTTGAATGTTTCTTTTTCTGTAGAAATGCTTGGCTGAACTTTCTGCCTGAAAAAGAAGATATTATCTTTGACAACTGCATTTCACTTAAAATGATAGTTTAAATTGCAAGAAAGTTTTTGACAACAGTAATTTTCCTTTCTAAATGATTTTCCTTTCTAATCATGATGCCTCTAAAGAGGAATGGGATTTTGAGAAATGAGTCCAACTGGTGTTGAATCTGTGACAAAATACCTTCAAATCCACATTCAGCCATAACAGTAAATTCCTACACAGACATTGTCAACCTGTGACCTCACACATCATTCAAGAAATCTTGAGCACTTGCACTAGAAATGTTTATCTATTTCATATTTGTTCAAACAATGCAAAACATGATATATTGTTTGTGGATTAAACAGCATCACAACCTTTCTTGGTAAATATCTATTGAAAATGAGGGAGAAAATCCAGAACATAATTTTCTTTCCAAGTCAGGCATAAAACAATAGAAAGATCATTTTAGCAGTGAGAAACCAGATGTCTAGTGCAGATGCTCATGTTCACCAATTGACTGGAGTAGAATGTAGAGGTTGCAAGGTTTTATTAAAGAAAATTTTTCTAAATAATGGTGGAAAAGTCCTTTCAGCCTGTGCTGAGTCACCTCCATTATATCAAATACTAAGAGAAAACAGAGAGCATACCAGACCTCTGGGTTCTATCAAGCCCCTTTGAATTAGCAGTATCAAGATTAACAGGCAGTCTACAAAAGGGATTCATATACCTAAAAAAACCCGATACAAATTCATGCAAGCTAAATAGAATAATAAAACTATAGCTTCCTTCTACTCAGGAGAGAAGTAATATGAGGAATGGGGTACTAAAAGAATCAGGTATTTGATATGAAATGGTCCAGAAAACTGCTGAAAGCACAATGACAGCCAATTGTCTTCATGTGCTGATGTGTAACAGAGACATTGGAGTCCCATGGGCTTTCTAAAGAATTTTTATTCTGCTCAAAGTTTTATTGCAGAGAAACTGAAATCACTGCCATAATGTCACAAATATTGGTTGAAAATACCACCAGAGTGTGGCAGGATGGTCTACCCCTATAAGGCCTAGAATCCAATCAGAGAATGCATACAATGCAAGCTAGCATGCAAGTTATCTGTGGTGAGATACAGCTGGCACCAGGGTGCTGTCTTGTTGTTGATTATACTAAAACCAGCCTGGTTCACCAAACTTCGAACACACATCATGCTTTTTGAAGCAGGATTTGACACATAAGTTGGTAGGCCACAATGTGGTCTTCCCTGGAGCCCTCTCTTCACACTGAACAACCCTGGCTGACTCAGCCTCATCATAAGAGAGGTGCTCCAACACTTCAGTCTCTTTTGTGGCTCTCCTCTGGACTCGCTCCAACAGATGTCTTTCTTGTGTTGAGGACCCCAGAGCTGGATGCAGCACTCCAGGTGGAATCTCATGAAAGCAGAGGAGAGGGACAGAATAACCTCCCTTGACCTGCTGGCCATGCTGCTTTTGATGCAGCCCAGGATGTGGTTGGCTTTCTGGGCTGCCAGCACACTCTGATGGTGAACTGTCTTCTGATACTTACGTTTTATCTTCAGTGATGCCACAAGTGCCAAGAAAGACACTGGCATCATTATTGCTCTTTCAGAAAGAGAACAAGATTACCAAAAGCAATTTCACTTGCATACAAACTGTGGCTCTTGTCCCACATAATCCAATTTTAGCAGATAGTTGTTGTTCAAGGGAAAGGAAGATCATATAAATCTATGACTACCCAGATTTTTCAAAAGAGAAAAAAAGATAAGAAGAAAATTTTAGTTAATATAATACCTCACAGAAAGCAATGTAGGAGACCTATTTGTACTACAACAAAAGAAACTGGTTTTTTCTTTGAAGATTAGTATTTAATTAAGGACAGGTTCTGGTACATAAGAAATGTAACATCAGAATTCGTCATATCTTTGGAATGACAAAAAAAGTATCTGCCAGAGAAAAATGAGATAAGCTGTTCTATAAGCTAACATCTCACAGAAAATGAAGAGAAAAAAAAAGAAAATTTAATGAATTTAATTCCCAGAATTGCTAACATCAAAAGTAATTTGGTGCTGCAATAAGACTGAAGGATGAGACATACCTGAAAAAAAGTTATATTCTACTTACTGTAAAGCATGAGACTACTCAAAAAGCAAATGTCTGTACTTATTCAGAAATAAGAGGGAAAGGTGTTCATGATGCTGCAAGCTCATATCTAACTGTAAAGTGTGCAACCAGGTCTCATCCAACTTCAGACTGCAAATGGGAACCAATTGGTCTTCATTTCCTGGCTATTTACAGAACAGCTGGAGGCATCATCACTTATTAAAACTAAAGGGTATATTTCAAATGATTCTCATTTAAATCTTGAGGTCTGGAATCACCTGTAAAATATTAATGAACTGCTTTTATTATCTTTTCTTCCAGAGATTTCTTGGGGTGGGGGTGGAGTTTTCTCACTGATAAAATGTTCCCAGTAACTGGGAATTCTTCAAAATATATCTTGGCATTTCTGCTCACTGCAAAAAAACAGCATCTGACCACTTTTTTTGAACATTTGTGGTGGAATCAAGACATTTGAAGTGAATTTAGAAGTCTAGTGATGTCTATAGTGTAATGGTCTGCATTCAGCCTTGTCTCCTTTGAACTTCCTTTTAGGCGATAGATATAGTCACTTATTTGACTCATCTGACCAACTGTGGGATTTAATAAATCACATTCTAGGTGTATAAATTGTTCTATATCATCTATAAACAGATTTTAGGTCCTGAGCTTGGATAAAGATTGGATAAAGGAAATTTCATGTTGTGTTCTGATGGGACCCTTATGGTCTTCATTTATAGTCATCCCTCCCAACCATCTACCTCCTCTTGAGGCCTCAGTAGCCACCACAGATATAGGCTAGGAATGTGAAAATAATAATTATTTTTTTAAGCAAGGTTTTCTTGGAAAATCTCTGTGCTACATAAGCACTGGGATGCGGCTGAATATAAAGTTGTTGTTTGTCAGACCACACAGACAGGAAGAAGAGTCTCTTTATTCATAGGCTGTGCCAGTCTGTTTTAAAGTGTCAGCAAAGCCAGGCACAGTCAGCCAAGGCTGACTCCTTGCTGAGAAGAGGCAGAGGAGAGCACACACTTCAGTCCCTGGTGAAACTGGTTTGGCTTCCTGCTGAAAATACAGAGAGTGATATCTTGCATCCCTTAGAACTCTGAGATCTAAAGAGATCATATATTGAAGCAGACACAGAGAGTTTGGGCACCTCCAGATTCCTGTTTAAGGCTAATTAAGCATATGTTGGATTATTTGGAAACAGCTAGGAAGGTGATGTTGAATCTTCAATCCAGTGCCAAGCATCATAGGATCACAAAATCATTAAAGCTGGAAAAAGCCTCTCAGATCATTGAGTCTGACCCAGCACCACAGTGTTCACCACAGATGCCGCTATGGTGGTTTCAGTGTTACAAGGATCTGTATGTCCTTGTGGTCTGGTTCATGGTGGCACCTGTTGTGCCAGAAGCTCCTAGTGAAGTCTGGGAATATCGACCTAACTTTGAGATAAGTGACCTAATATGGGCAGGTGTTTAGGGAAATAAATAATTTGCATGACTGGAATAATAGTTACAATTTCTTGGAAGTAAGGTGATGCTTTTTCATTGGGACCAATAATAACATTAAAATAAATTCCTGAGACAGCTTTGGGGTGACAAAGCAAGAGAGCAAACTCCACAGTCAGCCATAACAGTGATGGTGATGGAGGTTCAAGGAAAATATTAGAAATGCTTGACACAAAGCTGTTATTCAGTATATGGTTTGAGGGGCAATCCTGGGTAGTGGGTATAAGAAGCATAAGGTCACAGTGCAGAACTTCTGTATCTTGATATGCAGAGCTAGAACTAAAAAATTTCTGGAAAGATTGGGCATGTCTCACAGTCTGTATTGACTGCACACAGAGATAATCATTGGAATGAGAAGTATTTAAGACCATTGTTTTCTCTTCAATTCCATTTTATATGTCAAGGAAGATTTACATAATTCTACTTTTAAAGAAAACAGAATTTTAAAGAGAACATTGCAAAATTATGTCTAATTAGTGACAAGTTGTGTTTAAATGAACTGCTCTTGACAGAAGACATCTGAAAATGTAAAGAGATATCAGACTATGGTTATGAAAGCTTTTCTAAAGAGACTACAAATAAATGAATGAACCACCTGGTTGATTCAGTGCTCCAGTGAAATACAGACTTTGGACAAATATCAGCTTCAGCAAACAGAGTTCTAGAATAAAATAGAATGTTACTCTTCTGTCCTGGTACTGCTGCTTTTAAAATATTAAGGAAGACTTCAATCCACAGATAAGAATATACAAGGTGTGTGATCTTCTTATTGTGGATAAAGAAAAGAATTTGGAAATAAAAAGAAAAGTTGTCAGCAACACATGCTTTGGCGAATGGAAACCAGTGATAGAGCGTAATCGGAAAGAAACACTCAACAGCATGTCAAGACATTCAGCTTCATTGCTTGGATGTAGATATCTATCCTACCATCATAGAAGCTTTGACTGACATTATTTTCACAGATGTTTCTGAATTAACTTCTACCTCACATAAAGTAAAAACAGATATTCCAAGCTAACGTGCATCTGAACTGCAGCTGTGTTATGTGACAAGAAATTAATAATTGCATAATTAGTCTATATTAAAAGTCTCCTTAGAGTGCCTCAGAAGGGAATGCTAATGCATGTGTCTAGAAAGGCTGCTTTGAATATTGCAGAGAAGTTCTGGAATGTATAGACCAGTGGTAAAAGAAAAGCAATTAACTGTGAGGACACAAGGATGAGAATTTTCCCTTTGAAGGTATTTTTTTACAACACACGAATAGCTGAACCCACCCACTGATCCAGCCAACGTGTGTTCTCTCGGTGCTTAGTTGACTTAAAAAGGCATCTTTTAAGGAGGGTGTCAGAACTAGTATTTCTTAAGCTCATTAACTCTGTTTTGTTGATGAAAAAAGCTGAGGGAAGAGTACTTAAAAGACAGGAACAAATACTTTCCAGAGAGTAAAATGTACAAGTGATGAAAGTTCACCTGAAACAATTATATCTATGTTTCTGCAGACTCTGAAACCTCTGAAAGATGCAACAGCTACACCTACAAGAATGTGAGGAAACAAAGGCAAAAAGAACACCAACTAAGGAATAGACAAACTTGACTGGATTGAGTGCAGAGTTCACTATAGGAATGTGACAGGCAACAGGAGGCTTGATGAACTTTTCTTCCATATGTCCAAACTTTTGCACCAGACTTTTTAAAAACAAATAATAACCTTTTGTAACTGTATAACATGTAAAGGAAACTGCATTGTCCCGTCAGGACATAGACAAATTATTCTTTTTAAAGGCAAATACATTTTTTTTGAGAAATTAATTCCAATGCATGCTGACTTTGCAGTAATTGAAGAGAGCTGAGGAGAAAAAAACTCCAGGCTAATTTAGTAGGAGATAAGATAAGGAGAGCAGAAGCTTTAATGAACCTTCAGGCTCCAGGAATACATGTCCAGAAAATCCCCTTTCTGACCCTGGTTCCAAGATTTTATAATGTTCATCCAATCCCGTTCTGCTACCCACCCCAGTCCTGCCCCATTCTGCCCCTGGCATGCCCCATTGGGAATGGAGTCTGGCAGTTTAGGACCCCTCTTTCATCATCTTTGTCTTCCTCACAACATGTTGGCTCCTTGGAGGCCTTCCAAAATTCTAGATTTGGAGGTCCTTCTGTCTATGTTTTTATCTTCTGGTGCCCGCTTCATGGTGTTTTTTCTGCAATTCTACCTCAAAATGAAGACTAAACACCTGCTGGAATTTTGAGGGATGGATATAGGATGGGGTTGTCATGTGTAAACATTTAGCTACCGAGGTTATTTTACTGGTACATTAAATCTACAATAACTTCTAAAATCTATAAGAATTAAAAAATCAAAAATCAAAAAACCCTGAGGCATCAAATAATAGAATTATAATTATTCTAAAGACAAGTGTTCGACTGTATTGATTGCATTATACACTGAAATGAGCTATTCACCACAGCAACAGTTCAAACTTTCGCAAAACAAATCAGAAAGCTCTTGAACAATTATTAATAAACTTTTGTAAACCTTGAAAAGTAGCACACAAGCAAGTGTGATGGATGAAATCTGTATGACCTCATAAGAAATAGCTAATATTTGGTTAAATGACACATTAATCAACAGAGAAAAAAAATGGACACAGAGATTCCATTCGTTGAACATATTCCAGCAACATTAAGAACCTGACAGAAAAATGTAGAGAAAGAATATGCAGACAAAAATATTCTTTCCTACTTCCCATAAGCTATGCAGCTGTCTACTATGAAATAAGTAATAATAAATAATAACACAAAACTGAAAAAAATTATATGTTTGTTGGTTTTTTTTTTTTTCATAAAAGTACACTCATGAGGATTAGCAGGATATTCAGCTTAATTATGAAGCTACAGACTTGACTGCCAAATGTGACTAGAAAACATGTTTGGCTGTACTATTTTGAGATAAACTGAGATCTTTATTTCAACATCTGCTTCTTATCTGCAGAGATACTGTTGCCATAAGCCTTAAAGTAGCTGTAGATTTTTATATAGTTTTATAGTCTTTTGCATTTGAAAAATAGTTTGTAACCCCTGTACCACATACTTA
>JAWWEU010000001.1:35488261-35515277 GCA_035583155.1 Acropternis orthonyx | reverse complement strand
TCAAAGGGGCGTGTAAGGGGGGTGGTTTGGGATAGTTTGTAGGATGGGCTAATTAGACATTGGCTATGTTCTATAGACAAGACAATTAAGTAGAGTTATAACATTGTAGAATGCTGTATGCCCGGCATGCACGTCATTGTACTTTGATTGCTAAAGCTCTAGCCGAACTTTCAGTAAAAGACCTTTTCTGCCTTCACCCTGTCATGAAAGTTTTCTTTCCTTGGATTTAAGGCAATAATACCATCTATGCCAAGAAAAATGTACATAACATAATTACCATGTACAAAGAAAAGGGCTTCAAGGAAACGCTAATACCTCGTTGTTGCAGACTAATCTCCAGTCTATCTCCAGTGACAGCCATTCCTAAGAACAATATAAACCCTCAGTTAGCCAAATCATTCAAAAGTCAGGTGATACTACCTCTTGATTTCATAAATCACAGGAGCAGAGAATGAAGAGGAAGGTTCATGCCTGAAGCAACAGGAGAGATGACCATAAATTCTTCATGGGGTTTTCCTTAAGAATAAACCAAAGGAGAAGTCGTGGGCTTAATATGCAGAAGTGGTGCAGAATGTCCAAAAGAACCCTTCTACATGCTCTGCTTGAAGCATGGAGCTATGGAAATCTCAACCACTTGCAGCAATGTGGCCAGTGTTGGGCACATGACATACATCAGCAAAGCAAAATCAGATTTGAGACACATTCTTTGCTTGATAATGGCTAGTATTTGACCTGGGGGAAAAAAAAAAAAAAACCAAAACAAACCAACCAAAAGGCTCAGAGGTTTAGATTTTCCCATAGTTTTAAGGTTTCCCTTGTGGAATTAAGAAGTCTAAGAGAAATGAGCATCCATCAGTGGAAATCAAGCTAATCTCTTGGAATTCATTCAAGAGCAAACAGCTCCACCTGTTCTGGAACTGCAGACACAGGACAAACTGAAAGTGTAAGTATTTTTATGACATTCTGCAGCAGAAACAAATCAAGAAGACAGCTTGCTTGGATTTCTTAAGACATAAAGGAAGGGAAATATCGCTCTGAACATATTGAAAACATAAAAAGAGCACTAACCTGCATGTAAGATGTTTAACTTCATAGCATGAGTATAAAGTTCTGGAATAGTGCAGATCACTGACTAGTGATTTTACTATAAAACCATGTACACCATTTTCTCCATCCCTATTAAAAAATCCCTTCCTTTATAGAATTACACTTCATTGACAACAATAGAACATGTGCTAGGAAAGATAGCAACATGAGAAAAGGCTTTTTGAATAATCTTGCTTTAAGAAGTAAGGGTGAGTGCTTGTTGTGTATATACGCAAGATATAGTCTCAAATCTCAATAATGATCATTCCAAAGACAGATAATATGAGTCTGTGATTTCCATATTGTGTATAGGAGGTCATGAACAGAAATATTTCTAAGTGTTTTAACCTAGGAGAAATTGTATGTATTGCAAGGTCAGCAAAATAAATGGACAGTCAAAAATGGAAGAAATATTTCTCTATTTGCAGGCACCTGTTATAAATATTCTATATCAGGTGTGAAGGGGAAAAGAATTCTGAAACAGAAAGCAGGTCTGTAAAATCATTTCCTTACTGATAACACATCTTAGGTTTAGCCAAGAGAAAAAAAGACATTTTGGTAGTCAGATACTAAAATTGTAATACAGCTTTAAACAACACTGATGCATGGAAAAATTAATTTTTGCTTTAGTGTAAAACTGCCCAGTTGGTATTTACATCTATTCTGTTGTGATGGGGATCAAAGGGCAGTACTCAGTGATGAAAAATTCATCATGAAAATTTAAGCAGAAGCCATATTTCATCATCTGCATGCTTGCAGGAGAGGAAGATTAGAATGCACGCAAGGGGGATCTGTCTTTGCCCTTGGCCTTAGTGAATACACACAGCATTCTGTCTAGAACAGAGGAAATACTTATTTCAATATTTTTAAATTAAAATAATCCTTGTATGGACATCCTACCATGGGTGGAAAGAGTTCATAATAAATTAGAGTTCTGTAATATCACACTTCTCCAGAAAAACACTGATATTAACGTGGTAGTGCAACAACTCTCTGTCTACGCAGTCTCTGTCCAGAAGAAAAAGAAAGGATTGAATATAAATTCTTTTGTGCACAGTTGCTGCATTTCACATGATACTCTAATAAAAAGCTGTTACCACAGCAATCACAGAGCAGGAACAATGATGAAAATTCAGAAAATTTATCAACACTGTAGCCCTTCAGCCCGACATGAAACATCATCATAAGCCCACCAGTGCAAATAATAGTGCAAATGGCCTCATATACCATATATCAAATCTTTCTTGTACAAATATCTAATAAAATATGAACATTATTATATGATTGTTATAAAATCTCTGTTCTCCATACATCAAAATGGCTGAAAAAATGGAAATACCTTGCTATATATAACTCACTCTTGGTTAAACTGATCAGCAATCATGTGTCTTCTCAGACTTTTGCAACCTTTTTTAATCCTTTGATCTAAAACACATACTCGTTTTTCCTCAAACCATAAGAAGTGCAAATAGCAACAAGAATTTTTACAGAACTTATGGAAAATGCCGAAGGCATATACACACTTTTAAAAATATATCTCCTGATTTTTTTTTCGCTGTAGTGCACAAAATTGTTCTAGCAGAACTCTTAGGGAAAGGGTGACATATGCAGTTTGAAAACAAGTTCTCTTTAAGCAGCCTTTCAAACAGAAAAGTGCAGAAATAAATCAATAAAGAACCACGTAAATCATGATCCTGTACAGGAATAGATTACAGGACCTTCAAGAAAATAGGTTTCCAAAGGTTCAGTGTTCCATGTACACTGCTTTGACTGCAAGAGACAGGGGTTTTTTGTGTCAGTCTGAAACATCATATATTTTATCAAATTCCAAATCATGAAAAATGAGATACTGAGAGCTATTTCCCTCTTTATTCCCTAGGTATTATAAAAATCCCTTAAACCAGACTGCTGGTCCCCTTATAAATACAGTGGTCCAGAAAGGAACTTGGCAAAGCCAGCTATCCTTGACAGAAATTGCGTACTTAGTAGAATATACTTTTAAAATATTTCCCTAATTTTGCTTTGTTCTTGAGGCAAAGCTGAAAATCCTGCATTATAAAAAGTTATATTTTTAGAAAGTAAACAAATGGAAGAAAAAAAAAAGAAAGAAACAGGATTTTGAGATTTTATTCATTAAAATACCTTGACCCTGAAAATGCATGTTCTAACCCTGTGGGTCATGGCTTCACTTTCTGTGTAATGACAAAGATGTAGTCATTATGTTTGCAAAGGATTAGGCATTACATTTGTTGGTTTTGCTTAATACATAACAATTAGGACCTCACTCTCAATAGTTTTTCTCGGTTGAACCACCTTTCACAGTATCCATTCAAAATAATAAGTACTGTTGGAACTGAAATGTACCACAAAATTGTTCAGTTTCATATTTTTAATCCCTGTGAAAGTGGGAAACCAAAGAGAGATCAGTTTGCTTGCCCTAATAGTTCCTGTTTTGTGATTTTTTTCTGTGGGTTTTTGCAGTTACCAGGATTCTTAAAAAGTCTTTTGTATTCCAGTTGTGAGCAGTGTCAATGAACAGAAATTAAGTGAACTAAGACAATGATAAAGATAATAGATAGTAAGAGGCCATTAAAAAACACACTCAGAAGTTTTCAAATGAAAAGTGAAAACCATTTCACATCTGGGTCAAATCCAGGTCCATTGAAAGGTGACTGAGAGTTATTACCATCTATGTGAAATGAACTGACTATTATGAACGCACATTCCATTCAAGAAAATGTCATTCTTTGGTCTAAAAATGTTCTGAAAATCTACTTAATGTTAACTCAGGTCATCAAATATTGCAAGCAGTACATGATGCCCCTTGAAACTTCAGCAGCTAGGGAAAAGCTTATGAAAATGCCTACAAGTTTACTGACAAGGCAGGGTTGTGGAAAGAAATCTCAGAGCAGCAGAGCTTCCATTCATAGCATGTACTGTTTTCTGTACCAGAAGGCACCTTGCAATGTGCTCCAAACCAGTCTGCACAAATGCAATGGACAAGCCTTTTCTTGAGTGATAGAAATGCTGAGATTTTGACAGTAAGGGCTTGAATTTATAAGATTTGCAAATATTTTTTTTTTTTAATGAAAAAGCTTATTAAATCAAGTTCAAATTTTATTTCTTATCACAGGTACAATTTGCAGACAGAAATTATGCTTTTTTTTTTTTTTCCAGGAAAGCATTCAGACAAACAATTTAACTTCCTTTGTCTTCAACATGTATATTTAAATTGCATGGCTCTGTAAACCTTGCTGTTATAGAAAGTATTGAGTGATTCAGACCAGTCAAGAGAAGTCTGAACGTGGGTTGTTAAGCTGGTCTGTGTGCTTCACCACCAAGGCAATAGCAGAAACAACCACAGAATGCAGTTACTGGTGTCCCCAGACTGTCTCACATGAGTGAGACCTGATTAGGCTCAGCTTTTTTCTGTCAATAATCTGTAGATAGTCCCTCACCTGCCAAAACCAGCAATCCTGACATTTCCAAACCATATCATAACCAAGAAGAATATCGAGAGACTCTACCGAGCACATTCTGCTTCAGTTACAGCTGGGAATTAGCCTCTGCTTCAGCTTGCTGCTGAAGTTGTAATAATCCACACATTTAGGAAAAAAGATGACTCAGCTAATTCAGCATCATCACATCGCTTCCAAGTGGAAACACTGAAATTTAAACTAAAATTCCTACAGGTGAAAACTATGAAAGATTTCATTTAGTGGGAAGGTTTAGGGATATCATCCAAAGTTTTAATTGATGACCCAAAAAAATTGAGGCTCTTAAAACGTGATTTTTACTAATACAAAATGTGTTGCTTTGACTGCATTATCTGAATTTATTTGATTTAGGTTTGTTATATATTGTACATGGTAGTGCTATATATTTGTAAAAAGAAAATTTTAATTTTCAACAGAAAGAAAAAAAATTACATTCTAATATTTTTCCCCTATAAAAAGCATTGCCTAAAATAACACGTTCTTACCATATATTTTCTGTTTTCATGACATTGATTTTCCCTATGAAAAAGGTTTCTCTCAGATGTTTAAAATATTTTTAATTAACCAACACCAGAAGCAGAACCAAAGATTGCTTCCTTGAATAAAGGAACAAAGTTAAAACCAGAACTGTCACATTAAAATAAACAATCTAGATTTTGTGAGTGCCTGAACATGCATGCCTGTGGTGTACAGGCAGCACTTAAAAATATGCAGCTTATTCAACTTTTGCATAACAGTAGAGCAACTAAGAAAATTATAATAAGAGAGAGTGGATTGCTGAACCAATTCAGGTAAAAAACTCAATAAGATAAACAGATGAAAGAGCTGAGAGGAACCCATATCAGAACTGTGATGGGGATTTACTAGGCAAGATGATAATTCCATTGCTTATAACTGCATAATCTTCATTCAGTATGACATGATTAGGTTACTGTTTTAGGGATATATTTGTGAATTTTTATTTATTTCCCACTCTACATATTAAAAGGAGCAAAAGGTTGTTTTTCTGTTGCAGAAATTTTCTGTTTCTATGTTCACCATGCAGTCAGAAAAAATCAGTTACCCATACTATCACCAAGATGCTTCATTGAGAGGTCAGAGTAGGAAACCCAAAAAACAGGAGCTGAAGGGGCCAAACCAGTGTTGATTAACTATGGCTTCATTTTTCTTAAGCATTCGGGAGACTTATAAATTTACAGTTTCAAACAAGGATTTTATCAACACTGGGTGTTGCACACAGTAAAAAAAAAAAAAAAAAAAAAAAAAAAAAAAAAAAAAAAAAAAAAAACCCCAAACCAAAACAAACATGTTTTAGTAATTATGGTTTGCATTCCTAAACTGTGATATCTCAGTGATAAGCTGTAAATCCACACTTTCAATGTTTACCAAATATGTTGATAAGCTCTACAGTTTTTTGTACCAAAACCATGGCATGCCAAGCTCAGTCAAAAAGACAGCAAGAGAAATGTTTATGCTTTGTCTCCTAAGAAGCAATGTATTATTTTACTGACTCTTAATAAGATGATTTTATTGGCTTTTTAAATGTAATTTCCTGGATGGGCAGGAATTTAATATATAAACTGAAATTTTCTGTCTGAAGACTGGGCCAATACACAAAATGGTGTTTCTGGTACTTTTGCAGGGGTCTCGAATGCAGTACAGAATAATTATAAATCACAAATTTAGAGTTTAAATATATAAGCTTTCATTTCAGTGGCAATAGTGCACTGTCCTGAACATGGCCTGCATCGATGCAATAGGTTAATTTTATGATTGTGTGATTGTGGTGGGGGTCTTTTCCAGGTCAATGTACATTGATATAATGAATAAAGGATAAAATGTAACCGTGAAGGTGAAAACACATATATGGAGCCTGAAAGAAAATAAGAGTTTTCATTACCCTTTTTTTATTTAGCTTTCAGTCTGTCAACTATTTTGAACCTCATATTTTAAGACCTGTAAAATCTGGCAGAAATATTTTTGACATATTGCATGTCATCCTTGAGAGTGAAATATGTGGGAGCTGGAATTTAGTAGCATGTTAAAAACAGCATTTGCAAAAACCTCCAGTACTAAAATATTTATGGACTATGAAGAGCATTTCAAACCAACTTCCTTAGTACTCTGCAGCACTTGATGTGTTACTGAAACATAGAAGAAAAAATATTATAAAATCATAATTAAGGTGAAGTACAAATTGTTCATCATTCCATAGAGTGCATGAAAACCCTTGAATAGGTTATTTTTAAGGAACTTTGCTAGAGATCTGAAAACACTTCAGTTTTTTCCAGGAGAACACTGCTCTTCAAAGGAGGATGAGTGAGCTACCTGCATAGAGTAGCATTCTTTCCTAAGCCTCTGATTTAGATATTGATGAGGAAGCAGTAACAAGATTTTGCTAAAAGAAAGAATGAGTAACTCTGCCAAACTATCTTAAACTAGCCAGTGTCTGTACAGAACCACTGAAGAATTAGCTTGTTTTATGCTGTGGGAGAAAGACTTGAAACATTCACTCTTTCAGCCAATATTGACAGAATAATAATGAAAATATATAGTGTAAGAAGAGATTTACCTATTCAAAGAGGTGTACAACTTTTACCTTGCATAAATGTCTGTTAGGATTGGCAAAATCACATGAAAATTAGGTATGGAGGCAGAGTGCATTTTGTTTGCATATGCAAAATCTGTACCATGAAGGAATAGAAGACATTATAGGCAGACACATGCATATGTACATATACGTTAATAGATAAGATACATGTATGTAAAATCTAGTTCTATTTTTCTCTGTATTATCATGAATAGAAAATTATAATGAAAATACTGTCTCTGTTGGTGGGGTTGTTTTGAGAGAACAGTCCTTCTTGTAGCTTTGACTTGAATTTATAAGTCATATTTTTAAGAGGAAATTGTAGAAAAAATTGCCATTTCATTCTGTTAATTATCAGAGATGGATGTTCTGCCTTCTTGTTGGAGATCCACAGTACAGAGGCATCAGCTAAACATTCACTGAAGGCTACTTTTATAGGCAGTGGGCAGAAAAAGGGTTCAGCAAAGTTGTCTGTCTTAAACTGGCTTTAAATTTGGCTTAATACTTTGTCTCTAGAAGCAACATTTAGAAAAGTAGCCTTCATATGGTGTCTAAGGAAGGACTGTACCCTTCCATATTTGCCAACTACTATCCCAGAGTTTTTCTCTGGAAGAGGGATTGGTCTTTTCAAGAAATATGAATGACAAGAACTAATTGCCTGGTAAATGGAGTTTACACAGCTCCTGCCATGGGAATATTTGCAAACCTCATGATATATTTGGTTTTTTAGAGAAACTAGAGACAAGATCACTGTGCCATCATTAAAATCAGTTCTGCTGAGAAATCAAATAGCTGTCTCATGGCAATTCCATATTTGCGTTACTATAACTTGAAGGCAGATTCTACATTTTCAGCACAACCTTGGAAATGGATAATTTCAGATGAGGTGTCCAAAATCTTCAAAGTTCCCTCAAGTCTTCACTCAAAGCAATAAAATAGAGTCTATAATTTATTTCATCTGGGTTTGTAAGTAGTTTTACTTGTTATGTCCCTGCTTGGAATAACATAGAATAGCCTGTACACACAGCTGCTCAGAGTGAGGTTTTTTCAACTGAGTGTGGAGGGACTACTCTGCCATTTTCAGTACTAACAAAAGTCCTCAAATCTTTGTGACAGGCAACAAAACATTTCCATGCATGTTTTCATAACTAGAGTAGAATGAAAAAATACGGAGAGAGGAAATCCCACAGGTTTGTTGTTAAAACTTTTATATGTGTCTATATGCTCTTAAAAATGACTCTGTGGGGTTTACTTTTCTATCAGGATGATGCTGGAATGAATAGTTTTGGGGGTTCATGTTTTACCCATATTACATTGCAATCTACTTATATAAATGGGATGCTTGATTTAAAAACAAATTTCTTTAATTTAACACAGAGACAACAACCTTGGGGAAAAAAAAACTACAAACAACCCACAAATAAATCTCATTTATTTATCCCAGAAAACTTATTTTGTTCCAGAATAAAAGAAAAATTAACAAGCAAAACAGAGGGGAAAAGTCAAATTCAAAAGCCCTTTCACATCCTGACTACATTGCTGCATTCTAGTTCTGCAAAAAGAAATAGTGGGTTTTTTTATTAGCTGGCACTGCAAGAATTTAAGTGACCCAGCAGTCAACATTTCCCACTAAGGCAAAAACAATTTTGTAATTGTCCTGTGAATTAGGGAAGTGAACTCTAGGAAGATTCTCGCATCGGGTATTTTCTTGGGCGATGATGTGGAAATAATAGATTTAATGAGAACAGTGTAAGGATGTGGAATACAATTTCATTCTTGAGTACATTTCACATCTTTTCCAACCAGAAAGTGGATTAACGTAAAGCTTCAAGCAGGGAACTAACCTGGGGATCCTGCTGCTAAACACAAATAACCAAATGTCCAGATTTGCATTACAGCAGACATGGATACAACACAGGAAAAATAAATTGGAAAGTGTGAAGTGGTTAGAAACAGGAACAATAGCATTTTTCACATTCTGTGGAATTCATTCATGTTACTGCCCTCTACTGATGATGAAAATGTCTTGATAGGATCTCAACCCCCCACTGAAAAACCACACCTCAACATGTGCAGCAATGAACTAGGAATTACGCCTTTATAAATCCTGTACCCCAGGAGCAGCTGTACTCCAAATACCCAGCAGTGTCTGGGTGAGTGGGGTGTGCCAAAAGGTGAACGATGAAGAATCACTGAGTGCCCTCTGCTGTTACCTCGGTCACACTGGGACAATATTCCCACTCTTACTGTACGTGTGCATTAGTGATTGCAGTGAAGTGCCAAAGACTCAGCAAACAGTATTCACGGGGAAATTCAGGAATGGAGCTATCAACAGTGAAGGCACAGCTCTGCACTCTGGTTGCTCTTCCCTGAATGTAGAGATCATAGAGCAACAATCCTCCCTCCTTCAAAGCTGTAAAGGGTGGAATGAATGTCCCCACTGCAGCAGATGCCAGAGCTCTGCCCCTTTTTCTCACCACATGCAAGTCCCCTGCCTTCCGACAAACCCTCTGGCAACGTCCCACACCAGGGATTAGGAACAAAGCTGGTTTTCTAAGCAGTTTATGCAATTCATCTTAACCCTTATCAGGCCCTGCAAATGGAAAGAAGAGGGAAAGGCAAGACTAAGGCTTATTGCCCTGTGTTGTCCCTTGGCTTCACACCCTGGACCAGGAAGGAACATTCTGTGCCAGGTGTTGCATGCAGAAATACTGGTTTCAGAATTATAGGCTTCTTCTGTGTGTACCTTTGTGCCCTTGACAGAAGATGACTATCCAGGGAAGTGACCAGAAAAGGGACTAGAAAAATAAGCAGGAAGCTTGTGAATTCCTCAGTCCACTAGTGTGGGCACCCATTTCATATGTGACAGCCAGGATAAGAGTCCTTTAGCTGGCTTGTAGAACCTCACACTCTGAGATGAGAATGAAGATATGTGTCTACACATTTCTGTTAATTAAGTTAACATTTGAGGCATGTTTATTTGAATAAAGTACACAGACATAGCTATAATTTTATCTTATGTCCATGTGAGCACAATGCACTACTTTGTGTGTCCTACTTTTACTGAAAGCAGTAAAATTGGCTTGGGAAATATACACAATGAGCCACACTTGTTTCAAGACTTCAGCAGAAATCTTGTCTTGATCAGCTCTAGAAACTGTCATGTGTTAGCTTTGTCTTGATTGTTGTGCTCCACAGGATAACATTCATGCCAGCCTTATCATATTTCTTTGGAAGAGTCCTAATAAAAGAGCTCAGCTTCTTTTATTCAGCAGGCTTTCTTTAGATAATTAGTTTTACAGCTGACTCCCTGCTTTACAGCAACGAAAATTATAGTTAGGATGTAAACCTTGTCATATTGGATACAATAGAAAAGTTTCAGTAAGCAACTCCAAAAAGTCTAGCTGAGGATGTTTAAGTCTCTCAGGACTGTAAATCTCAAAAAAAAAAGTCAAACAGTGACATGAAAAATTGTCCCTTCTCTGGAAACATTAAAGTTAAATGTTCTAAAACAGATTTTCAGACTTACTCTCCTGCATGACAGGAACACTGAAGTTGGTTGGGAAAAGAATAACTCCATCTTTAAATGTTCTGAATAAATTTATTGGCCTTGGAAATGTGAAAGACTGATTTTTACAAGGGTATATACTGATAAGACAGGGGGTAGTAGCTATAAATCTAAAAGGCAGTAGTTTTAGATTGGATATTAGGAAGAAATTCTTTACTGTGAGGGTAGTGAGTCACTAGAACCAGTTGCCCAGTGAAGTTTTGGCTGCCTCTTCCCAGTTACCACTGAACCACAAGGACATTACTCTTGATTTGAGAGGAGGTAATGCACAGTCCCTCCCTTGAATCATTGTCATAGCAAATGCTGTGACATTCAGTACTGTTTGAAAGTTTTAACTTCATCTGTAGTCAAAGTCTGACAAAAGAACACCTCTCATTTTCCCCAGCTATTTTTTCCTGTTGTTTACTGCTGTCAGTCAGAGTATGTACTGATGTGACTACTTAGACAACAGACCCCACAGCCCCTGTAGCTATTCAAGTCTCTTCTGACAAATCAGTGGTATATGTAGGAGAATCAAAGGCATTTAACTCCAATGAAACTCCTTTTGAAAACTCCTGAGATTTGTATAAGGAAACCCTCAGAACCTGAAACAGCAGCTCAAGCACTCCTAGTAGACAAGAAAACACCAGAAGACTGTCAGCAGCAGGAACATGCCATACTCTTCCTCAGCCTTCTGGCCACTGATGGCATTACTCATCTGTCATGCCTCGCTGATAATTTTCATTCAAAGAGCCAACAAAACAGGAAATACTGATATACGGCAAAGCAAGCTAATAATTGTGAAGTAGATCACAGCAGCTGGATTTGCCTTGGAAGCAAATTTTATTTGGTGGAGTAAGGCCAGCACAATCTGAAATTAGAACTGGAATGTCCTGAAAGGAGGTAGGAAGATGAAAGCATCTTCTGGCATCTAGTGAACCTACAGTCACCAGTGGCCTAGGCTAATACTTTGGAATACTTCCTCTTTCCTGAAAATCTTTAAGAAAAACTGAGAGAAAACAAAGGGAGAGCAAAAAAACCCATCAACTATGTCAGCTGAGTTTTTGTAGTGTTTTGAGGGCACTTACTAGTTCCCATAGAATAAAATTAATGTACTAGCTGTATGACTTTGATGAATTCTTTCAATCAGAGCTACTTCTAGTAATTAATACACACACTTAACAGGTCACACAGTCAGAGCCCTAGATCTGTGCAGTCACCTATGTAGGCTCTGTGGTTCTTGTGTACAATCAACCTCAGTTTGATTCAGTTTAGAATGATGCCTTAAGATTTTTTCTATATTTGTAGATTTTAATATAGCTGTAGTTTCTCATATATATTCTATAACAACTATATTCTCTATAGTTTCTCACACTGAAGGTAGCAGTTAACAGTCTCTATACCCCTTTCTCATGGTTTGTGTTAGATTCCTGAATTTCTGTTTAATGGTCTTTTCAAGCAAAGTGATTTCATCAAGGACATCTTGTTTGGGGCACATCCACCTGGAAGATATGATTGTAGTCAAACCAAGACAGAAGACCCTGAACTCTTGGAGGGGCCCCAGTGGGGCAGTTCTGAGGATGGTACCAAGGGCACATGGCTCTCAGGTTGGATGTACCCATTAGATATGATAATTAAGTAGTGTTATAAATTTGTAAGAATCCTATACTGGGTGTGCCCCTATGTACTCTGTGCACCTGAAAGCTTTCATTAAAGGACTGTTCTCTACTTTATCTATACTAATATTGTTTGGAATTTTTTCTTTCTCCTCCATTTTAGGCAACAGTAGTGCAAATCAAGAACCATTCCAGAGCTTCTAAACACCCTCAAGACTGCTGCATTATCCTTTTTTAAGACTTCCTCCAAACTATCCCATAGTCAGAGGTTTGCAAGATATGTAGACAGTGGCTGGACTACCTTTGGAATTAATGAAGAGCAAAGCATTTAAAGGACATAATCTGCTTCATTAAAAAGATTGCTTTTATAAACAAGTCAGTTTTGTTGCCTGCCAAGAGATATTTCTTTCTCTCGATGATCTAAAGAGGAATCAAGGTGACTAGGTCATATGCAGACCTCTGCACAGCAAATCTCCAAACTCAAATGACATAAGTAGCTATTTTGCTAAGCCTCACCTAGCATGTAAACCCGTGTTTCAAATTCATCTGCATCTTTCTGGTGTCTCCTATTTTATGGTTATTCAGCTATTCATATGTAAATTCTTTGGGTCACAGAAGCACCTTCACCTGCAGAGTGTCACACTGGGATCCTGTTACAGCATTAAGACAGAGCACTGCAATGACACAGGTAGTAGTAATAGTAAGTTATTTAAGTTACAGTAAAGTGAATGAAACCAGATGGATATTAAAAACATACCTGAGAGAATCATAACAGGAAACAAAATGAGAGATAGTTCCAATAAATCAGAATTACATTATTTCCTTTATTTTTAACACTAAAACATAATCACTTTTCCAATTCATTTTCCCCCTTCCCCCCCAAAAAAAGAAGTCTTGATATGCAGTAATCCAGTAATACAAGCAGCTAGCATCTGCAGAGCATTTTTCATCATTTCTGTAGATGTTACCCAGTTAGTTAGTATTCTCTGAGAAGGAGGGACAGGAGGCAACCTTGCCAGTATAAGTTGCTCAGGTAATAAATCTGAGGTTAGATTAAATTTTCTGCTTTTGGATTGAAACCGTTTATAAATAAAAATATCCCAGTTTATATACAGGCAGTTTGAGTAGTTCTGATATTTGTGCAAGAAATTGTCAAAATTAAAACTTTTAAATCATTGCATTCTTTACCATATTAAACATATATACTTTCGATTCTCTAGTCATCATCTTTATCCTCACAAGTTGTCTTGACACAAGTCCTACAAAGCCTTTAATGACAAATATTCCTAGCAAATTAAACAGGACTTTTCCCTGTGAAACACAGGGAAGATCAGGACAGAACATCAAGGTCAGTAAAAATCCTCTCAGCTTAGTACCTGAGCTGAGAGGAAGATTTGTCTTGTAAAAAGTATGGGTTGGAAGCCTTGTTCTGTTTTGGGCAACATTTGTTATCTGTTGTCCCCTAGTCTAAAATAATGTAGATTAACTTCTTGTTCCCTACAGTGAGTTCTTAAGGTCTGGATTTTACCCTTTCATCATGTTCATGTCTTTCAAATAAAAATCATTCAAGTTAATTTTTCTTTCAATATCACAAGCTTATAAAAACTTTATCTGGGAAGCTAATCTATAGATGTCTTGTCCATAGACAAGATACTGTCTTGTCCATAGGCAGTGTTGTACCACCTAATGAAAACCACACCATCACACCATGAAGTATAGCAGATTTCTGACAGCAGCGAACAATAATAATACACATTTCTGTAAGAATTAGAGACATATTTTCTCAAAACAGCTTTCTCAGCTGAAAGATGCTAAAATGCTAAAATGTCATCACAAATTGTTCTTTATTTGCCTTATGGTTTTAATAAATCCTTTTAGAGAAATTAAGCAGCCTACACACTGACTCATGACCAGCTTTTTCCATTTATTTTTTAACTGATGCCCAATGGTGTTAAATAAGGTGCTCCTTCTCTCAGCATAATTTTCCATATTCAAAAACCTCTTTATTTTATAGGATATGCTTTCTATGGAATAAATCTTGCCCACCATGACATAAAAAGGCCTCCAAAGCCTAAACTCTATGCAGTAATAAGATTTTAATGGAGGTTATGAAGCTTGTGTGCACTTACCAGAAAAATTACAAAAGATTGATTTGAATAAATTCTGACATGGGCTTTAAAGCAAAAAATATTACTATTTCCTTGAGTACTTTGATAGCAAATATAGACTATACTATGCTTGGCCAAACAGCCTTCAGTTTGTTGACACAAATCAGAGTTGGAAGAGTGTGACACAGCAAATGTGTTACTCACATAAAATCCCATTGTTAGTGAGAGTTTGGTAGAAAAGAAAGAGGTTAAAGAAACAGAGGGCATACCCATGAGGAATAATCTTTTTTCTGTGGTTGCTAAATGTGTGATAGATATCAAGAGTGATGTGGATGAAAGAGAAGATATGGAATGTTAAACTATCTGCATAGTGGCTTTCCATATCAAGAAGCTTACAAAAGAAATGCCAAAATAAATCTGTATTTCATGCAGCCCACAGTCTGCAGAGCCAGCCAAAATATAAAACATCACCTTCATTAAGAATTCATGGGCTGAAGAGACACATTATTCTTAGCTTTCTTCTTTTTTTCCTTTTTTTTTTGCCTTTAATATGAATTTATAGTTAATGCTGAAAATGTTTTGGAAATTGTGTTCAACACTTTATTTTAAAAAATATCATTTGTGATGAATTATAATGACACATTTAATTATCAATATTTTTCATTTAGTTCTCAGAGGCTTTCAGGAAATTGAATATCTTAGATAATTTGGAAAACTCTTAAAAAAAAAAAAAATAGTAGTTCTTAGAAACCTTTTCTCAGAACAAAGAGTCAACTTCTAAGAGAAAAACAAACTTTACCACCTTGAATGGAACTGGATAGTTTCCTGTATATAAAAAAAAACCCTCTTACCAGTCACAACATTAGACTCAAAAGTATTATTAAAAGGCATCTTGTCTCCTTCCATACAGTGAACCCCTACTTGCAGCTCATTAACTCCGTGTAAATAGTTTTGGCCTGCTTTTACCAAGACACTTTGTAAAATATTTCCTCTATTTCTTAAAACAACCATTTAAAAAGAAATCAGTCACTTGGCATTCAGAAACTTCAAGTTTCTTTTGGACAGGAGTTCTTTTCTTTGTTTTATAATGCTCAAGGTCTTTTCAGGAAAACCCTGTATGTGTTTATGTATGTGTCTCTTTCTGGTACTGAAATATTTTTTTGGCACAAGGAGTCAAACCCCTTCCCACATCCCACTCACGTCATTATAGCTGCTTAGCTTGTTCCAGCTCTGTGGACTGTGACAGCATCTTTGGGTTATTTGTGGGGATATATAGCCAGCCACATGTATTTTCAACCATATGCTGAGAAGATGGGCAAATTCAATCATGTTTACATGGTGCTAAATTGAATCTACAAAATAACTTTTATAATGTGAGTTGCATCTCCCCTTTTTCTTACACCCCATGCAGACACACCGTGGTCTGCTTGCTCTGCTGATCAGCCTGTGCTCCTAACATCGAAATAAATAGTTATGACATGCTCTATCACCCCCTGCCCTTGTCAGACAGGCATTTACATGAAGGAAGCAAAAAAGAATACGTATGTGTCTCCCTTCCAAACACTTCCTTGTTTCACATGCTATGAGCACAGAGCAGAAGGAAGGAATGTCAGGTGGAAACTAGCAGGCATTCACATTCCCCTCGGGGTGCTGCATTGCAGTACTGATGGGTACAAAAAATTGCAAGACAGAGAGGTTTTAGGACCAATCCCAGGTTCACATGGAGGACAGTTTCACCAGCCCTCAACAATGCACAATAGGCATATAAAATAAAACATCTATTAACTGTTTCCCAAACTGCATTTTCATGTATGGAATCTGTTTTTAGGAATCAGCTGGTGCCCTCACTGCAGTACTCCCATGTCTCTCTAAAGGGGAATGCATCTTAAAGCCAAAGTGACACAGGCTAGGGCATTCAAGTTATAAATTGATAACTAGGAAACTAAAGTTAGTTCTGGAGTTATAATTGTGATGTAGTAGGGTATTGGTGCTGTGCAGGGATGCACACCCAGGAACTAAAGTAATAAATTCCTTGGGTGGTCCAGGAGCTTGTCATCTAAAGGAAGGAGTCAGTGGACTGGTCTGAGACAAAGAACCAGCCTGATGCCTGGTGACTGACTGAACCATCACAACTCAGTGCTTGGCTGGCTTTTACAGGTGAAAATTTCAGACACTTCTAGAGATCCCCTCAAGCACTTCCTGCTGTGTCCAGCCCACACTCTATGCTTGAAGGTGGTGTTCTTCTTGGTGAAAAGCCTGTCTTTTCCCCCCATCCTCACCCTTATGTGGTCCTTGCTTCAGGAGAGATGAAATTTGGCACATGTAAGACATCTGTAAACATCCAGTATAAACTGTCCTTCTATAAATGGTGTGTTGGCTTTGTCTGGGGTGGTGTTACCTTTCATGTAGGAGAGTCTTTTGTATATATTTTAGACATTAAATTCATACAAGATTAAGATATTAAATACATACATCTCCAATCCAGCTGGAGATGTCACTGTGAGGACCCATGCAGTAGATTCCCTTTGCCATCTGATCAGCTACCAACTGTTCTGAATTTTCAAGAGATGTGATTGTCAATGCGAGCATTACCCTCTGACAAGACCTGAATAAATGAGGATTTTCTCTCTAACAAACACTCTGCCAAGATTTTCTCTGAAACGAAAGGCAATTTGCATCAAAATTCCTGTCATTCCCAGAAGGACCCTCCCTCTCTGTTTTATACTAGGTCTCACAGTCCTGCCTTTTAAAATTTATAATTAATGGTGTGTCTTCTGCTGGAGTGATTAAAGCCAGACTATCCAGAACCCTCCAACAGAAGGAGTTGAGAGGCTCAGAAGTTGGGACTACAATAATCCACCCAATCCAGTGACAAAAGAAATATGTGAATTAGAAAAAGGTGACTGTGGTGAGGGAGATCTGTGATCAAATCAGGAAGACAACTCAACAGGTCCGATCAGAGTCAGAATCAAGGAGTCATCTACAAAATACCTCAAACAGAGGCCAACGGGGAAGATTGAGCTTAAAAGTGCTTCCAGAAAAAGTGGAATAGGCTCCAATGAGTTTCCTCACTGCTCATCAGTGCAAGTGCTTAACAGCCCACTACAAAAGTTGGCCCTAAGCCCACGCAGTCAAACCCCAACAAGGAAGAATGTTCTCAGGGCCCCCAAAACAACAACAAACACCAAAAGGCAAATTAAAAGTTGTGGATGAGCTAATCATTTCAGAAAATATGCTTGGAAACTTCTGCTTATATCATGAACATTTCCTTACTAAGATAATTAATATGTATTTTCTCTTATTTTCTTCCTCATGTACTTTCAAGCAATTATCAAAGGTAAAATAAATAATGGTATTAATTATTCTTTGTCAAGCATAATCATTTACCAGGAATAACTCTTGCTACCTTTTATATGCAATAATTTATTATAAAATCTCTCAGCAACCACAATTTTCTCCGTTATTCAGCTGCTTGGAGGTTTTCTGCAAAGATGGCAAATAATAGATGTCCTGCCATTTGAGACAATTCACTCCAGAGAGACAAGTCTATATTACCCCTCCCCCTTGAAGCAGTAACAAAAAATCCATTTCTGATTTCAATATTGCTAATTCTGTCAAGTATTTTTCCTTTGTCCTGCCTCTGCAACTTCTACAAAAGCTAATGAGAGTTTTTTATATAATTCAGAGCAGGCTCTTCTCCCCAAATCCTGTAACTCCAGCTAATTTATTCTCTAACTAATCACCAGTGACAGAGCCCCTGAAATATAAAAATAGCTCCTGTTTTATTTTGGCTGAATGTCCAGGCAGGTTTTACATTTTTTTCTTACAAAAAGATAAAAAAAAAGCAGCTCATCTGAAAAAAACCTACAACAAATATTAGGACATACATCATGTTAAAACACTGAAAATATATCAAGTATTTATAAAATATAATTGTATATTTTTGCCATGACAGGGTCTAAAAATAGAAGGTACTTCATATGGTTGTAGATATGCAACTGTTTGTTTAACTAGTACTTTAACTACTTAATATTTTTAAAAGTGGGGTTTCCAGTAGGTAAGTTTTATGTGCTGAATGTAAAAACATTACACTAGACATGTGTGTGTAAAAAACATTGTTTTAGATTTATGGACTATAATACCTTAATAATTATATAACTCTGCAAGTTGATTTCTTACATGTTTAAGAGATGTAAAGAGACTGTGAGGCAATGTGCAGTGTTGTGCTTTTGTCTCTGTGTGCAAATGGTGGTGTTGAACTAGCCTGGCAGGAGCTCAGGTGGTCAGTGCTTTTCATCAACCAGCCCTGCTCAGCCATCCTTTGGGCTTTGGCCACCGTGCTCCTTGAACAGATGCCCAGTGCCACTGCCACACCCAGGGGACACAGAGAGCTATTTGCACCCATCCTCTGGAGGGTCACCAGCTGCGGGATTGCAGGAAAGTAGGGTATTTAGTATTTTTTACTTAATTCAGTTATTTCTTCAATTATTTAATTACTTCTTGACTTATTTAGTTATTTTGTAGTTAGGGGGGATCCACAAAGACTGGGTTAAGAGGCTAGGCAATCATCAAATAGTCTGTTTTCTACACAAAATATTTTTTTCTTCCACTTCTATTGCCTCCTCTCTTCTCCACCTAAAACACACAAAATCTGCTACTCTAAAAGAAGAAAGAAGCCTTGACAGTCCACGTACTCTCAGACCCTTTGTGAAGTAAAAATTTTACCACATATCTTATTTATCAAAAGTACCCAAAATTTTCAGGTGGTTCAGCACATATAGATGAGTGGTGGAGTTTTTACAGGACCCCACCACCCAGGAAGTTACATTTTGAAAAGGTCTCAAATGCCTAAAAATTTGAACTCAGCTGTGATTATGGGTGAATGAAGTTGACATCTCTGCTTTCCTTCTTCATCTGGAAAACTTTGAAAAAATCCTTCCTCTTCCTCACCTTTTGTTTGTAACATAATTTCTCTTCTAGGCTGGAAAAGGAATGAGAAGACAGTGCTCAAGAAACTCTTTTGTGCCTCTGTTTGCAACATTGATTAAAAGACAGACATTTTCCTGCTTGTAATATTGTCAAAATGTACAGTGTGTTTCCACTGAAGACAGAAATCAGCAATGCTCAGTGATTCACTGAAATGCCCCTTTCCAATAAATGGTCAATCAGACAGACCTAAGGAATCAGAAAAGACTGAGAAGCAAAAATATCTATCGTTTGCCTTCTCCACACATCCGGTCCTTACCCTGCTCAGTGCAGCAATAAATGAACAATTTCAGAGATTATTTCCAAAAGCCATCACTGCTAGAGAGGGTGAAACTAAAAAAGCAGCACTCAAAGGATTTAAACATTCCCTGTTTCTCTCTCTCTCTTTGAAGTTATGCAATAAATATCATCCTGTGGCCCAACACCAAATCTGAAGGAGAAGTGGTGGAGTTAAAATCCACTTGGTTACACCAGGTCATTCATGTCCCACTCTCCAACTAGGCTTCTGTTGGTGGAAAAAATGTGAGAAATATCAGTCTAAATGCCTTTGATTTCTCATCAACACCTACATCTAATGAAGACTTAAAAGTTCCCCTGTGTGGGGGCAGCTGAAGAATAGCATACCTCTTCAGAGGTGAGGAGAGCCTGTGTTTGGGTAGCAACACAGTCCTTATGCACCCACAAAAAGTGAAATTCTCTGTCCAGCTGGACTTGCTTGCTCCTTATGTATGTTCACTGTTTCTGTGGACATTCACCATCTTGTCTGCAAACACATCCCAGACTTTTGAAACATTTTTAATAGCTTAACCAGAGCAATGTTGAGAAGTCAATAGCTTCTCCTGCTGCATTTCAGCTCTGTCAAACTGACATTCAAACTTGCTCAGCACAAGGAGTAGCAGGCAGAGCACTGAATTAAAATGGTGAGTGGGAAGTAAAATAAGGAGAAAAAATTCTAAAGCAGAGAAACTAAAAGCGAAAGAAAAAAAGCAAAAGGAGAAACAACAGTAAAATTAAGAGAAAAAAAATTGTCAAGATGATCAAGAGTATTTGCTATAGCTGTTATTTCTATTACATTATCTGCTGGCTTAAAACCTATCGAAAATAAATGGAATTTCAATTCAACATGGAGAAATACAGAAGAAAGTTGTGTAGTTCTAGCTCTTGTGGTCTCAATCATTATCTAATTGAAAAGTTTTCCTCAAAATAAAGAGGGCCTCTTCCTTTTGGCTAATATTGGCAAACTTTTTTGCTTGCTGGTAAGAGATGGACACAGATCAGAAAGCATATAATGAGATTGCAGAATGCCTCACAGATGTCCATAAGAAATATTCTGGCAATACAGTTCAGGAGTCATAAACCAGGCTACAAAGTTGTGAGGTCAGCTAAGAGTTCATGAGATAAAGAGAGATTTTATATTTTTCTGTGAGGTGAAAATGTTTAATTTTAGATTCCTGCATGGGAAAGGTGATCTTTTTTTTCCACTCAGCACTAGTGAAATACATCTGGACCTCTGTGTCTGCTGCTCTCCAGTACAAGAGAGAAATGGACACACTGGAGTGGCAAAGGGCTGTGAGGAAGATTCAGGACTTGCAGCATCTGTCATATAAGGAAAGAATCAGAGAGCTGTGACTGTTCAGCCTGAAGAAGAGATGGGTCAGCAGTACCTTATTAGTGTGTAGAAATATCTGATGGTATGTGTAGAGAGGATGGAGCTGAACTCTTCTTAGTGGTGCCCTGTGACAGGACAAGAGGAAATGGGCACAAATTCAAATACAAAATATTCTATTTAAGCTTAAAAAAACTTTTATATTTTTTTCCTCTGAGTATGGTCATACAATGGAAAAGATTGACCTGAGAGGCTGTGAAGTTTCTATCCTTGTAGGTATTCATAACCTGCCTAGCTACAGTCCTGAGCTACCTCTCCACAGGACTCTGGCTTTGAGTGCAAGGGTTAGACTAGATCAGCTCAGGAGGTGCCTTCCTACCTCAGTCCCATTCTGTGACTCTACAACAAACCAACTGAAAAGAGAAAATCAAAACTGTCAAGAAGTAACAGGGTTACAGCCACAAAAATCTCAAAACAAAATGGTAAAATAAAAGTTGTTGATCCAACCTGGCTGGAGATGTGGTAGCTCTGAAACTCACATGAGTAGTTATTGAGCAAAAATTGTTTGCCTTCAAATAAACAAGTTGATATGTAAAAAATAATATTTCTTACTAAATCTGGGGATGATATTCAGACAACAAGGGGCTTGCCACAGCATTGGAAAGAATCTGGATGAGCTCACAGTGTATTCAGTGGGAGTTTTGGCCGACAATATATATACTGAAAATTTAATAGAAGACTTGATAGTTTGAGGTCTAGTAGGAATAACTCAGATCTAAAGAACAAAGGATCTCTTCTTGCTGGAGAATTCAATGTGTATACTTGGAAGGTAAATTTAATCTGAATTACAGTTATAGTACTGACTTTTTCCTTTCTATGTTCTCTTCAGCCAAAATTCTTAAATGTTTTTGTTTCTGAAGGGAAACTGCTATTCATTCACTAATTTAAGTGATCTTTTCTGAAGCTAGATAAAGGTTGTTTGGCTGTCTTCCCTTCATTTAAATCTGAATGCTCTTTAAAGCAGAAAAAGCAGTACTAAATATTCTTTTAACAATAGCTTAAGCAAAGTAGGATTTGTAGGGCTGTGATATTGTACGAGTCACACAGCAGCACATGCTACATAAGAAATCCTATGTGAGAGTCTCCTTTCATCTGCAGTGCAAAATAAATCTTACAGAACCATGGTGAAGTACTGCAGTTTTGTGAGGGCTAATCATTGATATAAGTGGTTCATAGTATAGCTAAGAATACCAAGGTCAACCCAGTGTAAGTACAAGATAAGTATAACAGTCTGATTCTCCCTCCACTGACACCAGTTTTAAGCAAGTATGAGTGATGCCTTTGGTAGTTATGCCTCAGCTGATCTGGTGATGGCTTCTTATCTTCATTGTCCCACTAAACATAGCACCAGAGGGTAAAGGCAGAGAAAGCAAGTAAAAGCTCTTGGTGCAGCATTCTCTGATTTTGCTCACCTGTAACCCCAGCCTTCTATTTCCACACTAAGGAAATTGGTTAGGAAGGGGCTAGTTGTGTTATTGCTTTGCAAGGTGGACTGGTTGCCTATCGCATGTGCCTTCATATCAAAACTGCAAATGTTTTCCCAGTTTTTGCAGACTGACTATGAAAATAAGCAGAAAATATCAGACCACACCTGTGAGTGTAAATACAGATGTCACAGGGTATCTAAATAATCCCACCATGCCATCAGCTTTGAAATCTGTTTATCAACACTGTGCCTTAGCTTTTTCTCAAATGTGTTATTAACATACATACAGCCAGCATGGCAAATCAGTCTCAACACTAAAACAGTTAATCCCCAGAGGATGACAGAAGTAAAAATAAGCTGCTCATGTCTTTAACAACAACATTACGTTGAGGAAATTATTCTGTGGAAGCCAGCATCATTTTGATTAAAAAACATGTCTCATCCAATACTTCACCTTCACTGGTTCTTTGAAGAACTTTTTAGGACAGGTTTTACTAATTCATGCTAGCAACTTTGTTGAAATAAGATCTTGCTAGCTGCATTTTCATTACAATTTACATTTTGCAAGTTAATTAAGCTTATTGCTGTATTTTGATAGAGAATATTATCTGAATTGTACTGGGAAAATTGAAAGTTTAGTACAATTTTAAATCGGGTACAAGATATTAAAACCTGTAATTTCCCCTGATCTTCAGTATTTGCTGCAATCAGTCAACCAACTGTACAATTACCTCATGACTGACACTAGTTTTCCACCATTCTTTTAATAATATTTCTTCTATTTTTGGAATTCAGTAGGAAATGGCAGGGAAACAGACTGGATGTTTATGATGTCTAAAGGAAAAAGAAAGTTAAATCAGTTGGGTTTTGTTTGTTTGTTTGTTTGTTTCAAATTAGAACTTCTCTGAATTCTTAACCAAACTTAGATTTTAGACATATCTAGGAAAATTGAAAGAAGGTTGTCTGTGCTACCAATAGTGAGAATCTACCTTAATGTGAAGATTCAGTTATAGAAAGAGTTACATGAAAGACTGTTTGAAATTAGCCCAGTGTCAGTAAAAATGAGTGTGGCTCGATGAAATTAGATGAATCAGAAAACCAGTGGAGTCAAAAGCAAACATGGTGGAATAGAGACCTCAGCAAGTTTCAGCAATTTTGGTGGGTAGACCCTAGCTGGAGACCAGGTGCCCACCAAAGTCACTCCTTCCTTCCCTTCCTAACTGGACAGGGGAGAGAACATATAAAGGAAGGCTCATGGGTCTAGATAAGGACAGGGAGAGATCACTCATCAGTTACTGTCATAGGCAAAACAGAACTGACTTCCCATTTTCTCTACTTTCTATTTTCTCTAATTCCACCCCACCAGAGGCACAGGGGGACAGGGAATGGGGGCTGCAGTCAGCTAATCACACACTGTCTCTGCCTCTCCTTTCTCCTCAGGGGAAGGACTCCTCACGCTCTTCCCCAGCTCCAGTGGAGGGTTCCTCCCACGTGAGACAGTTCTCCACAAACTTCTCTATGTGAGTCCCTCCCATGGACTACAATTGCTCACAAGCTGCTCCAAAGTGAGTGTCTTTCACAGCATGAAGTCCTTCAGGAACAGGCTGCTTCAGGGTGGGTCCCCACAGGATCACAAGTCCTGCCAGCAAACATGCTCCAGCCTGGGCTCCTCTCTCCATGGGACCACAGGTCATGCCAGAAGCCTGCTCCAGTGTGGGCCTCACACAGGGTAACAGCCTCCTTTAAGCATCCAGCTGATTTGTCATGGGGTCCTCCAAGCACTGCAGATGGAGTTCTGCTCCACTGTGGATTTCTACAGGCTTCACAGGACAGCTGGCTCACCATGGTCTGCACCATGGGCTGCAGGGGACCTCTGCTCCAACACCTGAAGCACCTTCTCCCCTTCCTTCTTCATTGACCCTGGTGTTTGCAGGGCTATTTCTCTCACATATTCTAACTTGTCTCCCCAACTCTAATTTGCTCTTTCACAGTAACTTTTTTCTTTCCTGCACTATGTTATCCCAGAGGCACTACCACCATCTCTGATGGGCTTAGCCTTGGCCAGAAGTGGTCCGGTCCCATCTTGGACCTGGCTGGCAATGGCTCCGTTGGACATGTGGAAAGCTTTTAGCAGTTTCTCACAGACACCACTCCTGTAGCTCCCCTACTACCAGAATCTTGCCACATAAACCCAGTTCAGCAATGTAAGTAGACAGAAGTGTAGTGGAAATAAAGAGACTGGATCTAGAAGTGGGAAAGGTAGTAAAAAAGTTTGCAAAAGATGAAAAAAATTAGTCCATCTAAGTGGAGGTAGAAACAAAGGTCAGATGAGAATTCATCATTGTCTCAAAAGCACAGTACTGTAGCTGACATCAAAATCTATAGGCTTCTGTTTTCTGAGGCAGAACTAGCATTAATATCATTTGGCTACCAGAAAGAAGTTTATATGCTATCCTCCATCCTACTCTTTTACAACATATGCTAAGAGAAATTAAAGCTATTTGGAAATTAGGGATAAGTTCCATGGGGGAAAAGAAGCAATCAATGTGCAGTGTGCCTAACTTGCTGTAGAATTATACATGACAACTAACAAGAAATGTGCCACTCACAGCAGAAAGCATTTCAGAAAAGTCTGTTACACGTTTGAACAGGTCTAGACATGCCAAGAATATATCAGATACACAACGAGGCATACTGCTTGAAGTGCGCTTATCATAGAATCATAGAATCATGGAATTTTAGAATGAGTTGGGTTGGAAGGGACCTTAAAGGTCATCTAGTTTCAATCTCCCTGCCAAAGGCAGGGGCTGCTTCCACTAAACCTTGCTCAAAGCCCCATCCATCCTAGCCTTCATCCCAGCCTACTTATCTGGTCAGCCTGTTCTAATGCCTCACCACTCTCTGTGTAAAGAATATCTTCCTTACATGTAATCTAAGTCTTTGATCTTTTATTTTAAAACCATTCCCCCTTGTCCTATCCCTACATGCCCTTGTAAAAAGTCCCTCTTCAGATATCTTGCATTTGTGTGTCTGCGGGTTTGCACAAGAGAGACCTAGAAATGCTTATGTAGGCTTTGCAAGGCCAACACAGTGCAGTAGAATGTACACCAAAGCCATAGCCATTTTTGGTTTCAAGATGAAACTGGGTACCTCTTACTACTGGAGGAGCACAAAGTTGGTATTGTGCCCTATTGTTGTTTGCTAGTCTGCCTGAAAAAAAACAGCAAGGATTCATGGCTAGGTTTGTGAATGAGGAGGAGAGGCAGATTTGGTGGTGAGTAACAGTTTATCATCACTGTTATAGCCACATCTAGCTTCTGTCTATTGCAGATCATCTATATCAGATGTAGATTTTATAGCCAAGTTGAGCAATGTTTATGATTCTCAGAATAACAAAGAAGTAGGAAACTAATTAGGAAAATTGCCAAGTAAGGTATTAGCTGAATGGAATTGCCATGTTCCAAATAATGTCTTATGGAAAGAGGTAAGTTTAAAAACAAACTCTTCTGGTGTGCAAAAATGATTTTTTGATGGGTTAATTTTCATCCCTCACAGGCAGAAGCTTTCTTGCTTGTGCACAGACCACTGCATACTCCATGATCTTCTCACATTCTCCCATAGGTATGGGCTTATCTCTTAACACCCATTTTTGGGGTTCTCCACAACTCCCCTTAATTCCTACTAACCTGCCAGGAGGTCTGTAGGATGCCTTTCTCTGTTGGAAATCACAGGTTTGCCATATTCTTTTCTCCGCAGAGACATTCATTGCATTTCCAGACCCTCCTTCCCCTGTGACCATCCATTTGCTTTTACTCCAAACACGTTTGTTTCCATTTTGTATCCATAAAAAAGTCACTTACAGTTCAAATGTCTCATTTCTCTTCATAGAGTCATGGAACCATAGAATTATTTAGGTTGGAAAAGAACCTTAATATCATTGAGTTTAACTGTAACCCTAACACTAAGTCCACCACTAAACCATAGAATCATAGAATGGTTTGGGTTGGAAGGGAACTTTGAAGGCCATCTACTCCAATCCCTCTGTCATGGACAAGAACATCTTCAACTAGAACAGGTTGCTCAAAGCTCTGTCCAACATGACTTGAATATTTTTCAGGGAAGGGTCATCCACCACCTCTCTGGGAAACCTGTGCCAGAGTTTCACTAATTTTATAGTTTTTCATTGCTTATACCTAGATGAAATCTGCCTTCTTTTGGTTTGAAACCTCTACCTCTTGTCCTATCTGAACAAGCTCCACTTAAAAGTTTGTTCCCATTTTTTCTACAGGCCCACTTCAAGTCTTGAAAGGTCTGCAGCAAGGTCTCCCTGGAGCCTTCTCTCACACTGAAACATAAATATCAATGAAAAGTAGAAATTTCAGAAGGTGGAACTGCAGCTGGGCAAGCCTAGACTTTCACTCTTTGTTATGGGTTTAAAATCTTGGAATTTTTCTTTCATCTACCAACCCTGCACCTCAGAGGAATCACCCTCTG
>JAWWEU010000001.1:35465933-35488078 GCA_035583155.1 Acropternis orthonyx | reverse complement strand
ACTATAATTCTGACTTGTAATCTGTTTGTGAGTTAGACTCATTCCTCCTGCTGGTTTACCTTTAAACCAGCACACTCTTCTTCCTGCTAAGAAATCTGTCTTGACTATGGACCTTACTCAATAATAATCTCTACAGCCATTATTATAATCCCTTCTGATCTTATATTCAAGACATAGTAAAATATGAGTATTATATTGTATTTTAAATAATTTATTTGTTATATCATCAAGATTTATAAATGGGAAATACAATTGGACAAAATACTTCAGTAAATATCTGATAATTGACAAAATGAACATAGCATGTCCATGTTTTCTCAGAGGTCTTTGACAATTAAGCAACTTTATGTCACCGCTCATATAGGAAGCCTAGAGTACTGAAAGAAACACTATCCTTTAGAACGCTGATGAATAACTAAGATCTTAATTTTTCTAGAATCAAGAATCACAGTCAGAGGGGAATGATCAGCTGGATCTTTTATGCAAATCTGATTAAAACAACAGTGGGGGGTTCTTGGTAATTTTTTTGTCTTTCAAAAAATGAGCAATCAGAGCTCAGTTGCTTACTTTATACAACCTCTAGTCTCCACACCCATAACACCTCCAATATATGTATCTTCCCATATACTTTTCCAAAATTTACTTTTCCTATTTTCCTTTAATTCTGTTGCTGTGGAAATCTTCCCCCATAGTGTCTGCATTGACTCAAAAGTGCTGAAAGCCTTTGAACATGCAGAATTCTTCTGAGTCTTTAGGACAGTTTGGGGAAATGCTAAACAAATGCAAGGGAATATTGTATTTATAAAGAAATCCTTTCTGCTCTTCTGTACCTGAGAAGCCTTGCTCCTTTCAATGTTTCCACATTTATTTTAGCAAAAAATAAACAAGCATGTGTATATAACCCTTCTCGTGACACAGCTTCCCAAGGGGCTTAACAAATGACACACAGTCTGCAAAGATTACTTGTCAAGTGCTGGAGCACAAGTGCCTCTGGAGAGCAATTGACAACCTCCCTGTAATGCCAGCTTGTTATTATTTGTCTCTTACAGAAATGAAAAATAATGTTTCAAAAGTCACCATCCAATTACTGTTGCTGTATTCAAACAGGACTTGACAAACTTTCTGAATGTCCTGCAAAGGTTTGTGCATCTCCTGAAGGGCACAAAGGGAGACTCAAGAGGTTCCCATGTCATGGGAGAGACAATGCCTCCATTGTTCTCCACTCTACCATTCTGATACAGCAGCAGGCTTAACAGTCCTGGTTCTGTCCAACTGACATGAGCAAAGGAGATCAGTGGAGTTTTATCCCTCAAAGTAACATAAGTTCAGGTATAAAAATGGGGAAAAAAAGTGGGTAGTTATATCCAGTATGTGTTAGAAGAGATCAAGATGTAAGAATCAGTAAAAATGATCAGAGAACCTTACTTCAAATAAAATGCATTTTTTCCAACTAGAACTCAAGTGTCAGTTCATCAGTTATCACTATAAAGAGTTTTTTCAAAGTCTTACCCTTTTTTATGACAACACATTCTCCTCCTTTCCTCATTCAATCACAGCAGCTTTTGCCAGAATATCTTTAAGTATAGAAATACTAAATTTATGAGTGTCTTAAAATTTTAATTATTTATACAATCTATCAAGCTGTTAATTTAGTTCCCATTGGACCATTTTTTTTGTGTGTGTCTTTCACCTGTTTGTTGTCTTTTCTGGATTGAGAGTCTGCCATATTATTTAGTTTGGCACTTGTTTTCATCAAAAATGAAATGGAAAAAAAGGCATACAAATAAATCATAACATAACACAACATAATATAACATAATGTAACTTTAAATATAAATAACCCAACACACCTAAAAGTGTTCCTCATGAGAATGTCAGGAAAAATGCTTCATAAATGCTCTAATAACTTGAATGCAGCTTAGAAGTACTACTATTTTCAATTCACCCACTTGAAGACTCTCTCTAGTGTGTATCATTTTCTGAATGAAACTTTGACTTACAGAATTGTAGAATCGTTAAGGTTGGAAAAGACCTCCAACATCATCAAGTCTGACCTTTGACCAAATAGTACCATACCAGATAAACCATACCCCTGAGTGCCATGTCTATTTTTTTGAAGACTTCCAGTGATGATGACTCCACCCCTTCCCTGGGCACCCTGTTTTAATGTTTAACCCCTCTTTCAGTGAAGAAATGTTTCCTAATATCTAACCTAAGTCTTCCCTGGTGCAACATGAGGCTGTTTCTCCTTGTCCTACTACTAGTTGCCTGGGAGAAGAAGGCAACCTCCACCTCACCACAAATCCTTTCAGGTAGTTGTAGAGAGCAATAAGGCCCCTGAGACTTGTCTTTAACCCTTTGCTTGTGCCATCTTTTAGATCTCTCCCTTTAGTGCCGTGCACACAGTAATTGTGGTAACAGTGAACTGGGGAGGAATCACTGCTGATATGATCAAATCTGGCACCAATGAGGCAAGTACCATCTGAGCATACAGTCCATAACTTTTCCTAAATATAGTATCACATTATTTCTTTAATAATGAGATGACAGAATAGTTTAAGTGCAATTGGAACGGCCTTCTGTGTCTATTACACTCATTTTATCATCTTCTTGATCATTTTGAACTAATCTGTGGATAATTCAAATTGCTTTGCCAATTCAAGCAGCATGTACCGGGATGCACTACAGAGCAAGAGAGTTAATATCTCTCTGTAAGTATATTATCACAATCATGCCTGGAATACCACATGCGGTTCTGGGCATCCCTCAAGTGCTATGAGGGCCAGCAATGAGATATTGAGGGCAATAGGCAGAACTCATCGTTAGTGGGGAAATTAGGTGAATTGAGGCATGTTCCAAATGATCTTTTGTCTAGTTATTTCTGGTCTTTTACAGTATTCCAGGAAAGAGCAGATTCAGTCATCAGGGAGGTGACAGATGCATCTCAATCACAAATCGTCTTTCCCAGTAGTGATGTTAAAAATGAGGTAATATCAGTAGAACATATGATACTTCCCTAATTTATTAGTAGACTTGTATTCTAGATACTCAAAATAGAGTATTGATGTAAGAAATAACTTTCATGCTAATTAAAGCAAGGTGTTTTTTTTTTTTCCATTCTTTTCATATGTTTCAGAAATGATGAGTATTAACAGCCTCTACAGCAAGATGGTGATATATCTGAGCATAAGATATGAAAAAGTTGCACTGATCTTGAGAAGATTTCAAAGAAAGATGACTGAATTCCCTTTGGTCTGATATGACCTTATCCTGTTTTTCTGAAGTGAAGGCAGTTTTGCAAAACCCTAATGAGGGCAGGGTCTCTCCTTTAGACAACATTGGTAAATTCAGTTTAGGTTGGAAAATATCAGTTTAACATTGCAAAGCACAGATATTTTCTTACTGTGAACCAACACCATTTTCTTTCCTTTTTCACAGAATTTCGTCACAAGCAGAACATTCAATTTAACTTTTCAATCTGTAAGCAACTAAGTACTGTACTGCCAATTCTCAGTGGAATAGTTCAGAATTGGTGATTGACTACATAGCTATAATTTTAAAAAAGATTAATTCACTGGTGACCTAAATCCCTACAGAGTGGCAAACTGAAAAATGTTCCTAGGCAACAAGGACCTACTGACACAATGAAAATTCCTGCAAAGAATATGTATAAGAATAGAAGGAGGGTAAGAAAAAGATAAGCAAAAAAACATCCTTACATTTTCAAATATCATTATGTATAATCACAATTCTTGGGTTCGATTTTTTTTCCAGAGATAGGAGACCTCCAGGAAAATACAAAAGAGAAGTGTTGCCACATTAGTGATTAGGGAAAAAATGAATATCATCAGGAGAGCAGAACTGCTTCAACAGTGATAGGTAAAAATGATGCTGTATCAGAAACATGGTCCTTCTCACAGAAAATTCCTGATCCCCTTGAGTTATTTAAGATCACATAGTAGTTTCTCAAGGGCAGATATGTACAGCCCTCACAGTTCTTGTGGGATAACAGCTCTTTGTGATTGCATTACTGTTGCACTCCCTGGCATAAACATGCCGGTAGCTGACTGAACACTTACTGTGCAAAGTCATGGGAGCGTCAGTTGAGGACATAAGTATCTTACTACTAGTAGAAAACTTTGATTTCTATGATATCCCAATCCTAAGCCCTCAGGGTGACCTACAAAATGAGTCTCCCATCTCCTCAAAAAAAATCCTTGGGAACTGAAATATGTCATTTGTCTGGCTGCTAAAATTCATGGGTAGAGAGATACAGCTTTTCTGCCAAATTAAAAGACAGATCTGCTCACTCTGCTGCTTTTCTCTATCTCACAGGAAGCAACAGCTGCTTCACACCTCTACTTACTAACACGATGTTCTGTTCAAAATGTATGAGACATTTCTTTCTGTCTCATGCATTGCCATAACAAACTTAAATTCAGAACTATTGTTCCCAGACTGTGCTGGATATGAAATGTCCTGCTTCTTGCTCAGGTCTGAAGAAAAGCTTTTGTTTTTAAAGCTTGTGTGGTCTTTCAACTCTGTTAGTTCCCTACTACACATATTATGAAGGGAGCAATGCACACTTCCCACCATAACAGCCATAACTCCTGGAGCTGAGGTTACTTTCTCCAAGGCCTGTCTATTTGAGTCATCTTCCTTTATAAACCTAATGCACAGATCTATGGAACAATCCAGTGCCTAAGCTTTATGCTTTACGGATCTCTACTTACACTACCATTCTTAATGGGGGAGTCCTTCAGTAGAAATTCATGGAGTAAGATCCTCTCTAGATGTGGCAATTGGAATCACAGAAGGGATAGTGTTGGAAGGGACCTTGAAGAGCATCTAGTTCCAACATATCTGCCATGGACGGGAACACCTTCTGCTAGACTAGGTTGCTTAAAGCCTCATCGAACCTGACCTTGAAGGACATTCCACAACTTTTCTAAGCAGCTTGTTCTAGTATCTCATCACTGTCATCATTAAAAAAACTCTTCCTTATGTCCAGTCTAAATCTACCCTGTTTTAGTTTAGAACCTTTGTGCCTTTGTCCTGTCACTACAGGCTTTGGTAAAAGGTCTCCATCTCTCTTATAAGCTCACTTTATATATTGAAAGTCCAAGTTCTTGAAGCAGCCTGTGCTGGTAGCTACTACTTTACACCACAGTGGTGCCAAGGAATGTACCTGGACACTGAAACATGCTCATCTATAATAGTAAGCCACGTTTTCTTGGCGCAGCTCAGGAATCATAATTTGCACTGAGCATCCTCAGCAGGCATTCAGCACTCAGCACTCTGTTTTGAAGACTAGGAGACATAAAATTGTCCTTTACCTGCCAAGGGCCAAAGGATATTCTAACAGACATTTAACAGGCTTTCAAAGTAGTCGCAAAATGGAAACGACTAAATTGTAAGGGAATGGAAGATCACTGTAAGACAAAATATCATTTTTTTTTGTATTTTTTGTTTGATTGTTGGTTTGGGTTTTTTCTTTTTCAGAACTGAGGACATGTTACCAGAGCTGAATATTAGCAGTGGTCACTTTGAACTTCAAAGTGCTGTTAAATGGAAGTGTTGTTAAAACGGCAGAGACATTTTTACCAGAACTTAGAGGAAATTTGCTTCAAAGAAACAAAGCTATGACTTTCAACCAGAAAATATTCACACAACTTACTTTGAACTGAAGATATATGATAAGAAAAAAGATTCATACTAGAAAGATTTCCTCCATGCTAACTGGCCCCTTTCCTTTCCTTGGCATTGTAAGTGCTGCTCAACAAACTGGAGAGACATTCCAACACAGGTAGTTAAAAATCATCCCTTTGCATATAAATTTCCAAAAATGTTTGCCTCCTATTTCCAAGAATTCTATGCTTGCTGAACCTTCTTCTAAAATCTGTGTATTTATCTGATAAAAAAATAAATTTTCTGCTTATGGGTGAGGAATTTTGTTCTATCTACTAAGAACACAGAAAAGTTGACACAGATGGAAATTTTAGAAATAATTAGCAGAAGATGGAAACTAAAGAATGAGTTTTTAACAAAAAACATAGTATGTTTGTAAGTTTACAGTGGTTTTGCATTGGCCACCATTCGAATGGGTATTAATTTGTCTGTGGTGGAATACTGAGTTATTGGCTTACTTCTGTAAAGTAAGGTGACCTTTAGCATTGCTTAATATTAAGAACAATGCTATATAGAAGATTGTTTCTAGAAACTGGGCTTTAGTCAAACCTTGGCTATATATGTGAAGTGAGCAGTTCACCATATTGCCTTTCCCATAAAATGGTAAAAATAACATATTGCTATACAATGGGGCTACAAAAGAACAGAATGAGACAGTGTTTTTAGATGCTGTGAACTTGTCCATCTTTCCCCTTCTATGGTGGAAAGTAGGTCGCTTGTTTTAAACTGCATTTTTAATGGTACTTTGAAAAAAAATAACTTGGATATCCAGAGTTTCATGAAATAACTGGTGTGCTTACTATATCGTTCCTTCTCTGAGTCTCTTGGCTTTTGAAATATTTATATTCATTCCCATGTTCTTGAGTTTCCCAGCCAAGATAACAGAGTAAATTAGAAAACAGAAATATTTCAAGATACCCCAGGGAGATAGCTCACATTCACACATATGAACAGCAACCACTGCCTTTGACTTCCCAGAATTATATAATTGCTTAAAATCATAGAATCATAGAATCATTAAGGTTGGAAAAGACCTTCAAGCATTAAGTCCAACCTTTGACCAAATACCACGAGGTGCACTAAACGATTTTGTAAGGTGCCACATCTACTCCTTTATTGAACACTTCCAGGGATGATGACTCCATCACTTCCCTGGGGATCCTATTCCAATGCCTGAGAACCCTTTTAGTGAAGAAAGGTTTTGCTAATATTCAACCTGAACTTCCCCTGTTATAACTTGAGGCCATTTCTCTTCCCCTAGGTTGGAAAAGACCTGCAAGGTCATCAAGTTCAAGTGTCCCTAAGTGTCCCATCTACATATCTTTTAAATAGCTCCAGGGATGGTGACTCATGTCAAATAACATTTTATTACAGTATCTATAGTCATGTTGGAATGAAGACAGCTATAAATTGAAATTATCAACAGCAAATTTTGCAGAGAAAATAAAAGTTAACATAACAAAAAACTACACAGGGTGCATCGATGCCTGGATGAAAAATGGTTTTCTAGGAATACCTTGAAGAACAGAGGTGACTGGATTTGAAGATAAGTGTCTCTAGTGCATCCATCTTCATCACACTTGAGGTTTATGCTGTGGTGACTCAGTCATTTTGAAGTGAAAACTACAGTTGTTCTTGTTGAATTGATTTGCTGTAATTAAAGTACTATATAATATCTGGTACATGAAATGGAACCTGAGCCTTTTTTTCTTCAGCTCACCAGCGTGTCTAGTGTTAGAGCTGTTTGTCTCCAGGAGATCTACAGAGAAGATCATAAGACTTCTCTTGCCTGTCCCACTTTTGTCTTGTAACTTGTAAGATCTGAAGGTTAAAAAACCAAAATCATTATATATTGATCAATGTATTTTTGAATTATTAATGTCTTGTCCATTACAATGATGTTTCTGTATTTTGGAGTGCAATAAGCACTATATTTATAGGCTAAAACGTATCTTAAATTTTTTCCTATCAAAAACTCATGTCTACATAAAACCAGAGAGCATCACTGCAGCTGTTCTTGCTGGTTTTCATCTTAGAGGTGGCAATAACCTAATGAAAAATTATATTTCACTTGTAAGGATTGAATAATTATTGCAAGGCCAAATATATAGAAGAAAATGGAACTAATATTTCATTTCTTTTTTAATCTGTTAAAAAATCAATAAATAAATATTTAGTGTAAGAGCTTTTATTATGCAACCAATCTTGCTGAGCTGCAAAGAGGTGTCAACAATAACTAATCAGGAGGCCATGTGTCAAATAGCAGGATATAGAGCACAGCTGGATTTTCAAGGTGAATGACAGATTAGAAAAAAACTCAAAACATCTTAATAACACTGCATTGTGGTTATAAAAATATATTCACTTGTCTAATCTTTTTATAGCAAAATGTGTCATTTCAAAATTCTTACGCATAAAAGTCTTGTGTCAATATATCACCTCTAACTCCTGCATGTTGACACACTCCTCTCATAATGATAGTTCTTCCAAAACCCAGAGACTTGCATAGTCCTTTCACAGGTGAAGCATGTGGCTGATTCCAGGAGATGGTCCTCTAAGGCCAGGTGTTCCTAGTCATCTCTAAGATGATAAGTCCTTTGAGTAAAATCCTGCTCATTACTAAAACCCTTCTTTTCCTTTTGAAGTCTTTATATCCATTCAGTGCTGTATTGGATTTGTGTGGCAAGGTTTTGGTAGCAGGAGGGGCTTCTGTGAGGAGCTGCCAGAAGCTTCCTCCATGTCCAACAGAGCTAATGCCAGCTGCCTCTGAGACTTGGCTGCTGGGAAAGGCCAAACCCATCCCTCATGGTGATAGTACTTCAAGGATAATGTCTTTAAGAAGGGGGGAAAGTTACTGCTCAAGAATAACTGCAGCCAGAATAGAACAAAGTGAGAATATGTGAGAGAAACAGCCCTGCAGAAACCAAGGTCAGTGCAGAGGGAGGAGGTGCTTCAGGCAACAGAGCAGAGATTCTCCAGCAGCCCGTGCTGCAAACCATGCTGAGGTATCTGTGCCCTTGCAGCCCATGAGGGAGCAGAGATCCATCTGGAACCCCTGGAGGACGTGACACCACAGCAGGAGGATGACCAAAAGCGGTGGTGGGAAGCCCACACTGAAGCCAGTGGCCTGAGAACTGGAGTTCTACAAGGCACTTCATTCCACTTCTCTTGCCCATGCCATGCTCAGATAGTGAGAAAAAACAGGGGAGCCATTTCTTAGAGCATTTTTTTCCTGTTGCATTCCTGTGGTGCTTCAGGTTATGTTTGGTCACTCCCAAAAAAGCCTTTTGATTGCACAACATAATGCATGGCAGCTATGATGGCTGACCCAGGCTTTTCTGTTCACTATAAGCAGACTTTCATAATTTATAAACTAAAACAAGATGCTCATTTGACCATTAACATGGTCAGGGTGGTGTTGTGACCCAGCATGGCTCTTGGTGGGAAGAGGACAGAAGGGATCCCTAGTTACACCTTTATTCTCTTCTACAGGAATTCTTGCTTTTCCTTTATTCCATTGTCTCAGTCTTTGACTGCCTTACTATTTTTGGCTGATGACTAAACTATTTTTCTGTGTGGGTAGGGTTTTTCTAATAAAGGAAGTACAGTGACACTAGTTCTCTGCTTGGGTCTCCCAAGGCACTTTGCTGAGACTGGAACTGTGCAATGACTAACAGCAGTTGCACTTAGTTTGGCCTCCTTTTGGGCTATTAGTTGTCCATAAACAGAGGGCAATTTCCAAACAGTCATTTTCTCTTGTTTCAAATTATTTTCTTATCATATTTTATGCCAGTGAAATTCCACTGGCATTGTTTACAGCTTTTGAGAGGAAGACCAGATTTGGAATCTGTAAACAGTATTAAAATGCTGCAAACTTCTAAAGAATGGTTCAAAACAACTCATTGCATTCCCATTTATGCTATTTAAATAAGAAATCCTTTTTTTCCCCCTAGTTTCTATTAGCATATAGTCAAATGCAAAACAGTACTTAAAATTTCACTTCCCAGGACAAGCTATAACAGTTGTGCCAGCAGAATGGATATTCAGATGAAAAACTAGATGTTTTTACTTCATCTGCAGTATAAAATTAAAGCCATGATTCTCCTGAGTGGGTTAAGAGTTTCAGATTCACAGTTTTCCCTCATCGTCTAAGTGCACATTAGTCCTTGAAGCAATGCCTGCTTTGGCACCTTAAAGGAAGAAAAGGTCATTTGGTTTGCTCATAGTATTCCATAATTAAACCCAATAAAGATTTCAGTGTGAGTTATTAAATTGGTGATAGAAACAGATGTTTCTTAAAAAACTATTATATCTGATGTGATTCACAAAATTTTTAAGCACACAATATTATCTCAATACAGTAGTGTTATATTGCAATATTGTCAATCCCAAGTGTTAAAAAATGCTTCCATTCACAATACGTTAAATAATACATTTGAGAATCATTTGCTTGTTCTTTCATAAGGCATGAAATGCATTTTTATATTTTCAGGCTCTGCTCTCCTAGTATTTAGTAACAGGCCACTGGAAGATGGAAGCTGATGAGTTATTTCAGCTCCCATGGATAGACAAGGAGAATCCCTGTTTCACCACTAACTCCATGCTGTGTTACCACCTCTCTGGTCTGCTGCCTCTTACCCAGTAAGCACACCCTAAATCCTATTAGTCAATAAGACTAATTATTTTAAGTGCCACAGTTTAGTGGGAAACGTATATGTGAACATGATGGATTTTAAGCATTATGAAGAGTCAGTTCTATGCTACTAGAGCCTCTTTGCTGGCATAATAAGTCCCATGATCTATGATGAATAAAAACAGATTTCACACAGTTATACTCTGCTATAACTAGGACTAAAACCCTGTCAAACTCTCCTTGCTTGCAGTTATGAAGAATCAAATCCTTTCCAATAGCTGAACAAAAGCCATTGCTGTGCTTCATTTTCCTTCCCAAAATAAGTCTATTGCAGATTAAAAAAAAAAAAAAAAAAAGAAAGGCCTTTCAATGATGGCAAATAGAAGAAAATTACGGATAAATCACTGAGCGCAACATTTTTCTGAGTAATATGAAGCTGATTTAAAGCAACATCTGGACAAAGACATTGACTATAAATTATTTCTACTTAATGAAGGAAAGGTGACAGATTTCAATTTAGGGAACAATATCAATATTAAGGGATAGTTACATTTTTCAAATATTTCATCTCTGACAAGAAAGACCTTTTAATTACTATTAAAACTGACCTTATTTGAAGCCATCTGGCTAATTTAATTTGGATTATAGTTTGAGGACAGTATAAAATTCCCAATCCTTAGCATGAACAGGTAAAAGTGATCTGTCTGGCACCAGCCTCTCCATGAACCTGCAGATATGTGACATACCTGAGGAATTTGGGTTCAGATACACTGCTCTGAGAGCACAAGAGGCATGAGACAAGGATTTGAGAATTAGAAACAGAAGGCTTGCATGTGCCCAAATTAATATTTCTGTTCCTCTCTCACACCAGACAGAGACACCTTTAGAAGAAGCATTAAGGCCTCTTCTTACCTGAAAATATATATATATATATATGTCATTGAAAAAATGTCTGTATTTAAAGAGAACTTTAAAATTAGACAGCTAAGTTTGATTCTGCACTCGGATAAGCAAGGAACAGAAACAAGGTCTTTGTTGCAGCCAGGTCTTCTTTATTCCCTTTTCCTAAATTCCATCCATTTTTCACTTTCCTAAATTGATACTTATTTCTTTTAAAAATTCCTTAGTCATAATTATGCTGCTCATATAGGTTGCTTTTTTCATGCCTCGTGCCCCTCTTTTTCACTCCTGATTATAGTGTTGGACCTCTAGTAGAGGCATCTAGAATTGAGTTTGTGTTATTCCAGTCAGTCCATCAAGTCTCATTTTCTAGGAAGAATTTTCTGGGCAGCTGAGTTTTTCTTAGTGTTGTCTTTTGGTCACAATACCTTCTGCCTTATGGTAAAACAAGAACAGAAAGCTTGAATAATGTCATCCCTGCTGAAATGTGGGAGAAACCAGCAGAGTTGCATCAAGAATTAGTTTAGACCAGGGTGTTCAGCTTAGATAAACAATGACTACAGGGATTATATTAAATGGAAAAATATCTGAAGGTAGTAAAGTATTTTGAAAAAACAGGACACAAGAGAAATTTTTTGTGCTTTCCAAAGCACAATACAACATTTTTCCCATCCTACCTCCTTTCCAAATAACAAAAACCATCTTTTTCTTTAAAATTACTAGATAATCTAAATTTCTTTCTTCTTATAAAATTTTTCTCAATGAGAAAACAACAGTAACAAAGGACAGGGAGCTGTCATACAAAAACCTGTCTTGTCCTTTTAAAAGAGAACAAAGAAATGAATGACATTATGGCCACAAAAATATATGTAGCAGACACAAGTTCTAAAATTTGTCAGCAGTGGTGATACAGGGTTAGGTAACCTTAGAATTTCAGTTCCAAATAATGCTGTTGTCTTGTGGGTCAGGAATACAATTCCCTGAAAAGACTGGTTGCTTTTAAAACCACTATAAACACATAAGTCAGCCTTGTAATCATTGACTGATGTTTGGGCTCTGTTGAAGGAAACAATGAGATTAAGCATGAAAATAATTCCCTAAAGATCTTATTCTTTAAAAGACAGGCAGAGAGAGAGAAGGAATGTTTCACTTTGCATTTGCCTTTTTCAACCATGTTTGCAGGAGTTCAGGGTTCAGACATATGGTGCACTATGTGCTATCAGTAAAATGACAGCCACTCTTTCACCCTTGGGCAGCAAATGGAAATGTGGCTTGTTTATAAGACAAATTCTAAAAATAACCAGTGTTGCTTTAACATGGCAGTATAGTGTGATTCATGCATCATTCTGACATAAACATGACATCCATTGCAGTCAAATCATTATGTCCAAATGCTGAAGCTAGATGCAGTTTGACCATTTTCAAAATTACTTATCAATCTATCAAAATCATTTAAGCATCAGTTGGAAAAATAACAGCAATCTGGAGATCATTTGCCCAATATTAGATGCCTGCTTTATTAGGGACTGAAATCTGAGCTATGAATTCAATCAGTGAAATTATAAATGTGTTAAGAACAACCCACAGTCAGTCATGTCATGCTGTTATATAAACTTAAATGTCTGGGCAACCTAGTAGCTTGCTTAATGGGTAAGGTACTGAAGTGCATGGGGCACCTATTAGTGGCATAAATTGACCACGGGACACTGAGTAAGCAAGTAGCAGCCTCTTTGTCCATCTAGAGAATGAAGATGATGATAATACTTTCTATGTGGCCAATGCCTTCCCTTCTAAGCAGGAACTTTCACCAGTATCTTGCCAAAACATACATATCTAAGATGACTGTGAGTAGTTACAGCTAATTGCCCAAGATTGCTTTGTAGTGAATGGAAAAGAGACAGGTACTTCCAGGGACAGTTTTCTGAGAAAATGAGATGAATCACCTTCTGGAAGGATCTCCAGCTGGCTATAAAATGAGTCCAGGCGAGTAGCTTAGACCTATATTTTTCAGCTACACTGAAAATCTGGATCAGTTCTGGCACCCTGGGAGGACGAGGGCTGAAGCAGATGGCCCCAATGAGAGTTAGTCTCTGCAGTGGACCAGTCTCCAGCAAACTCTGCTACTATGGCAAGAACAAGCAGGACACTGAACTGAATGTGTCAGTGGTTCCAGGCCAGGAGGGTTGGATCCAGATGACCTTTAAGGTCCCGTCCCACCAAACCATTTTATGATTCTAGGATTCTACTACAATTTGGCCCAGCAGAGCTGTTTACAGCCCAGTATACAGTGGAGTAGCCATCATTCCCCTTGACTGCCACTTGACACCTACTGTACAGCCAACCCACTCCTAGTACATGTGGATGCTGAGAACGATATATGGAAAGACTGAGGAAAGAAGAGTGGACTTTTTGTGGCTTGTGACATCAGGAACAATGCAGAAATACATGCTACATACTCTGTCAATTTGTCTCCATATTGTAATTACTGTTTCCATTTTTTGACCTTGTCTTGCTTTGGGCCGAGATCAGTAGAAGGGTACATCCCAAGATATTATGTGATTTGATACCATCTTACGTCATGGCCAGAAGCAGGAAAAAGACATTCTCACTTCAAGGAAGAAGGGTGTCCCTTTCCAGTCAGGGGAGCAAGTGGTGAGCATAGGGTCTGTCAGCCATTGTCTTGGGCTTGGTGAGCATTTTGCATGTAAATCACCCGCTCTTTGTACACTTTTGTTATTAATAGTTGTTACTGTTTGTTTTCTTATTGCATTGCTGTTTCCAGTAAATTGTTTTTATCTCAGTCTATGATCTCTTCCTTTTGTGTGTCTCCCACCACGGTGCGGAGAGGCAAGTGGCTTTTGGTTTTCTCTTTAGTGGAAGTACTAAACTGGGGAATACTATTCCTAAACCATGACGTTCATCCCACTGAACAAAAGTATAGGTGCACTAAGCAGAGCATATTTTATTGCTGTACCAAGCCTGTTATTACTGCTGCTAGGAGTTGTTTTAAGCAGCCTGACATAACTGAGAAAATAATATACAGAAGTACGAGCCTTTCACGTGTCCTGTTCCACTTCCTATAACATCACCTGAGCTGTGTCATCATGTCAAATTTTTGTTTCACAAGGATATTTTTTTAGAAAACCTTCAATTTTGCAGGTGGGATTTGACAGGTGGGTGAAAGCCCATGAAATTAGATTAACTTCAAAGTAATTTAAGGAAAAGGCAAAGTAGACTTGTAACAGCAGTTGTTTTAATTTGGACTGAGAAGCTCAATGCAGCAGTGAAGAGAAGGCTTCAATACCCTCCTACAGAGCCACTGACATCAGCCAGTATCATAAAATAAGGACCCAAGCATCCCGGGCTGGATGTTTCTTGTCAGCTCATTGCCAATGTGCCCTCTGCTGAGCTCTAAATAAGACATGCAAAACCAAGGTAAGAAGGAATGAATAGCCCATGAAACTGTGGCCTTTTGAGTGCACATGGAGCCTGAGAGGTGCATCCTGTGTTTCTCACCAATGGCAACTCAGAAGTGTGTGTCTTCAGGTGCAATTTTTGTATAAGTAACTTCAAAATGTGGATGTGGGGAAGTTCAGCCTGAGACAGAAAGACTGTGAAAGAGACATTCAGGAGAGCTTACTATATTATGCACTGTCCAGAATTTTTTTTATGTTTCTTCCACATTGCTATATCTTATTAAAATTTCCTGATGATGCCTTTGTGTGCTGTTTTTCGTAACACAATTAATGTAGTCTCTTATTAAATCCATACAAGTTTTTGTGCCAGGCACGGAACTACTTTCAAGATTTCTAGTTCAGCGAGGTAAACGTTAGTTCCATCAACTTCTGGAGTTTTCTGTCTGATGGAAATTGTACAGCTGCACACAGGGGCTAGATTAGGCACATTACAGAGATTATGGTTGTAGCAAAAATAGACTAATGAAAGTTTCAGGTCTGAAAGATAAGGGAAGTAAGGGAAAAGGTGGTGATTACTGGTGATTTGGACTGCAAGAGAACTGGGACCCACAGAATACACCTATGTGAATCTGGGGTCCAGACCTAGGGCCTGTATTCAACAAAGATGGTGGAAATGTAAGGCAATGAAGCTTAAAAACTACAGACACTTTATAGATTTGCACTTCTTTCCATTGTCTGAAATGTCTACATGGACAATATTGCATCACTGACATTATTTGTGTTGCGACGTTGTTCACCTTATCTAAGGTGTCAATAACTGGCAAGTGATCCTGAGAATGCTTGAGGCTGAGCTGTTAATTGAGAGAGTGAAGTCTCATCCTCTAATAACAATACACAGGGAAGTCTCCTGTCTCCACATAAATTCTTCTAACAAAAGGAAAGAAATCCTCTGTTCTTTTACAAGAAATTACAGTTTTGTATTTTCTAACACATAAACCCAGTGAGAATTTGGTGCTAGGAAAAAAGTATTATTTTCATGCCCCATACTTGACAAATGGCATATTCTTTCCCATCCTTTACATTTTATGGAACAACACTATTTTTCAGTTTCCTCTATCTAATTTATAAAAAGAGTTCCTTAAAATAAAATTACTTGCATTGAATTGCGTGCGACCCACTGTTAACAAGATTTGCTTCATTAGAAATGATTAGCACAAGTCCAATTGTTGCTCAGTAAGCAATAAAATCTAATTTATCACTTCAATAATGCTACTTTGTGGAATGTCAAACAGTAGGAAATTTTTAAACCAGGAGAAAAAGAATGCATTCTGTGAAAGCAGATCATCCAAATAATCTGAATATCAAAAGAAATGTTTGCACCTAAAATTCATCTCCTGCAGACTCACATCTAGTCTAGGAGCATCTATTTTCTCTTTTTTTTCTGACATGAGTTTCTTGGGAATGCATGTTTTATGATTTTTCAGCAATGTAATTTAAAAATAGGAAAAAAGGAAGTAAGAATTTTTTCTGAACAGGTACAGAAAACTATTGTCACAGATTCAGAAATTCCAAGCTTCTTGCTTGCTACTGAAAGAGAAACGTGACTCCTGCCTGAATTGGAAGGGGTCATGGTAAACAAGGTTTTACTATATGAGTTGTGCCAATCAGAATATTATTTTAATTTCACAGAAAGTTTTCTGAAACACCATGTTATCATTATTTAAGAGTTTATTTAAAGTGGAGAGTTTTATTGCTAAGAGTGTGCTGGTGGATAAAAGTGGTACCAGTCTCCCAGTATGCAATAAAGTACTTATTCTAGTGTACCTTCTTCCAATTTATTGATATTTTTGTGTAAACACTGGAAGAAGCAAAATTTAAGTTGCCAACACACGACATTTCTATCTCCGCAACCACATACCACCACTACCTAATCCCACTGGTCACTCTAACTGCCATCTAGTTAAGATGCTAGTTTTTATCTAAAAGGCTAATATTTCTTTTGGGGTTTTTTGGTTTTTTGTTTTTTTTTTTTTTTTGCTCTCCCTCTGTCTCTCTGTCTGTGATTTTCAAAGACATATCGAGCTGCAGCTCATGTTCAGGGTAAGGGAAAGGGTAACATAAGCTCTTTTAAATCTTCCTTCCCAAGTGTGTCACAATCTGTAATAAAGCAAGGAGCAAGCTCTGCCATTATGGAGAAGCTGAAGGTGGAAGGATTAGCTCTGACAAGGCACTCAGGGACAGGAAAGTGAGGGATGCATAAGGAGAAAGAGGAAAAAAGGAAAGAAAGGAAAGAAGCCCAGCTCTTCTAATCTTTACTCTTTATTTCTTTCCATATCCTCTGGTCTGCTCACAAGATGTCCTTCTAAACCTGAATATTATAAATTTTTTAAAAAAAGAACACCTGCTAAAGTGAAATTTGGAACAGGTCAGCACCTGTTTTGTTTTGTTGGAAACTGGGCTTTAAGACAAACTGTTGGAAAAGCTTCTGAGACCCAGGCTGGGGAAGAGGAACAGGAAGAAATAATTGGGGTGAAGAGAACCCTTTTGGTTTGAAAACTTCTACCTAAATTAGAGAATCCGAAGCCTGAAGATAATAACAAAAACATTCACTCCTGTCGACTGCCCTTTGACTGGTCAGCACAGTTCATTGTTACTTGGGATACTGGAAAATTTAATCTCTAACTTGAAAACATTTGTCCTGAGAGCAAGATTTTCAAATAAGAATAAATCTGCCCAAGAAATCCAGCCTTCTGCATAGCTCAGGGAATGGGTAGTGATTGTTCTTTGATCTTCAGTCTCTTGGAAAGAAACTTAGATCACATTTGTTCTTCCTCCTGCCTGTGGCATTGGCTTCTAAGAGAGTTGGCCTGCTTAAATTTTAGCTTTGATTTAAGAAGTTCAGTAAAGGAGCATTAAAATTGGTTTCCAATCTGACTTTGAAAGCTAGTATTCAGCTTCAAAAGGAAATCTAGCTGCCTGTGAATACTGCCAAGCCAAACAGCTAGGCAGGTGCTGAAAGAAGAAAATAGCCACGTTAGCTTCTTGTTGTGGATGTGGAGAGAGCAAATGAGGAATCAAATAAGAAAGTGAATAAGAGAAGAAAAATTTGTGAGGGAATATAAAATAAAAAGGGGGAAAAAAAAAGAGAGGAAAGAGAACTGTGATAAACAAAAAATGAGCTAAAAAAAAATATCAAAAAGGAAGCTAAAGATGTGCCCTCAGGTGTCACCTTTGTGGCATAATGTATCAAACTGCCCTTCATATTAGTAACTTGATTCATTTTTGTGGAAGGCTACCAGAATGTGATAGTCAAGCAAAGAATCTATTACCATTTTCTCCTGTTTCTCATACAGCTCTTGCCCCACTCTCCTCTTGTTACTGAAACATGACATGATACTTTGGTAGAAGACTGGTTATTTATTGGCTCCCAAGTGGTTTGTTAACATTACTTTTAACTTGAAAAGCTCTGAATCACCTACTCCTCGCCAAGAAAACCACGTCCTCTCTGCATCTCAACTGTTCTCCAAATGTACCGTAAACTAGACGTGTACTTCCAAAATATGAGATGGATACCTCACAGTTTGTAACAGCTTTTCTTTCCTCTTTGGAGGTCATCTTTCTGCTGACAGCAGGGAGCACTGCAGACCATTTACTAAAGCTGGAAGACTCAGTCGAGAACACGTTAGTCTGTTCTGTGCTTCTGGATTATTCCTGATGGATGTGACTAAGCAGACGGATGATTGGAATAGTGTGAAGAAATTTTGCAGTTGTATACTTACTGTGGGTCTATGCAGTCTGAAAAAATCAACACAGTGAGTATTTTGTCTCTAAATACTCAAATCAGTAAACATTTAATCTCAAATACAATGCACCAGCCAAAGATTATTCCATCTGGGGTGATAATTCTTGAATACCTAAACACTTAACTATCTCTGTTTGCATTAGAGAAATAGAGAACTGATAACTAGTGCAGACTCAGGATTTTATTTCCAAATTATCTCTGTGTAGTCTCACCCCTTCACACCAACATACAACAAGACCTAAACTTAAAAGGGTAAAAAACTTGATGGGTACTATGGATACCCAGTGTGGCACTGCATGAGCCATTTCAAGCATGAAAGAAGCTCATTAGTTGGAGATAACACCCAATGAACATAGTTCACTTCTTGACCCAAATAGATACATAAACGCAACATCCACTTTGTCAGTAATCTATGTGGGTTGGTTTTACCCTGTGTTCCTGCTATCCTTCCTGTATAATGCAGGCACATCCTGACCTATGTATCATAGTTTCAAAGGCATCCTGTCTTGAGGACTATTTAGTAATACTCAAAAAAAAAAAAAAAAAAAGCACACTACAGAGAAAATTCAGTCAGAAGCAGGTATTTCCCCCATTCTGGCTCTATTGTAGTTATTCAAACCTGAGTTTGCAGAAGTTTCCACAAAGGCCAAGGTGTAGCTAAATGAGCAGAACACAAAGATAATGAAAAATGGTGCCTCTCTTGGCAGTGAAAATGAAAAAGAGAATAACGATTCTCAGGGGAACAGTGAGGAACTGAGGAAGCTCTAGGAGCAAGGAGAATTAGCGACAAATGTTCCCATACTCTTCCACTGCAGACCATGGGCAGCATTAGGAACAACAGAGGCGTCTATATGCAACGTGTGATGACAGGTGATCACCCTGAGTCCTGTGAGCCAATGGACGAATCAGTTTCTACCATAGTGCACTACAAGGGCCAGGTTCTGGAGCATCCAAGGAGACTATTATTTAAAAGATAAATAAATAAATAAATAAATAAATCCGTGAGTTGCAGAGGGTAATTGTTTAGTTTAAAGTAGTAGTATGGTACCTGTTATCTGGGCCCTTACCTTCACCATCCTTGCTCTCCCAAACAGATGATGTGGTATCTACCAAATTGCAGCCTCAGACCGCTTTCAGGCATCACCCAGGTTTGAAAACCTGTTTTCTCACACCCTGCCAGGCACTAGAGACGTGCAGATTGTGAGAAAGTCTTTTTCTCAGTTTCAGACCTTTGGTACATTCTCCTTTCCAGTTACATTTCTGTCATAAATGTAACCCTTCTTCTGGCTTCCCACTCTCTGGAACATCCAATACACCAAGCACTCATCTACTTGCCTTTGCTCTGTAGGAAACACATTTGCATCTGTTTTAAGTGAAATCGGGGTAACATTTAACTCGGCTGTAGCTACAGTTTAATGCATGTCTTGCAAGAAGGCTTAGCTCTGCACCATTCCATCCAACAGCCTTTGCATTCCAGACTTTACTTTGTCAACATTTTTTGATACATACTTGTTTTACACCAAATATATTGGGAAAAAATTCCCCCTATTTTTTATCTACTGGAAAATAACAATAGAAGGTCACCTACCTGTGCACACAATATATCATCATAATTTTTAACTGTTAAATTTTTTATGAAAAAATAATATTATTTTAAATATTTACCCTGTCTCAAAAAACCTATTTTTTTTTTCCATTTGAAGTTAAATAAAAGATGTATCTCACCCATTTAGTTGTATTTCTTGTCATTATGCAAGGTAAAACATTGCAACATAAACATTTTGCAACTTTTGCTTTGTAATACTTCAATGTAAAATCTGTAAGTAATATAGGAATTTCTGTATTAAAAAATTGTGACAAAAGTAGATATGGAAAAATGAAAGTCAGGGGTTTTTTTCCTTAATAAAACAGAGTATTAAAACATGATTATGCTTTGTAATACAAAATTACCAAAAGGTAATTAGCTTTTTTGAACCTTTCAAATCTCTCTTTTCATACTTCATCCCAGTACTTTTCCATTTGTTATTTTTACAGAACCATATTAATGGAGCTCCAATTATTTTTAATCACCATCATCTGAATAATTTACCTAAAATCTTTTAGTCTGATTTTCCTGTTCAGGCTATTTATATGATATGCAAATGCTGCAAGAATTGAAGAAATACGCCATGTGCTAAGAGCTAAGCACAAATGTATTCTGTTTGTAAAAACAAAAAAATTATAGACATTTGAGGAAATCTATCCTTCAAGGAATTCATTCAGGGGCCTTCTACCTTCCAAATGACGGAACATATGAAACTAAGAGGGCTTTATGCCTTTTTGCTTGTTTTCACTCTCGCACACATTATGCTGAGGACTGAATACCTGGTTTCTGTTTCCTTGCAGCATAAAGGCAGGGAACTGACTTGACACAAGGACTCACAATACATGGAGGTGGCACATCATCCACATCTCCTCCTCACTAGCTGACATGGAAATCTATCAGCACTGTAAGCCTCCCATGATATTTCCCATGGGAAGGTATTGACAGAGTCAGAAACAGAGCTGTAAAATCTTCATGTTTCCAGGAGATGTGCTTTGTACCATGGCTCCCTATTTTCTTGGTCTTTCACTGCAAGTACCATTATCATCAGAAAATGAACATTGATTTTTAAGTGCAATATAAAACACATTGACTGCCGGGCTGGCATAGAGAAGTGAAAGGACTTTGTGGACTTCACCTTGCCTAGAAAGAGGAGATGGACCTCAAATATGGTGTTGTCTGAAGCATAACCTTTGCAAATTCTCACAGGGAAATCAAATTTTAGCTGGACTGTGTAATTCTGCAGGCAAACCTGATGGGAAAATGCAGGCAGCTCTGGGCATAAAAACTTTCCAGGACTGCAGAGAGCTGTGAAATCTCTATGGAAAAGGACTAGCTCACTCACACTACCAAATGCTGGAGATGAAAAATGCTTTGCCACAACTCACGGCGCCTAATATCTTCACTTCTAACAGGGTGCAAACATTTCCTTCACAAGAGAGAGGTGCAAAACGTAAGACTTGCGAAAGATCCAGAGAAGCAAACATCCAAAACACGCTGGAAATTACAAATAGTGGCCACAGTGGCCCAAAAGGACATTGTTTTCCATGTCAAGTCAGGAACCTTCTGATACAGCTGGCACAAAAAGCAAAGGGCTGAGCAAGGCAGGGAGCAGCATGACAGCAAGTAACACACTTTTAGTCTCTGCTACAGGAGACCTTCATTTTGAAATCCAGGAAACTCCTTGAACCCAGGTAGCGCACAGCAAGAAAACAGAAAAAATGCAGAAGTAAAAATACCTGATAACTGTCCCCCTTGTGAGTTAAAAAACCCCACATTAAATAAAATTAAATTAAAAAAAATAACAGAACCTGTCAAGGTTGTTCTGATCAAGAAACAGTGAAACACAAAGCCTCTTTATTATAAACAAGCCCCAGGCCTACTCAAACTAGTGCATTTGGAAACTTCAATCTGTCTTGTCTTTGCCATCAGTTTACAAGAAGTTATTATTGACAACCTAAGTGAAGAACCGTTATTGTTTTGGTTTGACTCTTGGCAAAATGCCAACTACTTCTCAATGGGACAGAGTTTCAGTTAAAAAAAGTGAAGGAAAAAAAACTTAAAACTGAAACTGGTATATACACATATATTTACAGAAATTTACAGCATATATATGGATAGATA
>JAWWEU010000001.1:35455116-35465833 GCA_035583155.1 Acropternis orthonyx | reverse complement strand
TGGGATGAAATACCTCACTGGTCACTTAAGTCAGCTGATACTTGTCCCTCACCACATGACCCACAGAAGTGGGGCCTGGCTAAAACTAAAACCTTAATCTGAGTTTTTTGGGATTTATCAAACCCACCACAAGAACACTCTTCTCTTTTTTTCCTAGCATAGTTTTTCCCATTGTCTTGATTACAATTTTGAGGCAAGTACCAGCATAGACTGTATGTGAATTATCACATTACAATAAACTGTAATGTAAATAATCACAACTTTCAAATGAAAGACTTTTTAAAAAACCCAGCAATTTAGTCTCAGAAAAGTTATTAAAAGAAGATAAAACCATAACTCTCCAAGACAGATATTCTGAAATTTGTCTGTGCACAGATATGATGAATGCAGTGAGAATAGACTTAGAAAATTTAATTTGAAGTCCACTGTTTTCAGAGCCTTTGAGGACTAGGAAAAACTTACACTTTGAGAAAGCTTCATTATAACAACACTGTTGTGACATGAAAATAACTGCACATTTTTCGTGATGTTGGATTTGCATGTTGGAACAACCTGCCAAGATTAATACTGATTCGGGGGTAAATGCATCTTCCATGATGATTGGGGAAAAAGACCAAAAAACTTTAAATCTCTTCAGCAGAGATGGTCATCAATTTTCAGTGCTCACTCTTCATTACAAGACTTCTGCTGTTGTTCTAATATACATTTTATTTATAAATAACCCACTGGAGTTTCCCATGTGCAACCACATGACATTTCATTAGAGTCAAACTGCTAACAATACTGCATGCCAGTGCCTGGAAGGGGAACAGGCAGAAAATGGGAAATGACAGAACAGACATTTCTGTACAGCCCCCCTCTTGCCCTGCTTCTCAGGAGATTTCAAGGCACTGTGCTCATTTAACATCTGCCTTACAGTAAGCAATATATATTATTAATGTTACAAATACTTCACATTATTAATAAATACAGAATAGATAAATATTTCATGAATTCCTCATCATGAGGAATTTTTTGTGTTGTTCAGGCTCCTGCTCAGGCTTCAAAATATCTTTTCTCTCCTTTGACAAGGTCTGCTTGACAGTGGTGGAAAGTTGTCCTTCAAACTAATAAATCACACAACGGTAAGAACAGGGAAAGAGCAAGTGTTCTCTGTTAGATATTCATAATCAGCATGACACTTCAAATAAGTTACTTTATGCAGCACAAAAATAACCTTGGATTATTACTTTGACTCATATTTTATGTTGCCAGCCTGCAGAATTTTAATTAGAATAGAGAGTTTAGGAAATCACTGTATTCAATCCATGGACTTCTTACAACCCTGAAAATTATTGTAATTTAAGTAGTATCAGAAGAGGAAGAGGGGTTTTGAGGTATCTTTTTAGGAAATTAGGACCAGATTATTTAAAATGGGCAGGGGAATACTTGTAGTTAATTTTCCTCTCAAAGTATTCACTTCTGACTGAAGTCTGCATGAATACAAAAAGCTTTATACAGCTGTCACAACAAAATCTGACTGCAGAATTAATAGAGCAAATGTTCTGTCCCTTTTCTGTCCACAGTGCTGAATGTGTTACTCCCAACCCTTCCTGTTTTGGGACCCAAATCTCCACTTGGTTTAAGACGTTATTTTGTAGATGTTGGAAGGCAACGACTGAAGCTTTTTTTCCTTTGATATGATTGTTTTCAGGTTTATAAGAAACAATCCCGGTAAACTCCTATCCTCGCAGATGAAAGTTGGTGTGAGTTTTACATGAGTTTTTTTATGTCTTCCAGTGCGTTCCACAGGAACTCAGGAATCATCATCAGAGCAGTTATGCTACCAGTGAAAAATTCTGTACTTGACAGAGGCTATGGCCAGCTGTGGTAAGAAACCCTGAAGGCAGCCAGCAGCAGAGAGCATGCACCAGGGACACTGACCTCTGAAAAGTTAAAAATTCCATGCGTATTCCAGCTTCGACTCTTCCCTGCATAAACCCCACAATGAGTAAGCCTGCCCTTCTCATAGCTTCCTGGAAAAAGCCCAAGCGTGATCTTGTTAATGCCCATTATCATAATTGTGAAAAACCTCGTAATCCCAAAAAAGGATGAAGTTTTATTGTTTTAAAACAACCTTACTCTCCTCTGTCCTTTAGCTTCAGCAATATCATATAATAAGGAGTTCGACAGATGAGTTCCAAGTTGTGTGAGAAATAGGAATGTTTTTCAGTTTTTCATCATCTTTTTTAATAACGTCATGCCAGGACTGGCTTCATCTGTCTATATCAAACACATATTTCTGTGTTCACAAAACATAAGGTTTGTTTTCCTCTCCTTGTATTGTTAGACAAATAATCTTCTTTTCTATTTTTTTTTTTTCCCCAGACAGGAATAAACCCAAAACTTCCTGCTACAGGATATGAAGTTTAAAAATCCTCCTCCAAAACTTCTAAGAATTTCCAGTTTCCGTCCAAAGGTGCTGCTTTTCTGGGAATATGAAGCAATTTCCAAAATGATAACAAAAGTGGAACACAAGATGACTGTGTGCAGATTCTGACAGAAAGTCATTCCCTATTCCATGCTCAGCTCGAGTCAGACTCATCTCTTTGCTTTATTAGCAAAGACGGGCAAATGAAGAGGAAAATGTTTCTTTTATGTTAAAGGTACAGACCACCACTACACACCTGGTCAGTATTTCTACAGTCTTTGTCTTCAAGGTGATGTGTAAAAATATCCTTCTGCATAACTTTTTTTTTGTTGTTGTATATGTATTCTTGTATTGTGGTGTAACTCAGAAAAGGGGGTTCTTTTCAAAGCAAAACTGATCTCGAAGTTTCGATCTATTTTTTTTTTTTTATTTCCCAAGAAAAAGGAACTTTCCTTTTATGTCATAATAGCTTCCTTGCAGCCATTACAAAAATATTTGAAATTAATTTGCTTTTCCATTGCCTCTGGAACTAGATAAGTATCTTTAAAGTTTCAGTTCTGCCTACACTCAAAAAATGTGCAAGGCTGGGAAGACATTACAGTCCACTGACCATGATTCTGAAAGACTTTAAGACATGGTGGGAAAATAGAAAGCAGTCATTTTGACATTAATTGACATCAATTGGAGAACGCTTAGATCAAAAGGAAATACTTGAAAAGCAAACCTAAGAACAGCCAGAATGACTTCTTCTTCTGCAAAACAAAGCCAATCTAATTTGTTCCAATTATTCAAAGCTATACTAGAGGTGGGCAAATCTTCTGGATTTGTGAACTTCTGAGACTACTTTCTAGGTTCATGAAAATGAATTAAGCCCTATGAACAAATTTGTTAAAATGTAAATAAACTGAAGCATTTCTTCTTGTAGACTAAGGTCAAATGGCAACGTGACTATAGAGGTTGCAAACTTCAGCCACTGGTCAATTGCATGTTTTGGTTGTGTTTCACACACAAGGTATGTCTCAAGGCACCACAGCCCATTAAGCTATTCTAACATTCCTTCTGTAATGGCAAGTGAAGAGCCTTTGGTTTTCCACCCAGTCCAAACTACTCTGCCTCCTTCCCCAAATTTTGCGAAGTTACCAGATTATTCAGAAATTAAATGCTGCATGTCACTGTATATTACTGATGTTGTCAGTAATTGAGCTAATATCACAATTTTTGGAGCACAGATCTTACAAGGAACAACTGACGGAGCTGGGGCTGTTTAGCCTTGAGAAAAGGAGGCTCAGAGGGGACCTTCTCTCTCTCTACAACTACCTGGAAGGAGATTGTAGCCAGGTCGGTGTCAGTCTCTTTCCCAAGTAATAAGGAACAGGATGAGAGGTAATGCCCTCAAGTTGTACCAGGGGAGACTTACACTGGGTATTAGGAAAAATTTCTTCACTGAAAGGGTTGTCAAGGATTGTAACAGGCTTCTCAAGGAAGTGGTGGAATTACCATCCCTGGCTGAAGTGTTCAAAAAACAGGTAGATATGATGTTTAGGGACATGGTTTAGTGGTGGACTTGGCAGTGCTGAATTAATGGTTGGACTTGAAGATCTTAAAGGTCTTTTCCAACCTTTATGATTCTATGGTTTAACACCAGAGCCTCATAAGTAGTAAGCTGGAATCCCTCTTGGCCCCAAAACTTGATACAGGTTTCTCTTGGTCTTCCTCACTCAAACTTTCATAATGTCAGTCTCTTCCCAACAGATTTGCTTTGTATCAGTGAACTTATCAAAGCTGTGCTGGGTCTGAATGTGTCTGTCAGGCCACATCTCAGCAATCATGTATTCCTGAGCTATTTTCCCACTTCTGAGACTGGATTGTGCTATGTTCATCATGCTCCCTATTTTTTTTTCTTCAAATAGTTCATCTTCTTTGGCAGCATAGCTCTTCTTCCGACAACCAAGAAGACAACTTGTAGGCAGATATTATCTGTGGTAGGAAGGACAAGTTGGGGAAAGCCCTTCCTTAACCTTCAGTGACAAGGAGAATGAAGCATAGTACAAGTTGAATTTCTCTCTTCTGTTTCTTCAGTTGGGAAAAGACTGCCCCCAACCCTCACCACCAGCAGCTTCACCAATACTAATCAATGACAAAAGTAGTTTGACCAAGCATTACACATGTCCCAGTTCCCAATGAAGTTAACACAGTGCATTGAAAACTCTCAGGCAACTACAGCTCTGTAAAATGTTCCAGGATGCGTATTTCATAGAATCATTGACTCATAGAGTCATTTAGGTCAGAAAAGACCCTTAATATCATTGAGTCCACCTGTAAACCCAACGTTGCCAAGTCCACCACGAAACCATTTCCCTCAGCACCACATCTGCACACCTTAAATACTTCCAGTGCTGATGACTCCATCACTTCCCTGGACAGACTGCTCCAATGTTTGACTACTCTAATATGCACTCTAAACCTCCCTGGGTGCAATTTCAATTGCTTGACAGGAAGACACAGAGAAAATGGAACAAAACCATTTACAGAGGTGCACCAGAAGGTCTGAAAGACAACAGATATAGGTGACAATATGGGAAGTGGTGGGGTGGAGGGGTGAGTATTTGTTTGTTTGTTTGTTTTACCATGCAGGTGGCCAAATATTAGAAAAACTTGCCCAGAAAAGTTATTTAATTTCCATTCTTTGAGATATTTCAAGCTTGACCAGGCAAGACCCTGCTCAGTCTGACGTAACTGACCCTCCTTTGAGCAGGGATTGAGCCACAGGAACATCACATGCTCCTTCTGAGTTAGACTGCTGAATGAGTTGGTGATTTACATGTCTTGCTGAATTGGGAACTGAGATTGAACAGATAAATGGATCTGTTAATATTTCTTCACCCACAGGTCACATTAAAAGGATATGTGAAAATCTCATAGAAGCTTGCAGTGATATTTAATCCTTTAACTTTCTTTTCACTTTCACTTTGTTCCTGGAGACCAAAAGGACTATTAATGATTATCATTTTATAGCCTAAATATCTTCCAGACCACAACTCCTTTCAAAATGTATTGTCCTTCTTATATTTAATTTTTAAACTCACTTATTTTCCCTTTTTCTCAAGTTCTGAAAATCATTCAGAATTGGAAATACCTGACCATGCTATCATTATCATAGTTTACAATCATCTTCCTTTCTCCCCCACCACTCTAATTATATACTAGGAATAATGAGAGTAGTTCAGGATATTTCAAGAATTATTACAACAAAAAATTCACCTAAAGCTAAGTCTGTTAAGGAGTCAAATGTCCATGTCCTAACTAAGAGTCTTTGTGTGTAACAAAGTCTAAAACTGATTTTCTTAGACTAGGTCATGCTGCAGCACCAATGGACCAGGAATAAAGTTTCCTGTAGATCTGCTCCAGCCCAGGATTTCCTAGATCTGAGGGTGCTAGAGAGCCACAAACAAGGCAGTAACCATATCCCTCACCTCCCCACCACAGTGGATACTACAGAGTGCCTCAGAGACTACCAAACAAACAAACCCACACCAGACAAGAAGAGGTGTTTGCCTTTCCCAAAATAGCCCATTATTAAGACAGTCACCTCAGAAGCTAGAGGTCTGTCTCTTTTCTCCCCTGAGGCAACTGGTCTAATCACCCAGTTCAGTGTAAACTAGGGGAAAGCTCTGTTTTGCTGCTATATCAAAGCTGTTCTGCTTTACATGATGTAATTAAATATTACCAAGACACGAGGCAAGTAAGAAAGTGAGTACATGTCTATAGTAAAGTGTTTAGAGTGCTTCACTGACCAGGGAAATACTCATACTCTACTCTCCCTCCAATTAGAACATAAATCCTGCTACTGCCTCATTGTTGCTTCCAGTTTGAGAGCATATTTAGGCTGGATGTTATCTTAGGTTACTCTCTCATAATGATTTCAGTTCCTACATTGATTCATCCCAGCTGTAGGAGAACTAATGTATTATTTCGTGAGACCTGGAGCTGCAAAATGCTCATCAGCAGACAGATGGACTGCTATAATTTCCACTAGTTGCTTCTATTGCCTTCTTATCTGCACATTGGCCAGATGCCTTGGTTGCATGCAACCACCCAGCACACACTGATGATATGAAACAAACTTTCATGGCCTAGCACTTTATTGATAAAAGCAAATTTGCTATGCATTTTAAATATGTGGTGTTTGTCAACTGGTTTGGTAATTTTTTTGTGAATGTCAGATTCTTAGCTAAAACAATGAAATGCTACTTGAGCAATAACCTTGGAACTAAGAAACAATATATTACAGACAGACTGCTTTTATAGTAAATTTGCATAAGTGTCTAATTGGCATATTTTTCAGGTACATTTCCCCATTTTCTCTAAATGCATCATAATAGTAGGTTTGTACTGCCTAATTTAGGTGTCTAAATTAACAGCAATTTTTCCTGTTTGAGTTCAGAAGGATTATTTGTGACTTAGAACTAATTTCCAGACTGACTGACCCTCAATCCTATGATGGAGGGAGTGGATGGATATAACTATAATGTGGGTATTAGGCAGACTGCCCATTTAAACTCTCTAACACATCTGTCAATGGTAATGTCAGAGGTAATTTTCTTCATAGCTTGTATGGTGGCATGTTTTGGATTTGTGATGAAGCCAATGTTGGTAACATGGAGATATTTTCATTATTACTGAACACTTTCTGCTCCTTACTCCATACTATCAACAAGGGCACTGGGGGTGCACAAGGAATTGTGAGGGGACACAGCTGGGACAGCTGACCCCAACTGACCCAAGGAATGTTCCATGCCATATGATGTCATGCTCCATAATAAAAGCTGTGGGGAAAAAAAGGAGAAAGGGAGGATGTTCAGAATTATGGCATCTGTCTTTCCAAGTAACCATTTTGTGTGATGAAGCCCTGCTTTCCTGAGTCACTAAACATCTGTCTGATGATGGGAAATAGTGAATGAATTCATTATTTTGCTTTGCTTGCATGCACAGCTTTTGCTCTATCTCAACCCATAAATCTTTATGCTAATCCATGAGTTTTCATACTTTCACACTTCCAGTTTGCTCCTTCACCCCACTGGGCGGTGATGTGAGCAACAAGCTGTGTGCTGCTTCACCTACTGGGCTTAAACCACAGCAATATGGTATTTATGGAAGTTTCATTGGGTAATGTTTTATATATATATACACATATGCTTCTTCACATGCTTGTAGTGTGATATGGTACTATCCTGTTTTAATATAAGCTGCAGCTTTTTCTGATTGCATTGAAAATGATGCAGTGGCCACTGGCTACAAAAGCTAATATATTGAATATCTTCTGAAGCTTTGAATTTCTTACGAATAGGGAATTTTTTCTTCCTTTGAATTAGTTCTCCCCTATTCTGTGTCCTACTCAAGTTCAAGTGCTTCTCTATGAAAGCTTCCAAATGAGCTTACTGAACAGCTTGGGCAGTCATTTTAAGAGCAGAACTTCTCTCCCTCACTAACCAAGAAAAGTGAGGACACTTACATTTCTCAATCTATTTGCTGAGAGAAACTAAGGAAGCAATTTTAATCTAAGTTCCTTACTCTTCTGTCTGTACTGTACCTCAAACTTTTGGATGCCCAAGTATAAAAGTTTGTAACAGCTATTTTCATAGGGCTGAAAATTAAAGTAGTTCCCACACTAAGAACTATGTATTGGTATCAGTAAAACAGAATGGGGATAAAATTTACAAAGCTATATTGCATCTCCTGATGGAATTTAAATTATCCTGAAAACTTAGTAGAGCTGTACTGACAGTCACTTCACACCTGCCTAAGTGTAAAATTCTCCCTAAACTCACAGTGTGTCATTCCTCATATTTCAGAGGTGAAGTCATTGTGTCAGGCTGCCTAAGGTGCTATAGAGGAAAGTCACTCTGTGCACCCTTTAAATGTGGGAAAAATTCCAGCCACTTTTTCAGTCTCAAGATAAATGTACAGTAAAGCCACATTGATCCCCTCTGTATCATTTAACATTTCCTTTCGGCTTGTTTCCCTTGTATTTAATCTATTTGACTAAGGTGTGTTTTTCAAACAGCATCCATTTCAGCCAGAAGACTTCAAGTGAAAAAGAGTTCAAGACTCTCTGGACAGTTTGTTTTGGTGCTTAATTGCTGTCATTGTTAACAAATTTTAGCCTTAATTTGAACATAAATATGACTGTCTTCATCTGGCATAGGGACTGGCTCTCATTTAATGTTTATCTCCTAGACAGAAAAGCCCTTTTATACAAGGCATTTCCCCCCATTCATTTACTTATACAGTGAAGTGACTCTTCCATCTTCTTTTTAGTCCATGGAACAGGCTGAGCTCTTTTAGTCTCTCACTACAAGGCATTTTCTATGCTTTTGCGCATCATTTAAGGACTGCAAATATCCCTTCCTATGACCAACAGGAAGGGCCATGAATCCTTTAGCTGGATGGCATGGGCAAACAATGGCTTTGCAATTACTGAAAAACTGAGCCTACAACATGTATTTCTCTTATTTCCCCCTTCTTTTTAGTTCAAGCCAGGCTTGAGACTTGAACTCCAAAGGACGTTATTTTTCTTAACACAGAGGCAAAGGCAGTGGTTGCCAAGCAACAAGAGCCATAGGAATTTTTTTTTTTTCCTGAAAATTTCTTCCTCCCACTCAGACTTTTTCCAATTTGGAAGCTTATAGGTACAGTGGATTTGCATGGAAAAGCAGCACCTACTGTCCTTTTAATCAAAGCAATGATCAAAGGCTTAAAGGCTGTATCACTAGAGAGTTCAGAGGCATCTGAAATTTAATTCAGTCAGATTTGGCTTGGTGGCAGTCAGAATATTCTGAATTTTTAATGCTGTTTTACCCATCTCAACATTAGTCATAAAATAAGACTGAACAAGATGGGATTCTTGGGACCTTATTGGTACTATCCAATACTGAATTTTGAAGATACTGATTTTTTTATTCCTGCAAAGACACCAAAGTGCTAAAGTAGTTGTATCACTACAGAACTTGTATATATATCTAAAAATGGAAAATTACAGTTAATGTGGTTCCACAGATGAACAACTAAAGAACAATGACATTCTTGAACTCTGTAATTATGAGGGTTCCTAATTTTTTTTTGAGATCACCTCTCAATCTTTACATCACTCTTTATATATGAACTGTGCAAATGGAAACATTTCTGCACTTCTGGACCTATGTTCATGATCAGCTGCATCCTGCACCAGGTCAGACAGTGACCCAGGCATCTGCTGTCACCTCCACATCCTGACTTCTGCATCTGCATCTGACTTCTGACGTCTGCGGAAAAGGAACTCAACTGAGAAATCACAGCAGATCCACAGAGTCAGGATCTTGTCAGGTCTGCAGGCTAGATCCATAGAGGATCAACATGCCAAGTCAGACCGTGGTTAGTGACAGGTATAGGCTCCGTTCAGGAGGAAAATCAAGTTGCTTTTTAAGTTTGTCTCTTGGATTTACCCATTTCAATGACATTTCTGTGAGACTCTGCAGGTACTTTACCTGCATTTACATTTTATATACCTAGACTATCACTTGTGCTGGCAGTGCAAAGTAATTTTTCCAGGCACTGGTATTCAATTATTTATATTATTAAACACTTAAGTTTTTTCCCATGCCACCTAGCATTTTGCCCAAAAGGCTCAGATCCAAAGCTGACACGAACACAGGTCAGAAACTATTCCCAGTAATCAATTTGGATGCCTAGTTTGGAGAGTATGATAGTTTAACAAGATAGGTATGGAATATTTCGACTGAACTGCCAGTTGGTGTCAGGCCCAGGAAATATTCCCAAGAAAATTTAATTTACTAGTATACTGAACTCTGTTTTAGCCATATCATTGTGCATAACTCATACAAATGAAACCTCCTTTAATATATATCTGCGGTCCTTAGATAGCGTCGTGGTTTAGGAACGGTATTCCCCAATTGGTGCTCCCACTGAAACCACATACTGCTCCCTTACTACCGCTCCCCTGTGGCAGGCTGAGAGGAAAATTAGAGGCACAAAATGTAAAGATCACGGGTTCAGATTAAAACAGTTTACTGGAAACCACAATGACATAAGAGAACAAACTAATGTTGCTGTAAGCCTTAACGTAGCTGTAGATTTTTATATAGTTTTATAGTTTTATAGCCTTTTGCATTTGAAAAATAGTTTGTAACCCCTGTACCACATACTTAAGCAAGATTCTAACCTCTGTGTTACTTTTAAGTAGCCTGTTTTTGTGCTAAGAGAGAGATATTAAGTTAGAACATTCTGTATAAGGACCCTTGTATTCAGATA